>CM057451.1:220765000-221267500 GCA_016271365.2 Neoceratodus forsteri
AGATTGCCCCCCACCCAGATCTCAGTGGACTCTTTCTGGGCTGGTATCCTCAGATCCCCACCCAGGCTCCTTCTACTGCTTCCTCCTTGCCTCCCCCTCAAGTTCTGCATCCCTCACCCCATCTGCTGTGTTTCTCCCTACCCCCATCTTTCCCCCTCCTCTCCACCTCATCTGATTTCTCCCGCCCTGAAGCTGGCCTATCTAGAGTATTCCTTATCCTTGGTTGACTTCCCTAACCTGGATGCTTGCCCAACCCTAGTCCTCCCTCCTCCCACCCTGGCTTCACTCTGCACTCCCCTTCCTCCCCACCTCCCTCCCACCTAGGCTAATGTCTCTTCCCCCCTTCTGTGGATCTGGCTCTCTCTCCTGCCCCGTCTCCCCCAGCTTACTGACCAAACCCTCTCTGTCTGCCTGCTCCCCTCCTCCCGCCAACCTCTCCACCTCATCTCCCGTATACAGCAAGGTGAATAGATTAGTAAGTGTGATGCTTGCCCCTGACCTGCTCTCTCCTGCACCCCCTCCTTCTGGTCAGCCACCTCCCTATGAAGTGATTTCCGTACATTGCTTGTTTTGTGCCCCACCCCTCATGAGTAACCATATGATCCTTATCTACCTGTTCCCTGGGTTATGCCATATTGGCCTCGTGTACTCTCATGAGGTCCTTTCCACACCTTTCCTCCCCACCCCTCCCGCCTTCCAGCTGCCTTCTGATCCCCTCTACTTCCTCCCTAAGACCTGCCAACTGAAAACACACTGGGCACCCTCTGAACCTCCTTGCCCAATTTAATATTATTGCCCCCACACCCTGTACACCCAATCACTCTACTGAAGGTGCCCGCTTTGGCCACCCCCAAGTCTACCCTCATTTTAGGTGAGCAATGCGGCCGTCTAACAGAAATAATTCAGTCAGTGTTGCACTAAAACCCAAGCAGTTTGCCCCCCTCCGATTACAGCAATTTTCCCTCTTTCTTGACAGTAGCCAGTTTTCTAGCCCTAGCAGTAGATGGTTCACAAGCAAAATTAGCCCATCACAACACTAGCCAGCTCAGAGATCCTAATCGATTCACACACAGTTTGCCTACTCCCTCAGATGTAGTTGGCATACACAGTCATTTATACAGTCTGCTTCATTATGCCCCTTCCTGGTAGTAGTCAGTGTTGCCCAAGCAGCACAGTGTACAGGACCCTTTTCCCCCAATCAATAACAATCCAGCTTCCTAGTGTTCCAGTTCGCCCAATCTAGACTTGTCATCCTCCAAGGCTCCGCCCTCATCAACCATTTAATAAAGGTGTCAAAGGCATTGCTGAAATCTGGGTAGGCCACATCCTCCTCCATCCACCTTCCTTGTTACCCAGTCAAAAAAACTCAGTTAAGTTTGTCGGGCACAACCTGTCTCCCATAAAACCAAACTGCCTTGGGTCCTGGAGGCAGTATAGCACATTGGGTAAAGGCTCTGAACTACAGATCTGGAGACCTGGGTTTGAATCCAACAGCGGTCTAAGTGCATACTGTGTGATTCTGAGCAAGTTACTTAACTTCTTTGTGCTCCAGGTTGCATCTGGAAACAAGCTTCAGATTAGTGTGCTACTCCTGGTTAAACAGTGTTCCCTTCCCCCACTTCCTCTACAGACCATTGACAACCAGGTGCTCCACTATTCTTTCCTTCAGCAGTAGTTCCATTACTTTTCCCACTGTTGTGGTCAGGCTGACCAGTATGTAGTTCCTGCATCCTCCCTGTTAACACTTTTGTATAGTGGGACCACATCAGCCCTTCTCCAATCCCTGGGCATGTCACCAGTTTACAAAGATAGGGTGAACAGGGTAGTTGGATGCTCTACTAACACCTCCCTTAGCTCCCTCAGTGTCCAAGGATGCATCTGTCTGGCCCATAGCCTTATTGCTGCCAGTTCCATGAGGATCCTTTCTTTTGCAAAGGGAGCTGTGTCCTTTTCTATGATCTCTCCATCCTTATTAATGCTGGACCATTTCCTGCCCCCTCCTTTGTAAAAACCAAACAGAAGTATTTGTTCAGTATTTCTGCTTTTTGGCGGTCATCTTTTACCCTCCCTCCATCCCCCCTTTTCAGACACTCAATATCTCCCCTTGCCTTCCTTTTCTCCCTGATGTACCTGCATGTAAAGGTTTTGTCCCTCCTTACCACAATACCCACTGGCTGGCTTGTGTCAAGGGCCCCACATAAGTGTGGGTCTGGTGCCAATGTGCACTTTGCATGTGGAAACATTTTGGTTTGCCTGCTGTGTGCTGTAGTGTAGTGGATTATGATGACTGGTTTTGCTGGATTCTGCACTGACAGCTTCATTTACAGCAGATTCTGGAGTTCTTTGCGGTGGGAGATTGTCCTACAGTGCATGTTAAGAGTTTATATAGGCTCTCAGCTTTGGTTTACTGGCCCCACTGTACTCCCTGAGCTAAGTTCTGTCACAGACTGACTTATCCTCTGGAGAAGAGCAGAAGTGGAAAACATCTGATAAGAGATTGTGTAGGCTCAAATGTGCACTGCAGGCTATTGGAACTTCTGTTGCCTGTTGCCAGCTGCAGGGAGTTCTGGGACTGGTTGTGTCTGCGTATATCTGCCTAGAGATGGTCACAGTTGGCCTGCTGCGGTGTGCTATACTGCAATGGATGGTAGTTGGAAATTCCAAATCGGTTGGGGGGACTTAGAGGAAGGATTAGGAAGTACTTCTTCACTGAGAGGGTGGTGGACAACTGGAATGGGCTGCTGAGAGAAATGGTGGAAGGGTTCACGAGGGCATGGGATAAGCACAGAGGGCAACTGGCACGGGGGACTACAGAAAAGGCCTAGTGGATATCTAGGGGAACTGGGCAGACTAGGTGAGCTTGCGGTCCCTTTCTGCCATCACATACCTGTGTTCTGTATTCTACAGGCAGATTGGGAAAAGGGAGGGGGGATCCACTACACCACCAGGGAAGCATTCATTGTGCCTTGAATATCTGTTCCTTGGTGTCTTTATCCTACCCTGTGTTGGTTGATGTGTGGAGCAACATGACGACCTACCCCCAAAAAAGATCAGTTCTAGGGGCACGGGCAAGGAGTCCTCCTCCTCCCTCCCCCAACCATGACATCCCCTGAGTGACCGAGTCCATTCTAAAAGCCAGGTTGATGGTGTGGTACAGGTCTGGTATCCCCCCAACCCACTTTTTTTATTTTAACCTCTACAGAGCCATCCCAACTGACCCAGCTGATCAGTATTTTTATTTTTCATACTGACCCATTTTCCCTTTTATATCTACAGGTCTGACAGGACATTGACTGGGAGTAGGAGGACACTGACCATATGTATCAGATAAGTTTTTTTTTGTTTACCCTACATTGTTTGTCATATAATAGTTCATAACGAGCTGCAGATCCTTTGTGAGCCCATTGCTGTTCTTGTTTTACAGGTACGAATGGCTGCTATGGGAGGCACTGGGTTGGAGCTGTACCTTGTGCTTTAGAAAGGAGACTATGGGCTGGTGGGGGGTATGGGATGGACATCAAGGTTGGGAACTCCAGGGAACACCACACAATCAATTTTCCAAGACTTGTGAGGCTCAAACCCTGTATTTCATTTTCTTGCTTTGTGTGCTTTGCATTCTAATGCCTGCATTAATGTAGCGTTTTTGTTTTGCAACAAGTACTGTGTGTGTGTGTGTGTGTAATAACCCACTGTAGGGTGTGTGGTCACGCTCTGATATACGCACACCTTGGTGTGTGTTGTTGCACATGAGGCCGCAGGCCGAGTGCATCAACCACCCAAGCCGTGTGTATATCACTGCGCTTCCACACACCACACAGTGGGTTATCTATCTTATAAAATGGCAAAATTGTTTTGGAGGGGAGTAAAAGTGCAGGTGTGTGGTTGCACTACAATATACGCACAGTCACCTAATGGTGTTTGTCCAATGCAATTGATAATTCCATTATAGAGATAGATAGAGATATATATATATATATATGTATATATGGAGAGAGAGAGATATATACACACAGACAAGCACACACACACACACACACACATACATATACATACACACACTTCACTCGAACAGCCCCTTGATACCGAAAATAATTTTCCACACCGTGCATGTGCTCCCAGTCCGAAGAGGCTCTCTTCTCCTTTTGAAGATAAACCTGGAAATACTGGTGAGGACCTGCATATCAGGGAGGCTCCCATACCATTTTCTGCAAACCAGAATGATGGTCGGTCATTCCTTTACCTAAATGTTCACCCCCTTCCTTGTGACTTTGAGTCAAACATGGGGTAACAGACTTTAGTACCTCCTATAGACATAGCCCCCAAGATCTCCATCTTCTTTGGAATTCACAGACTACTTTCTCACTCAGGAACCCTTAAACAAAGCTTCCTCTGCTGAGGTTGCAGATACTTGCAGATGAATACTGTTTTGTTTTTGTTGAATTTTATGCAACGCCATCTTTAATGCAGCCTAATACACTGAAACAGAAGTACAACACTGCTGACAGGAGTGCTACCAAAATCACACTGCACACTGAAGTGCACTACAGGTGTTGATGCAGTGCTAATTAACATAATTCGCACACACTGAAAAAGCAGTGCAACACTGCTTCAGGCAGTGTTGAAAACACTGCTAATTGCAGTACTTTTGCAGTGTGATTACAGTGCTAATTAACATAATTTGCACACACTGTATCAGCACTGCATGTACACCAAAAGAGACTTGAGATGCACTGATTAAACACTGATGGACTGCATTATGAAATGAAGTGTGCAGGAAGTGTACACTGCTACTGTAACACTGAAATAACACCATATAGTGACTGTCTGAACACTTCACTTCCCTCTGGGTGGATAGCAATCTGCCTGGTGTAGTGGAATTTCTTACATGTAAATGTGCTGTGTGCTGTTAGTAGGTCGTGATTTGGTTCCCCATTGTGCGTTGAACTGTGTTCTGCTCGCTGCTGGCGTGATAGATAGCAATCTGCCTGGTATAGTGAAATTTCTCACATGTAAATGTGCGGTGTGCTGTTAGTGGGTCGTTATTTGGTTCTCCACTGTGTGTTGACCTGTGTTCTGCTCACTGGAGGCTGCATCCAGCTCCAACAGACAGAATCCTAATTCATTGCCATTTCGCCTGGGCCTTGCCACACTGGCCCAGCCAGACTACTCATTGCATGGAGAAAGCCATCGATGAGAGACCTGCCTGGGGATCAGTCCCCTGTTCAACACTTGAACAGGAACGATGCCTCGGTGATTCATGTGGGCCCTGCTTCTCCTGGCACTCCAGCTCAACAACCAGCGGTCTGAGATCACGTGATGCTCCTGTGAGACTAGCAGCTCTGGGAACCAGCTCTGGGAACTAGCTCCCGTCTCAATCCTTCAGCAACAATTAAAATATAATTGTTTGTATGGTGTTCAGCTTACTTCACAAAGTATTATAACTCCAACAGACTTCTGAAGCATTTATAGTAACTCGGGGCGTTTTCATATCGAGAGCAGTTCAACTAAATTCTATCTCTAAAATCAAGGCCTAACAATACCATGGAGGCCGAAATGCGTCAGACTCTCCCATGGCACACATCCCCACAAACCCCAGAGAAGGGACCAAAACGACCAAAAGGCCAGGCCGGTGGCCCTGCAAAAGCTCTTGTATCTACAATACCTCAAATAGCACTGATCCCACTATCGGAGCCAAAATTCCTCGAGGAATTGCAACCATTCAAACTTGCTCTGCAGGATATTACTGCTGAAATCAAGTTGCTCAGAGGGGAGCTTTCCGACACCAGTTGGACTATCTCAGATGTCACCACCCACACTACAACGCTTGAGAGCAAGAAGGGCAAAATTGAGCCTGAAGTCATGACCCTAAGGCAGCAATTGCACAAAGGTGAATCAAAACTGGAGGATTTGGAAGGCCGAAGTAGGAGGAACAATATCATTATCTTCGGCCTTCTGGAAGAAGCCGAAGGATCTTCTCCCATCGTATTCCTCCAGAAAATGCTCACAAAAATAGCTGGACCCTCTCCAAATAATTCTACATACATAATAGAAGGCCCATCGGTCGCTGCGCCCAAAGCCTGCAAATGGCAAACCCCCGAGACCAGTCATCATTAAGTTTTTGAATTACCTTGATAAAGCTCATATTCTCTACCAAGTTAGAAGTTTGCAGCATGTCCTTTGGGAGGGCCAGCAGCTGCGCCTGGCACAGGATCTTCCAGCTACAGTGAGGCAGCGTTGGGCAGAATACCATCCCCTGGTATTAAAATTAATAGCCTCAGGCATTAAATATAAAGTCCAATATCCTTCCCGATTGATGGTTCTGCATGCTGATACCTGGCATTCCTACGATACTGCACAACTAGCTGCCCCGGCACTGCACGCAATTATCCCGATTTATTCCCCGCTCGCTGAAGCTCCACAGAAGATTTGCTTGAGCTATAATTGCTTCTCTGTAGAGGGGTCGTTTGTAAGAGGGCATATTCGATAAATCCACCTGAATTGTTCCATTTTGTGACCGCTGGAGGGTGCTGGAATTCGTCGTATTGCAGAGGATGGGCACAATACTCTTCTACCTGCAACAGATCAGTTTGAAGTAAATGCGATCGGATGCTCATTGGTTCTTCTTGTTTTTATTTTTCTTTTTTTTCTATAACCCTATCACAAGGAAGGATGAATACCCTATAAGCTGCCAATCGGTGTATCGCTGCTGCTGTCAACACAAGTCTGCATTAAGACTTCCTTTTTTTTTCCCTTCTTTTGCTAAAATATATTACTTAGAGAGGCCACATGAGGGCAGCACAACATTGTATTAAAAGTTTGATGTAGTGGCAGATATTCGTAGCTAGTGGCGGCGCTACACCGGGGCACACCAGGGCACGTGCCCTGGTGAAAAAATGCTGTGCCCAGTTCGTGCCCGGTGCTCAACTAGTCTCAGTTGGCATCAAGTCTGCATCTACTGTCAGCGACTCGCGAGCTCTAAAACTTTTATTGCGTCTGCCACCTGGATTCATCTTCCCCACAAAGCACAGAAACAAAATACTGGATGGGGGGTCGAGTGGTGTCACTCTTCACTCACTCTGTTGCGGGCATATTAATGCTACAAGCCGACTGGCTATGCAGATGAATGTAGTATGCCTTCACTAGTGCGATTGGCTGAGGGGTGGGGTCGGAGCAGGGCTTTTAAAAGCAGTACAACCACCACCTACTCTCAGGTATGGTCTGGCCCCAACAGGGTAGACGGAGTAGTAGCAGTAAGCCGGAGAGGTGCAGGAAGAGGCTCAGAGACTCACAGCAGGTTCGGTCTCCTTTGCTCTCTTTCCTCCATGGGTCGGACACTACCTTAAATCCAAGGACCTGGACTGTTCGGGGCGTCCCAAGAAACTGCGACAGTCACGTTACTACTCACACAAAATACTGAGAGGAAGACCACTGCACTTTCCACTGGACTCACTTCACGTTACTAAAGATAAGTTCCTCCTGCACTTGCAGGAGCTCTGCAAAAGTAAACTGCACTAGTGTGGGAGGCGAAACAAAACAAAAATTCCGCCCTTGAGGAGAGGAGGGACAGGCAGCTCCTGCTGGTCTTCATGCGATCACTTCATGACTCCGAGATAGTTTTACATACAAATGATCTTTGCAAGAACTATTTGTGCAAGAGTTTTAATGTGGGAAAAAAAGACGTCCCCAGCAGTTGGCAAGGTACTGCATTACAATAAGAGAGGTAGAAACTCGGCCAGAAGGGCAGTTAAGTTAACCCTTTTGTGTCAGTGGCTAAGTGATCTTGACATGTCTTTATTACAGCTGGAACGCTGGGGATTCTGCAGGGTCTTATCTCCCGCTGAAGTTCAAAGCCAGTCACCTGCCCAAGCAAGAGACATCCCTCATGTTACCCCCTCAGAATCGCTCTGCTCACATAGAAAAGGTGCTTAGATAGAGAAGTTTCAGACAACTGGACTTCGAAGTACACAAGTGAAAAAAACAAAACAAAACCTTGTACAAATGAAAAAGTAATCGTTTTCCACATTGTTCTGAGCTTGTAACTCAGTGTTTTATGTGTTCATATCTTCCCACACTTGTCAGTGTCCCACAGTTTTGGGGAAAAGGTTTGCCTGAGAGAGGAGACGTTAGAGGTTTCAAGGCTGGTGAAAAAAAAAAAGAATTTCCTTCAACTGACAGGGCATGTCAAACCTGGGGCAAAGCTGTGAGGTATAGTAACTAGTACACTAAAACTATGTAATAAAGGCAATGAATTGAACTGCAGCACTGGCAATTGGATTAAGAAGCCAACTAATTTTCATATACAGTTTTGTCTGTACATAGGATATTTAACTCACTGTACTAATATACTTTTCATTTACCATGGGGTGCCACCAGTGCTGCTTCTGGGTCTTGTCCTAGTCAATATATATGTTCATTAGTTACACCAGGAAGGAATCTGGTGCTAAATATGTCTCTCTGGATGACAGGAAGTGCTGCAGGAGGGTGGGCAATAACTAGTACACACCCTTACCTTTCACTGTTTCAAAATATTACTTTAGCAGGCACTCATGTTGCCACAAACAGCAGTTGCCTAGGGCCTAGAAGAATTTCCCACATCAGATGGCTGCAGACACAGTTAGGACTGGAGGCAAGAGCACAATCTTTGTGCAAAATCCAAACAACTCAACAATACCGTCTCCACTTTGCCTTTGACAAAGCCAGAGTGCCGAGCAAAACGTTTGGCTGCACTTGGGAGGTGCATTAGGTATCTGATTGCTGACTTGGGAAGAGGCTGTTCTATTTTGTGTATGGGGTTGGGGCGAGGGTGTTTTGTGGTTTCCTGGGGTAATTTGGCAGTTGATGTTGCATGGGTGGAGACTTGGAGCCCTCTGATGTGGTTTTCTGCTTGGGCCTCACATTTTAAAAATGGAACTCCTGTGTTCTGTTTCTTGAGTGAAGGGAGGGTTGAAATGGCCTGATGACAGGCTGGCTGCTGGGACAGCTTCATTGTTTTTTTTTTTTTGGGGGGGGTGCAAGAATATACACGCATGATTTAAATTCTGGTTTCTATAGGTGCCCTGGCTGCCAACTGTGGTGCCCACCCAGTGCCCTGGTAACCAGCAGAAGCTGGAGCCGCCACTGTTCGTAGCAACACCCACATACTTTAAAATGGCTGAATATTTTAAGCTTTTTTTATTTTGCCTTACTAAATGTACACATTTAAGCTACAACTGGCAGATGATTGCCTTGCAATAGTTGCTTCACAGTGACTGATTTTATTATTTTCCTTCTACATTTTTTTTTCCAGGTCAGTTGTGTTTATGGATTGCAATATTGTAGAATTTTATTTTTTCTTATTACCATGGGGTTGTTACTAGAAGGATGTAAATAGTTATGTTTTTTCATTATTGAGCTGGAGATTGGGGCGGGAAGTAAGGGCTCCTGGGTTATCCTGCAGTCCATTCAGTGCACCACGTACTGGCGTAGGGTGGGTTGGGTGTCCACAGTGGTGTCCAGGGTTACGTTCTGGAAATTACTAATATCATTGTTTATGACTTTGAGACTCTTAAGGACTCTAGCCTCAGAATTCATCCTATCTTTCCAGGATTTTGATTACCTTGATGTGGAAGGGGAATATTGGGTGATAGGGAGGGAGAGGGGTGGGGATGGGGTTAATTCAGTAAGTTTGTTCCTGGGGGGGGTAGCATTTTTCTGTTTCAATTTTTTATATTTATACTATACAATATAGCACGACATTGGGTTAAGGGGGATTGGCTGTTCTTGAATATAGTGTTTATTACAAAGGGTTGGGGGGTTTAGGTGGGTCGCCACTTAGTATTCACGGAATAACCTACTGGGTAAGTGTCTTCCTTGAGAATGATCTAATTATACAGCGTTATTATCAATACTTCATTTGGCTATGACAGCAGTACTAAGGTTTTGTTCCTGGAATGTTAAAGGTGCTCAATCTCCCACTAAAAGTTACATTTCAATAAACTTAATATTGATGTAGCCTTTCTCCAGGAGACCCATTTGCCCAGTTCACAAATTCTCAGCTTAAGAAGAACATGGGTGGGACATGTACTGGGAGTCAGATTGGATACCTGTAAATGTGGAGTTGCAGTACTGGTTGCACGTCGCATACCTTTCAGGCTGCTTCAGTCGATATATGCGATCCCTTGGGAAGATATAGATTGTTGAGAGCCATTTTAGGCCACACCGGATTGATTATGGGATCGGTCTATGGACTAGTTTGGAATGACCCACAATTTTTTATAAGCCTTATGACTAGTTTGGCCTCCTGATCCAATCTCCCTATATTACTCGGTGGAGATTGGAACTTAGTCTTTTGTAATACATTGGATAGGTCCAAATACAGACACACTCCCTTTACTCCCGTACAAGTAGCTCTAAAAGATTTTATGAATACCATGGGCCTTACTGACCCATGGAGGACCCTTTTTCCTTCCACACGAGATTATTCATTTTATTCCCTGCCCCATAATACATTCTCAAGAATTGACTTCTTTTTGTTGGGGATTGAGCAACTAGCGAAAGTACAAAGCTGCACCTACCTCTCTAAAGTGATCTCTGATCACCACCCAACTCTTCTGCAGTGGTCCTTGCCTTCTTCCGTTGAACAACACAAAGTTTGGAGGTTCAATCCTCAATTGCTAAAGTCCCAGAACCTAGTAGACCTCCTTCAAAAGTTTATAGAAAACTTTCACAGATATAATGCCCCCTCAATGTTGAAATTAGATGCATTATGGGGAGCCCTGAAATGTTCACTAAGGGGAGAAATTATTTGTTTGGCTTCCATTAGGAAAAAGAAAATTTCATCAGAATTCTCTATGTTGTTACAGCAAATCAGAGCCTTAGAACAATCCCTATCTTCCCAATCTCACCCCACGGAATTCAAAAAATTAGAAAGCCTTCGTTTTCGATACAATATTCTTCTTAGTGATAAGGTTGAGCATCTCCATTTTAAATCAAAAGTTACCTACTTCGACCAAGGGGATAAGGCAGGGAAATTTTTAGCTTTAAGGCTCAGGGCACAAGTCACAGATAGAATCGTGTCAACTATTCAAGATCTGGCAGGCAGTCTCCATACTTCTCCCAGGGAGATTGTTTCTAGTTTTAAGTCTTACTACCAATCTCTTTATTCACGTTCCCCTTTACCCTTTAACAGTACTGCATTAGATCACTTTTTACAAGACATAGATCTTCCACATTTGCCCCAACATCAAATAGCTCTTCTGCAAGCTCCCCTGAATTTAGAGGAAGTACATGAGGCCATCGATGCACTTCCTGTTGATAAAGCGCCGGGCCCAGACGGCTTTACATCTAACTTTTACAAAGCTTTTAAATCTCAATTGGGTATAACTCTGCTTGATACTTATAATTATATTTACAAACACGGCCTTTAGGATTTTAGTTTTACTGAGGCTACTATCGTGGTGCTTCCTAAACCGGGTAAGGACCCTACATTGCTGCAGAATTACCGTCCAGTATCACTTATAAACGTAGATCTGAAAAGGTTTGGCGTACATTATTAAGTCCTGAACAAGTCGGTTTCGTGGCTGGATGCTTATCAGCGGACTATCTGCGTAAAATTTCCCATTTAATTTCTGTGTCTAGGGACTCCCATACTCCTGCAGCTTTGGTGTCCCTGGACACAGAAAAGGCCTTTGATTGGGTATCATGGGATTATTTGTTTGACCTATTTCCGAGATATTGTATTCCCAAACAGTTTTTACAGTAGATTAAAATTCTTTACTCACATCCCTCTGCTCCTGTACTATGTAATGGTGTTCTTTCATCATCCTTTCCCCTTCAACAGGGCACAAGGCAAGGTTGCCCCTTCTCCCTTACTTGCTTAATTTATTTTTAGAACCTCTTATTAGGAAAATTAACACCTCCACAGTGATATCCGGCATCTCGATCAACCATTCCCAATACAAATTATCAGTGTATGCCGATGATATTATGCTTCATATCACTCACGCATCCATATCCATACCAGCTACCCTTAGTATTATCCAAAATTTTGGGGGTCCCTCTAACTATAAATTGAATTTTGCTAAAACAGAAGTAATGCCCTTAAATAACCAAATTTTTTTTTTACCAATTATTTTACCAGGTGAGACACACTAAGCTGAAAGCTTGTTTGCAGATGCAACCTGGGAGCATGAGGAAGTTAAGTGACTTGCTCAGGGTCACACAGTATGCAAGTGGGGGCTGTGGGATTCAAACCCAGGTCTCCAGATTTGCAGCTCAGAGCCTTAAACCACTGCGCCATACTGCTTCCATTTTAAAATCAATTACTGCCTCAATTTTAAAAGCGGATATTGAACATCTTGGGCTCACCTGGGTGAGGGATAAAATAAAATATTAGGGCATATATTTATCCCAATCCAGTTCTAAAATGAAGCAATACAACTTGGATCAGTTACTCACAAATATTAGGATAGACTTAAACCATTGGATGCTACTCCCTATCTCTCTTTGGGGATGTATCAACATAATTAAGATGAATGTCCTGCCCCATTTGTTATACCCCCTTCAAATGCTTAATCATTTTCTTCCTCAATCCTGGTTTCTTCAGGTGCATAGTATTATTTCCAAATTCATCTGGAAAAATAAGTCTTCTCGAAGAACAATTACTAAATTACAGAGTTCTAAAGAACAGGAAGGACTACAGGTTCTCAATATCTACTACTATTACCTGGCGATTAAGTGTTCCATAGTCTTACAATGGCTGAAACCCACGGAAGACCCCCCATTGTGGCTACAAATAGAAAACTCAATCTGTAACCTAACGGGAGTAGATATTAAGAGTCTTCCTTATTTGACCATTAATAAAGTCCCTAAGCAGTATAAATCCACGCCTATCATGGCCTTTCTTCGGATCCATATGCAGATGAATAAAACTGTTGGGTACCCAATAGTAAAAGATTATTCTCAACCTATTTTGAAGAACCCCAATTTCAAAATTGGGGAAAAAGTTATTACTTCATCTATTTGGCCAGCAGGGTGTGGAGAGGTGGTAATAGATCTAACAAAACACCACAAATTACTTGCTTTCTCAGCTATAAGGACAAAATACAATCTGCCAGTTTCTTTCTGCTTCAAATATCTCCAAATCTCCCACGTATTAATACAGCATCTTGGCAGTGGCTCTTGGGATCAGTATATGCTTGGCCCTATCCTTGGTTTGCTTTCCAAGAGACCCTCTTCCCACTATGTTGCTTTTTATTATAAGGAGCTTCAGACATGATGTAGTGAATTAGAAGGTGCTCCTTGTTATATTTGGGATAGGATTCTTCCCCCAACCTCTTTGGTCCCCCTCCAATGGTCACAAATTTGGAAAAGGTTGTATAAAGATGTCAAGTGGGATCACTATAGATTACTTCAATTTTACATATTGCATGACTTATACTACACTCCTGTAAAACTTAATAAAATGGGGAAATCAGCTGACAAGTGTACCAGATGTGGGTCCCAGAGAGGCACTCTCCTTCATATTCTCTGGGAATGTGATAAGGTAAGCCCTTTTTGGGAAGCTATCCGATCTAAACTCGACCCCTACTGGGGTTACAGAATGCTTTTCAGCCAGAAATCTGTATCTTGGGAGACTTGGGAGAAACCCTAATAGGAAACCAAAGGAAGCATATGTCCTTGATATCCCTTTGTGCTAAGAAAATTATATTGTGCCACTTGCTAGATCAACAAACCCCCACATATACAGAGTGGTATAAAGAATTTCTATTTGCTCTACAAGCAGAATATCTGATTGCAAATAGCTCTAAGCATAGCAATACATATCAGAAGGTATGGGCACCTTTACACACCTTACTATCCATTTAGTGTGGTTTTGGATCTGACCTGGACCTGACATAGTGCTGCAGAGGTTAATGATTAATCTTCTATCTTTCCTTTTTCTTGAATGAATACTATTCCCAGTTTCATATAGTGTAGTGGCGACATGGGAGGGGGGGGGGAACAGAAGGTGTTATTAATTTTTCTGTTTCATATACTCTGTATTGGTATTTAGCTAGCTTTGTTAGGTAATTTCAATATTGCTCCTGACAGTTATCCCTGGATATTAATGTTGGGTGAAACTACATGAAGGCGTTTTTTTTCCTGCAATAATTCACAGTCTTGTATATCATGGGAGTTCTCAGAACCACAAAGACTTGTTAGGTACTATTGCTGATTACTAAACTGTCTGTACAAGTTTGAATTGTATACAATACCATAACTGTAATAGTGAAACTAAAACACAATAAAGTATATTAAACTTAAAAAAAAAACCAAAAAAACAACCAGCAGTCTCAATTTTGTCCTGCCTTTGTGCTGTATTGGGTTTCGCCAGTAAACATCAGGGTAGCTCCCTGCAACAACAGTTAAATCTAAAGTGTTGTCATCTGATTGTCTTATTGCTTTTTCTTTCACAAACTGAGCCCTCCGGCTCCGGATTGCAAGTAGTGTGTGTCGTGCATGTTGCTTTCTTCCATCACAGGCCCCAACTAGCTGCAACGTTCCTGGCTATCCCACTATTTCCCTACCTGGGTACCCAGAGTGTGTGACTGTGTGGGGACTTAAAGCGCATGTATAACTGTTTGATTAATATAGCCTTTAAGCCAATCAACCTGATCATGCCCCTTCCTTGTTCAAGTCCCCTGAATAAATCAGATCCGACTTTTTTGCTGCATTTAACCTGACTGTGGTTCCAGTTTGTGACAAGAGTACTGTACTGTTGCTATTTACTGTGCATAACTTTGTTTTACAGGGGGTCCACAGAGTCAAGCTAGAGGAACCAGCCCCGATGGTAAGTGCAAACAGTGTGGGTACTGATACAGTGTACAAGGGGTACTGTGAAAGTGATTATCGTATATTGCTCAGGCCACTAGAAGGGAAAGAGGGGGGTTACAGTGTCCCGGAGGGCTGTGCCCAGGTTAGTTTGACCACTACCAACCCTGACCTCCAGGTGGAGGCACCCGTTTCAGAACTCAGGTCTCTTAACCTGCTACTAGCCACACAGGTATGGGTAGTAGCCCTTGGGATAGTGCCACCTAGGAGTTACATATGTTATTACAATATGTTACCACTGGTGGTGTCCTCTGGGATTCCTATTTTCCTTTATAACGAGTAAATAACTTTAACTGGATGTGAGATTATTTTCATAATTGTGTAAGGGTAGTATATTTTACGTGCAATAACTCTTCCTAGTATGCTTCAGTTGGAGGGGTTTGATAGTCACTGATCCAGGATCAGTTTACCAGCCAAATATACTGATGTGCATGCCTGGAGTCACAGTGTTTCCTTTAAAACATCTAGTTTCATGTGTTGCAATTCTTGTTTTGCAGTATAACTAACTTTACAGGTATTAGTGTTATGTCTATTTTTACCGTATCTACTGTAACTAACTCAACATGCTTAACATGCTTAAAAATACATATACCACTTTACTTGTGGTTCAGGGGCCATGTTATGAGGATGCACGTCATCTCTGCAGCAGGAATGTCCAGGGGAACTGAGGGCAGAACTTTGTATGACCTGGCACCTAATAAGGTTGGGCTGCATATAACTCTGTTTTTTTTAAAAACAAGGCAAAAGATATTGATGAGACAGATCAGGGACCATACCATCAGTAGGCAAGTGCAACATGGCAGGCACCCTGGTCGCACAAAACTAAACACTTACATTGAAAGCTGTCAGTGTCCCTTTCATTATATTTTCATTCTCAAGGGTGTACTGTGCATATACATATGAACATACAAAGAATCCAGCAGAATGAGGCCATTCTGTCTATCTAGTCAGCTCATATTGTAGAGTCTCCAGCTTACGCTACTGACCCTGTCCCCTCCCTCATCCTCCTATCCTTTCCATCTGCCTTGATCATCCCCTGTACTTTCCCATTATGCCTATCCCAGCCTCTCTTGAAGCTACCCACTGATTTCATCGAGACCAGTTTGTCTGGCAGCACATTCAAACTGACCACCACCCTCACTGTGAAGAATTGCTTCCTTACATCCCTCCTAATCCTTCCCCCCAGCTTTAGAATGTGTTCCCTTGTGGTTCAGCTGTCACTTAGCTTAAAGAGCCCCTCATTGCTCACCCTATTTATCCCTTTCAAGTACTTGAAGGTCTCTATCATTCCCCCTCTCTCACTCCCCTCCATCAGGGAGTACATACTTAGTTCCCCAAGCTCTCTTCATATGTTTTACCTTGCTGACCTGCAGTCATCTTAGTTGCCCTCCTCTAGACCATCTCCAGGAAGTTGATGTCTTTCTTAAGATATGGGCAATCTAACTTCCTTACACCAACTACTGATTCCTCTGGCTATACACCCCAGCATCTCATTTGCCCTTGCTGTTGCCTTCTTGCAATGTGTGGAGTGATTCAGGTCACTAGTGATCATCACTCCCAGATCCTCCTCCTCTGTTGCTGCCACCCAGACCCCCTGCCCCCAGGTAGTACCCTGTCCCTGGTTTCCTGGCTCCAACGTGCATGACTTTGCATTTTTTTGGCATTGAAACCCAGCTGCCAAATTCTGGCCCATCTCTCAAGTTTTCTCAGGTCTTCCTGAAGGTCTTGTATCCCTTCTACTGCATCCACCTTTGCACAGAGTTTGGCATCATCTGAGAAAAAAGGTACATTTTGTCCTTCATGCCATCCCAAATGTCATTGATGAAGATATTAAATAACACCATCCCCAGCACTGAGCCCTGAGGGACCCCACTGGTGACTTCCCTGGTGCTAGATAACTCTCCCTCACCCCCACCCTCTGGGTTCTGTCCATCAGCAGGCTTTCTACCCACCTGATCATCTTCACCCCTACTTGAGATACACCAACTTCTGATCAACCTCTTGTGAGGTACAGAGTCAAAGGCCTTGCTGAAGTCCAGATAAAGGATGTCCACTGCCTGGACCCTATCCTCTACCTTAGTGACCCAGTCAAAGAAGTCAATCAGATTCGTTTGACATGATCTCTCTCCCATAAACCCATATTGCCTCTCATCCTGGAGGTCATACTCCTCCAGATACCGTACCACCCTTTCCTTTAGTATTGTTGCAGCATCTTAACTGCATTGTAGTGGCTGTGGGTCATTCCTGAAAAGGGGCCTTGGCCCACTGTATTTACTCCATTAACAAAGTAAATAAATAAATAAATTAATATGGTCTACATGAGCTTGCACACAACTTAGGTCAGACTGACCAGTCTGTAATTTCCTTGGTCATACTTGGGACCACTTTTATGGAGGGACACCACATGTGCCATTCTTCAATCCTGCAGTACCATGCCTGACTCCTTGGAACTACTGAACAGGTCCAAAAGTGGCCCCACATGATCCACTGCCAGCTCCCTCAGTACTTTTGGGTATATGTCATCTGGGCCTGATGACTTGTCCACCTTCAGTGCTAGTAGACTCACCCTCACTCTATCCTCCTCTATCACCACATCCATGCTCCATCCCCCCCCAGTCACCCTCCCCCCCAAGTAGGCACCGGTCCGTCTCTTTCCCTGGTGAAGATGGAGCAGAAGTATTCATTCAGCACTTCTTCCTTTCCCTTGTTTTCCTCAACCCATTTGTCTCTTTTCCAAAGCCTTACATTCTCATCCTTCTTATTTCTCTTTTTGCTCATGAAGTGAAAGAAAGCATTCTTTCCTTTTTTGATTCCCTCAGCCATCTGCAGTTCCTTTTCTGCCATAGCCACCCGCACTACCTTGCTTGACACATTAGCCAACCTTAGGTAATTTTCCCTATCCACCTCTATTTTGATCTTTTGGTATCTCTTGTAGGCTGACCCCTTGTCCCTCACTGCTTGGGAAACCTTAGAGCTGAACTAGCTGGGTGTTTTGACCCTCAAATTCTTCCCTTTGAGCCTAACACACTCTTCTGTGGCAGCCAGGTATTCCTTGTTTGATGATGGACCATTTTTGATCTACCCCCATATCCACTCTGATGCCCACCCAGTTTTCAAGTTTCAAGTTTGTTTATTTGGAATACATTTATTGAGCAAGCTCATTTACAATGATGTCCCACCATAAAAAAGTACATGTTGCCTATAAAATGCCTAAAAAACATACAATTTAAGGAGAATTTGAGTACATTGACAATAAGAACCAAGCAACACTCAGTACATTACACACAAAGACATATTTCCACATATTGTCCCTAAGGAACCCCATTATGAGATAACTACATATCTCACAATGAGCAGTGACAGACAGGAACCAAGCCTTTATAGCTCCAAGGAATAGGAATTTTCCATCCTTCAAGTGAAATCTTGCTGGCATAGAGTTCTATTCCTGAAGGATCATATAGCTATAGAAATAAGTAGGCAATGGCAGGTATTAAAATACCCAACCCTCAAGACTACTTATGGGTACCTCTAAAGTACCCTAAATACCCTGAAGAAAAACAAGTAGTTGGGTTGGGTTGAGTGGTTATTACCCAACCCATTCTATTATCTGATTACCCAACCCTGACCATAATAAAAATTGTGTGAAAGACTGTTTTTTAACTGTTACACTGTTTGTTAGGTGCCCCAAGCTATTTTACCCAGGTACAAGAGGAAGCACAGTTCTTAGTGAGCCTGCTGCTGTTTCCCAAAATGATACCCATGGTGGGCATTGATGACATAGGTATGACAGACACAGATGCTCTGCTTGAGGCTGTTGCTGTTTCCCATAATTATACCCATGGTGGGCATCAAAATTACATAATATAAAACTGATGACTGACAAAAGAAAACCAAGAGTAGTGTGGCACATGTGGCTGGCATGGTGGCAGTGGTGATGGTTCTGTTTGTTTCGTGCACAACCTAGTCATCATATTCAGTATGACTGTTTACAGGCTGTTGTTCATGTTAAAGGTCAGACTCACATAATTCAGTGTTTGGGACAAATGGGAAATTGCCATCATTCATTTTGAGAAATGTAAGCCATTCCACATTTACAGGACTTAGCAGTATTCTTTGGTCAGTGACTATTCCTCCAACTGCACTAAATATGTGTTCTGAATATACATTCAAAGTTGGACAACTGAAGTACATTATTGCAAGATATGCTAGATGGAGGCATATTGTCTCTTTTGTTTCCAACAGATTAATGGATCTTCTTCCTCAAGACCAATCACAGTATGGTCTGCAAAAATACTCCAGGATCATTGTGCTGCATGAGACAGTTACCAGTCTGGCAGATGAACTAGCTGCACATTCTGTACAGGATACTAGTCCATGTTGTTGCAGGTGACTCAGAGGTGATTTGCCTTTCTAACTCTGAATATAGGATGCCCAAGAAGTAATTGTAGATGTTCTTACCCTCACTGATGACTCTGGTGATTGTAAAGAATTGATAAATGTGCTATTGCATGTGACAGAGGTGCAATGTGATGGTTCAGCAGGGTTTGACTACTGTACATCAGGTAATGGTACAGATGGGGCAATGTCACATTTGGTTAGCAGATCTCTCCAATAGTCAGTGTCTTCCCCTGAAGGGAGGATGGCTTCAATGTTCCACTTAAAGTGGGGCTCTAGCAACTTAAACAACACATAGGTGTCATTCATAAACATGGCATTTATTCTCTGATCATTTGACAGGATGAGACTCCAGTCATCTGCCAGCATAACAGCAGTGGTGTCTTCTTTTGAGAGAAATTATTTCTTTATTTCATCAAGAACAATGTGAAGAAATCTTATTTGAGGAAGAATTTGACTCAGTGTTGCACTGTCTACACTGACGTCATGGGTGGCAGTCTCAAATGCTCTAATAAGGTGACCAAAGATTCAAGTAGAGTCCAGCTGCTGGAACTGGGCATGATGTCTACTTTACCTATTTGATTCTGCATGGTGTAGTCATGTGCAGCTTTTTTCTGTTCAAGAAGCCTTTCCAACATGTAAAATGTTGAATTCCAGTGGTTGGAACTTCTTGCTTTAATGTATGCAGTGGTAAGTTGTTTGACCTCTACAGCCCCTTCAGGACTGTTTGTGCTTTCACAGAGTGTGCTTTCTTTTAGTAGACTTAGACTGAAAAATACGAGACATTGTAGACATAGCCATGAAAGGCATGGATATTGATTCACCAACTCTTGCAGAGACAGACAGTGTAGCTGACTATGTCACAGTAATAAATGGCAGGGGAGGACTTGGGGCACCTAATAGACAATGTAATACAGCCTAAATGACTTTCACTATGCTGCAGAGACACAGTGTAGCTATATGTCACAGTAATAAATAACAGAGCTTGGGGCATCTAACAGACAGTGTAATACAGCCTAAATGGATTTCACTCTGCTGTAGAGACACATAGTGTAGCTGTATGTCACAGTAACAAATGACAGGGCTTGGGGAACCTAACAGGCAGTGTCATGCACCCTAAATGGCTTTCACTATGCTGCAGAGAGATACACATTGTAATTATGTCACAATAATGAATGAGAGGACTCTGGGAACCTAACAGATAGTATAATACAACCTAAATGGATTTTACTATGCTGCAGAGACACACAATGTTGCTATATGCCACAATAATAAATGGCAGAGCTCAGAGCACATAACAGACAGTGTAATATAGCCTAAATGGCTTTCACTATGCTGCAGAGAGACACACAGTGTAGCTTTGTCATAGTAATAAATGACAGGGCTCAGGGGACCTAAAAAACTGTATAATACAGCCTAATAGCTTTCACTATGCTGCAGAGACACACACAGTGTAGCTATGTCACAGAAATAAATGGCAGGGCCCAGGGCACCTAACAGACAGTGTGAAATTGAGCCAAAATGGCTTTCACTATGCTGCAGAGAGGCACACAGTATAGCTGTATGTCATAGTAATAATGACAAGGCTCAGGGCACCTAACAAATGGTGTAATACTGCCTAAATGGTTTATGCTGCAGAGACACAAACCAGCTGTCAGTGTCACTAGCCTTCTTTTTTTGTGCCCTCCTTTGCTCCTCATCTCCCCAGCATTGCATCAGGCATCTACCTCATCAACAGAGAGGATGCTCCCCCCTGAAAATGTTTCACAGTCCCTAACCCCCACTCCTTTTGCTCCCAGGGTTATTTTTTTATGGGTTTTTTTTGTGAGTTGTTGCCATGATTTGTGGCATACTGCACAGTGAGTGCCCTATTCCTTCCACTTCCTCTAGAGTCCAAATGCTATCTGCACAATGGGCTCACAGAAGATGGAACACAGACACCACTGACCAATCAGGCTGTCAGCCTGGTGTCATGTGCTCCAAATTCTGCTATGAGCTCATGAAGGATCCCACAGGCTGCCCTTTCATGCCTGTTTCCAGCCTGGGAAGTCCTGGCAGGAGTTCCAGGACCCCATAGGCTGCTTGTAATGCCTGTTTACATAAGTACCTGACCCGTGAAGTATACTGTTATGTCGGGTAGGGTAGTAAATTACCTGAACTACCCTACCTGACCAAAAATCGCCAATAACCAACCTACCTGATCCAGCTGCCCAACGGGTAGCACATGCCTGGAAATAAGTAGCTCTTAATGTGTTGAACTTTGGAATTACCAGCTCCACTAAGTTTGAATTCCTTGGAGAACCTTTCCATGCCCTATACTCTAAACATTCTACCATATAATCAAGAACATCTTCATAAATATTTTTCAGTGCAAACAGTATTTTATGTAACCATCACCTTTCATGTAGAGAAGTCCAGCCTAATTAGTTATATAATATACATCTACACTGTGTGTGTGTGTGTGTGTATCATATGATCCATTAAGCACAAATCATGCCATCCTTTTATGTAGTACATCCAGTTTTGTAAGCTTATGCTTCATACTATACTAGACCCCGGAGTCAGTTGAAAAAACAATTATGACTGACTTACCACACATTATGACTGATTTTTTCAACTAGTTTGAAATCTCTGACTTCAACTAACTGAAGAAAATTCAACCACTTTTTTCAGCTTTTACCATCATTGAATTTTAGTATGTAGTAGTTTGTCGTATTTTTTTTAACTTTGTATCTTTTTTTTATGACAATTTTGACTATAAAAGTTAATAAAATGTATGGAAAAGTCCCCCTTAAAATCAATGGGGCACACGCGCACACAGCCTTCACCTTCTGTCATCACAAAATGGGTCTGCATGTGCCTTCGTGGGGGTGTGTTGATGGGTTAAGGTCAGGAAGCAGCTCTGTTTTTAACATTTGGGATTTAGCAGCACTATAACTTCATAAATGGGCCGAAACAAAAAAAAAGTATTTATGCACCTCAACTCTGGGGCAGGTGAGGTATTGCATATGTTGGAGGGGGCAGCAGCTAGTCAGCAGCAGCTAAAAAGCTGGCTGCTCTTTAAAATGCAAATGCAAAATGCAGTGAAACAAATCTACACACAGTAGGGACCCACTAAAGCACAATAACCTGTCAAAACAACAACAAAATATATTAAGTCCCTGTAAGTAACAAGTTGAAGCAGGGCAGTAAAACAGTATATGGTATAGAAAAATAAGCAGCAGTAATACTAGTTACTTAGAAAAAGGACTGTGAGTCTAAAAGTATAGGTAGGGCCTCTTAAACAGTCCACAGAAGCTAGAAGGTACCCTTTTGCAAGCAGAGCTAACCATCAATATATGTTAGTTCACTGGTAGTCATAGAATCTGTGAGACTAAAAGTTTAAGGGAGGACCCCTTAAAATACTTCCTGTATGGTATACCAGAACTGAGATGTATCCATAGTTTAAATTCGAATCTAAAAAATACTCATGCATATTAAAAAAGACATTTTCTGACACAGTTTCTGAACTTGTTTTGCCTGTCAGCATGTACACTTATGTGTTTTAAAATTTTATTCATGTTGCCATGAGGGGCTTCATCCTTTAGTCTATCCGATTCTACCATGGCAAACAACAAACGTTTTATCCATCGGACCCGACCGACCATGTTCCATACTCTGGCCTCCTATGGGTCCGGGAACTCACCAACCAACCACCTGCACCTGGCCTGCTCCATGATCTCATGGGGAGTCTGACTTACTCACAATGCCATCACAGTCAGAGAGAGCCCAGCCGGACCACCAGCAGTAGATTGATGATGATCAATCGCCTTGGCTTTTCAAGTTCGGCCCCCGGGCCCCACAGCCCCCAAGCCCTCAACCAGCCAGACAAGCCAGCCCAGCATGCAGCAGACACACAGACAGACTGAGTAGTCTGTGAGAGACCATCCTCCTCCTTCGTACTGCCCACTGCCCAACCCTGGCGGGCCTTACATACACATCAAATACAGCACCTTTCTCACTGTAGTAGCCTGTTGCCAGTTCAGTTAGGTGTCAGGTGATGATTCGGTCGTCGTTGTTGAGTGATTCCATGGCTCAGGCTGCCACTGTTTTTCTACTTAGTAGTGGTGCCGGTGTTTTTTGGAGCTGTGTGCTTCCTTCTCTCAACCCACACAGTTGGTCCCCAACCCAGACCCATTTCCCCACTCTGGTACTCCACGCAGTGGAACTAGTGCACCTTCCACTCCTACTCCTCGCCGACTCTGAAGACCTGACTGAGACTGAGTGAGAGTTGTCCAATGAGCCCGGCTGATGGGGTCATGTGCTGATCCCGACCATGACCAGGCCACTGACTGCTGCCTTCACACGATTGCTGCCTGTTTTTTCTGGAGGACTGACTGGGGCCTGCACAGCCACACACTAGTCTCTCTTTGGGCACCAGACAAGTCAGGACAGTGGACACAGTTAACTTATTTTAAATTAAATGCCGAACTGCCGAACTTCATCCCTGCAGAAAAACGCTGCTCGTTCCTTTGCCCACACACCAACAGAGATGCCTTCTCTCCTGGCAGTCTCCTCTCCTAACTAGGCATGCTCTCCCTGTCACCTCGTGCAGCCAGTCGCAGACACTCTTAGGCTCCTGGCTCCTCCCTCTGTCTCTCCTAATTGGTGGACGCTTCATATCCAGGACCCAAGGGTGTCTTTATTGGCTGTGAGCTTGATTGAGGACTGTTAGATATTTGCGGCCCCCCTGACCTCCCTCCTCCCCCCTAGAAAAGAAAAAAAGAGAAAACACACTGCAGTGCACCACAAAAACAAACCTGGATGGCTCACGGAATCGTCAACTGCAGTGGATTTCAACTCCACTATTTTATGACGGCAATCCAATGCAATTGCAACTGATTGCAACTCCATTGAATTGCAACTGACTATTTCAACTGCCAACCACTGCTCCGGGGTCTATACTATACTCATATACAATATCTGCATAATCTAGAATTGGGACAATTTGAGACTGCACTATCTTTAATCTAGTCTCTGGATCCAAGCACCCCTTATGTCAATATAGTGCTCCTAAACATTTCCCAACCTTATTTATCAATTTGGCCACATGTAGGTTTCCTAATCCTATCATATCCATACAATACCCTGGATACTTTTAACCCTCTGCATGTTACAGTTTTGTACCTTCCAATGTATAAATATCTAATTAACTGTTAATAGGGTTATTCGGTTTATTTGAAGACCCAATCAACATCTCATGTGTCCTAGTTCAATTCAGTTTCAAATGTGACAACTAAAAAAAAGTTTGAAGTTTATCAAACATCCATTGTAATTTTGACTGGACCTCCTTAACTGAAACATCTGAGGTAAAGACCACAGTATCATCAGCATATAGTTGGTAGTCTATACCTCCGATATAACTCCCTAACCCCTTCAGATATACTGCAAAAAGAAAGGGACACAAGACGGATCACTGTGGAACTCATCTTCTAATACGTATAACCCTGGAGGGACATCCATTCACCATCATACTTTGCTGTCACCCAATCAAATAATTTTGGAACCAAGTTAAAGCCTCCAGTCCCAGCTCAAGATCATCCAATTTCTTCAACAGTGTTAAATGATCTCTTTAGCACTTCACCTATCTTCCTGAAGTCCACCCTTCTGAAGTACAGGATTTTGGTCTTTGTGGGAATGCTTTCCCATCCAATATCCAACCTGAACCACACTGTTCAATGGTCACCACCACCCAGGGGCTCCTTGACTATGTCTTCTATGTGCTCCCCATTGGTGAGCACTAGCTGAAGGAGTGCCCACTCCCTGGTGGGGTCTGTGATGCCCTGAGTCTGGAACCCATCTTGCAACACATCTAGGATCATCTCACTCCTTGGACAGGATCTGGGTGGTACAATCCAGTCCACCTCAGGCAGGCTAAAGTCCCCCACCACTACCACCTCTCCCTTCCATGAAGCTTCTAACAATTGCAAGCTCAGTTCCTTGTCCCGTCCCTCTGCATGTTTGGGTGGTCTGTAGACCACCCCCCAATCTCAACTTTCTCCCTCTACTGGATCATAACTGAACCTATAGCAGTTCCACCATCCCCTCTAAAGACTCCTCCCTTGTGCATGTTATACCTGCCCTGATATAAACTGCCATATCCCCCTTTGTCTGTTGTCCTGTCTCTCCTTTAAAGTTGGTATCCAGGGATTGAAAGGTCCCAGTCATGGTGTTATGTGGCCCAGTTCTCAGTTATTGCTGCTATGTCCACCTTCCCACCAGCTAATAGCACCTGCAGGTCTTCCATTTTGATCCCAAGATTTTGGGTGTTCAGCGACACCACCCTCCACTTTGATTCTGTACCTCCTTCCCTTCCTTCTAATCTTTGTCTTACCTTTCTCCCTCCTGTATTCTCCCCTATCCCAGATGCTAATTACTCCACTTCCCCTCCACATCCACTGATACTACCACCTCTGCTGGTATGGGGGTGAGGTCTGTTGATCATCTCCTCCTCACAGAGTGATTGGGGCTGCAGTCCTTTAGCGCCCCCCCATTGTTTAAATTCAGTTTGTTGGCAATGTACTCCCCCCATTTGTCCCTGAGCACACTTGAGACCTCCTTACTGAAGTGCAGCCTTTTTTATTTATCCAGCTATACAAAAATAAATATGGAACACAAACAGAGAGAGAAGAAAATGAAATAAGCTGGGATTTGAACCCGTGAACACTGCACTCTTATGAATAAAAATGTAAGACTTTCTGGGATCCATTTGGAATACATAGAGCTGTCCAGTATGTAGAAGCATAGGGCAGCTAAGGGCAGAAATATTGCAGCTCAGATAGAAGCTGAAGAGAAGGGAGTGGTGTACTGAAACAGAAAGGCAGTGGGGAGGGAGACAGGGGTGAGGAGCCCAGGGGAACAAGGATGTCAGACAAGAGTATGGACCTGGTGGGAACACTCAGTACTCAGGGACATCCCTTCTTCAGAGGGCCAGGGTGCCAGGAAGGTGGAGTAGCAGGTGGAAAGGGGAAGGGGTGGGAGCACAAGAGTTTCAAAAGGGAGGGGAGAACTCCATAGGGGGTGCCCTTAACAAACAGATATGGTCCCCTGTCTGGAATGGGGATAGGAAAAGCAGGAGGTGAGATGGGAGGTCTGGGTAGGAATGCAACAACAGAGGGACATGAGAAAGGGATCCAGACAGTGCCAGGAAGTCAGGAGAGACAGGGGAGAAGAAACAAACCTAGCAGAGCGGATGGAGAAAGGGTTAAAAAGGCTAGGTTTAGAGGGAGAGAAGTGATAGTAGGGGTAAATACATCCATGGGGAATGGAAGGAGCTCAGAGGAGAAGAGAGACACAGTCACGGAGAAAGATGGAAACAGCAGGGGGGCACTAAACACTGTTCTGTGTATGGATAATGAGAAGATAGATTCTGCTGGAGTGAGGGTTTGGAAGGCAGGGAACATGGCAGAGAGGGGAGGTAGAGTGACAGTCATTGGGGACTCCATGTTTAGGGGCATCAGCTGGGGAAAGAAGGGGGACATAAACGCCATAACGAAACTGGTGTGCATGCCAGAAATGACAGGAAGGAGGGTGGGTCCAAAAATAGGGGAGGAGTTAAAAGGGAGAAGGAGGGATACAAACATAATACTTCACCCAGGCGCCAACAATCTAGTGGGAGAGAAGGTGGAGGTGGTAAAAAGTCAGTTCAGGGAGCTCGGTGATCAAAAGGGAGGTGGCAAGTTCACTGCCACTTTTGGAGGTGATCCCAGTGCCAAGAGCTTGCACAGTTAGGAGAGCTATGATAGAAAAGTTCAGTGCATGGGTGAGGGATTGGAACATGGAGGAGATGTTTGACTAAATAGGATTATAGGGGGAAACATGGTCAGATAACTCTATATTCACCTGACAGACTTCACCTCAATAGAGAGGGATTTAGGGTACTAAGAGACAAACTGGGAAGGTACATCACCCAGAAGTTAAATCTAAACTGCTGAAGGGGGGGTGGCAGGTGGGCTCAAGGGCCAAAAGACAAAGGGAAGTGGACATGAATAGACCCCCCCCCCATAACAGTAGAGTGGGACTGCAGGAAGAAGGTGAAAAAGAGCAGTTTGGAAACAGGGGAAGGGGGAGCATACTGAGACAAAGAAAAAGCAGAAAGAAGGGGAAAACATGAGGGCTAAAATGCAAAGTGGAAGATGGTGTCCCTGAATGTACATAGTTTAGGAAACAAGATGGATGCCTGCAAGTGCTGTTTGCTGAATGGAAGATAGATATTGCAGTGATAACGGAGATTTGGATCACACCTAACCATAACTGGGACCTCAGAGTTCCGGGATATAGTTTTTACAGGAGAGACAGAGCAGTAGGTAAAGGAGGAGGGGTGGCAGTATCCATTAGGGAAAGCATAACAAGTGCAAGTGAGGAATCAGAAGAAGGTATGGTGGAAGCAATGTGGGTCCATCTGCAGACCAGTAGGGTGAGGAAGGTGAGGCTGGGGGTGGTTTACAGACCACCCAATCAGGATGAAGAAATAGACAAAAACCTGTATTTGCAAATTCTGAAAGCTGCAGAGAAGGGGGAGGTGTTAATAAAAGGGGACTTCAACCGGCCCAGGATGGACTGGAGTGTACCGACAATGACATGTACCAAGAGCCAGAAAATACTGGAAGCAATTCAGCTTGGTTTCCTGACCCAGGATGTCACTGAACCCACCTGAGAAGGGGCAATCCTGGACCTGGTGCTCATGAATGGAGGGCACGTACAGTATATAACAGTCAGGGAACTACTTGTTGGAAGTGGTCATCGCTCATAGAAACATAGAAATGCAGAAGTATAGAAGGGGACTGCAAGATCCATCTAGTCTGCCCAAGAACCTACTGTACCTGTTGCTATTCCCCCTCCTTTCCTTTGCCTTTCCATATGCTACCTTTATTTTTATCCCATGCATTCTTGAACTCACTTACTGTTTTAGTCCCCACTGCCTTCTTGGGTGGACTATTCCATGGGTCCTCCAGCCTCTTTGTAAATAAGAACTTCCTTGTATTACTCCTGAACCTCTCTCCCTTCAGCCTCATGCCATGCCCTCTCATTCACCTGCTCTCTTTCAATTGGAAAAACTTCTGAACATTAAACTTATTTATACCTCTCATATATTTAAAAGTCTCAATCATGTCGCCCCTCGCCCCCCCCCCTCTCTCCCAGGGAATACATGTTGAGGTCCCTCAGCCTGTCCTGGTATGCCGTATGGTGCAGTCCCTGAATCATTTTCGTGACCCTCCTCTGCACCGTCTCAATTCTGTCTATGTCCCTTTTGAGGTGAAGTCTCCAGTTCTGTAGGCAGTACTCCAAGTGGGGGTGCACCAGTGCCCTGTAAAGTGGCAACACCACCTCTCTCCTGTGACTCCAGAGGTCCCTCTCCTGGTTGGCAAAGGCTAACTTCTCTCCTCCTAGGTAGTAATCCTCATTGGGATTGTTTCTGCCTAAGTTCATGACTTTGTACTTTTTGGAATTGAATTTCAGCTGCCATGTTTCCAACCACTACTCCAGTTTCTTCATGTCTGAAGTCATACTCCTCACACCCTCAGGGAAGTCCACTCTATTGCAAATCTTGGTGCTGTCAGCAAATAGACACACTTTACCTTCTAGTCCATTTGCAATGTCTGCTGTGAACACATTGAAGAGTAGGGGACCCAGTACTGAACCCTATGGTACCCTGCTGGTTACCTCCCTCTCAGTTGAAAATGCTCCGTTTACCTGAACCCTCTGTTTTCTTCCTCTCAGCCAGGTGCTCACCTACTCAGCCACCTCCCTGCCTACCCCCATGTGGCCCAGCTTCCTTACCAGCCTTCTGTGTGGAACAGAGTCGAAGGCTTTGCTACAGTCCAAATAGACTACATCAACCACTGCTCCCTGATTTACTATCCTTGTAACCCAGTTGTAGAAGTAGGCCAGGTTAGTTTGGCAAGACCTACCTGCCATGAACACATGCTGTTTTAGATCTTGCCGCCCACTGGACTCCAGATATGTTATGATTCTCCATCAACTTCCCTACCACTGACATGAGGCTTACTGGATGGTAATTGACAGCCTCCTCCCTGCTTTGTGTAGTGGGATCACTGTTGCCCTTTTCCAGTCCTCTGGTACGGTCCCACTCTCTAGTTAGTTGGTGAAAAGATCTGCTGGGGTGCTGCTAGTACACTCCCCAGCTCCCTGAGAATTCTAGGATGAATCCCATCTGGTCCCATGGCCTTATCCACCTTTAGTTTATTTAAAGCTTCCAGTACTTGAACCTCTGTGAAGGGACTTGTGTCAACCCCTGGTCCCTGGGTGTTACTGCCATGCAGGCTTGGCACATCCCCTGCGTTCTATTTGGTGAACAGAGAACAGAAGTATCAAGGTCTATCTCCTTCCATCTGGCCATGTATGCTGGATGCTGCAATAATAATACTATTCTAGTCTGGGTTGCTATCCAGTATCCCTCCAGCAGGGAGACCGCCAATCCTCCCATTTTTGTGGGGAGAAATAGTGTTTGTTTTCTGATTCTAGGTCTTTTATTCAACCAAATGAATTTCAGAAGAATTTTTTTGCCAGCTCCCAAGTTGTCTGGGTAGTATCGGGACTGGAACACACTGAAAAAGAAATAAAAAATCGTGGCAATACATTCATTTTAATTGCCTGTACCCTAGAGAAAAGGGACAGGGGAAGAAGCATCTATCTTTGCATGTCTTCTTGTATCTGTTTCACTAATGGGGGATAGTTTAATTGAGTCAGTTGTGTAGATGCCGTGGCCAATCTAATTCCCAGGTACTTCATAGAGGGTAACTCCCATCTCATAGGGTATTGGCTTTTTAGTGTGGTAGTTGGAGCAAAGTTAAGTTTTAACACCTCTGTTTTAGTGTTGTTTAATGCATAGCCAGAATGGGCAGAAACTTTCTTAATATGTTTAAATAAGCTTGGTATAGATTCTTCCAGGTGGGACAAGTAAAGTAAAATATCATCCGCATATAGGGCCAGTTTTTGCTGTGCCCCCATTGAATACCCTTGATACTCGGATTATCTCTGATTCCCTGGGCCAGAGGTTCCAAGTATAGGGCAAACAATAAAGGGGAGAGTGGATATCCCTGTCTGGTTCCTCTCTTTAGAGCAAATGCTGATAAATGATGGCCATTCGCTCGTACATAGCCCTTAGGTGCCTCTTAAATTTTCATGATTAGATTAACAAACTGTTCAGGAAACCCAAACCTGACTAGTACTGCCCGTAGAAAGGCCCAAGAAACTTTATTAAAAGCCTTCTCAGCATCTAAGCTGAGAAGAACTGCTGGTTGATGAGTGAGATTTATATGATCTATAATATGTGTAGTTCATCTTAAGTTATCCTGGGCCTGTCTCCCTGGGATAAATCCAGTTTGGTCAATTTGAACTAAGACTGGTAGGGCTTGTTGTAGCCTATGAGACTGTACAGCCATGAACAACTTGTAGTCTGTACTGAGAAGAGAAATAGGACGAAAGGAGGAGCATAATTTGGGATCTTTATCCCCTTTGGGTATAACAGAAATAATCGCCTGCGTTCATGTCTCAGGGGGTCATCCTTCAGGCATGAGGGTTTCATTAAAAACTTTGAGTAGTAAAAAGGAGAAGGTTATGTCTGAAATTGCTTGTACAGTTCGGCTGGATAGCCATCTGTTCCAGGATATTTGTTTGTTTTTAATCGGGCTATCTCCTCTCTCAACTCGTCTTTGGTAACAGATTTTATGAGCTGTTGTCCTGTCATTTCTGGAACTCTAGGGAGTGGGATATCTTTCAAGTATTGTTCCATTTCAGTACTCTCCCAAGCAGGGGGAGCCATGTATAATTTCTCATAATATGCTCTATAGGCCTCTATAATGTCCGGTGTACTCTGTGAGGTCTCCATGTTTTGTGGGTGTATTATCTTAGGTATATGAGCCTTTGCCCTCTGTATGCACAGCCTGGCTGCTAGCAGCTGAGTGGCCCTAGGCCCTCCTTCATAATATTTATGCTTAAGAAATAGCAATTTTTGTTCTATATAGTAGTCTTAACTCTTCATTTAGCTCTTTTTTATGTTTATTTAATCTTTTAAAACTCTGCCTGTCATTCTTCTGTTTCAATTGCACTTCTAAGTTATCTATTTTCTTCCTCAGAGACTCCACTTTTCTCTCGCTTTGCTTTTTTTATATGCTGCAATGGAGATCAGTTTCCCTCTCAGTATAGCCTTTATGGTATCCCATAAGACTGCTGTCGTTATGTCGGGAGTGGCATTATCTTCTATGGCCTGCTTGATGGTATCAGTTACCTGCTGTTTGACCTCCCTGTCCTGTAGCAGGGAAACATTTAGTCTCCAAAATGTTTTTTTTTTTTTTAAATCTCCCAGAGACATCTGAAGGAACACAGGGGCGTGGTCAAACAGCACCGTACTACCTATCCAACTGTCTCTGACCAATGTCACAGATTCTTTTGGAAGAAAGAAATGATCTAGCCTTGAGTAGCTTTTGTGTGGCGATGAGAAGAAGGTATAGTTTCTTTGTTTAGAGTGGCCCTGCCTCCATACATCCACATAGCCTATCTCTCCCAACAGTTTAACCAGCTTTTTTGTTGTTCCCCTTCCCCTCTGGCTTCCCTGAGATGTGCTATCAGTTTTGGATTTAAAGTTATATTAAAGTCCCCCCTGGGATAACATGTCCTTCTGCCCATTCCTGCAATTTAAGCAATATTGTTCTATTTGTCTGGTATTTTGAGCCTGTAGGTATGTACACCGAACCTAAAGTCAGTATTTTTCCTTGGACTTGGCCTTTAAGGAACACATATCTCCCCTCATTGTCAACATGTTTGTCTACAACATCAAATACTGTCTTAGTTGGTATCAATATAGAAACCCCTCGTTGTCTCCCTCTCCTGTAGGAGGCACTAACCTCATAATTAAAACCCAGTTTTCCCAATTTGCTATGTTCTAGAGGGGAGAGATATGTCTCCCATAGCAGGATGAAATCAGGGCCCTCTTTTCTCAGCACTGCTAGTACCTTGCTGTGTTTAATTGGATTAGTAAGCCCATTCACATTAAATGAGCACACTACCATTGTTTTATCCATTTTTAAATTCAGCATCTTCTTTCAGTACTATATCATCTTCATTATCCTCCCTCGTTTGCAACACCACATGATAGACTATTCGGAGGTAGCTTCGTTTATATGCATTAGTTTCCATTTTGCATCTATATTGTTTAGGCTTATAAAACATTAGAGTTAACATTAACAATTTCCTTAAACAACTGGAAAAATGCTAACAAGAAACACACAACTTTGTGAACTTTGGTCACTTCCAAGGTTGGGGATCCCAACTCAGTGGGTCCCTATATCTGCCCCCTTAAGGTGGAGAAGCGGGCAGCTATGAGCAGAAATAGCCCTGTAGTCACGGGGGTTCTCCTCGAGAAAGCCCTCACATGGAGTGGCTTTGGAGCTGTTGGTGCCGTACTGCCAGGCAGCCCAGTTAAATTGTTTAATGTGTTTAACACTAATTACCCTCCCCTCCTCGCTTAACTACTATATAGTTGTCCCCTTTACTCAGTACTCCTGAGGTCTAAAGAGACATACATCAAAGATCATACTCATCCCTTCTGGGGGGAGCCCTGAGTATAACAATCACCTCTGTTTCTCATCCCTCCCCGGGTGCATGTCAATCACCATGGCTATAATTCCGAAATGAGTAAGATCAAAAACAAGGGACATATAAAGCAAACCTTATCGACTTCAGGCACTAGTGCCAGTAGCCCTTTATTTATTCCCCCTTCCCCTTTTATGTCTGGTGCTGCTTCTGTACCTTTAAATCCATGTTTTCAATGGTGTAATTCCATTTACGGAACCTTATCACTTTTCCATTACGTGGTGCAGTAAGGGCTAAAAATATTTTCACATTTAGCCCCTGAATTCCCAACAGCAGTTTGCATCATAAAAATGAAAAGGAGCATACAATTCACTGGAATCCCCATGGACTAGCCACCATTATGCCCAACATTACATCTTTCTTATTCCTTCCCCAGACTTTCTGGTATGTCCTTAACTAAGTCCAGTATTTATTCCATCTTTCAGAATGCATACTTTGTCGGCTTCTTAGAATGCCTTTTGCATTAAGTTCCAGGGTGCATGGGATGATAAAACTATCCAAATAAGTTTTAAATTAGCCACAAATCTCTTCTACATCGAGAGTTAAGAGAAAGTACCTACAGACTCTTTCTTTGCTGTCCATTTTCAGCCTTCTGCCCCGGTTCTGTTCAAACTTTCCCTCGTATGTTGTTCTGTGTCATGCTCTTCAGCTTCTCGAGTGCCTCTCGGAGTGTCTTCATAGGTGACGCTCCCCTGCGTTGAGTTGCTACCTGAAAAATGTCCAGCGGGAACCCTTGACCCCATGTAATCCATTCCCTTTCTTCTGCTAGGAGGGAAATTCCTTTTTGTTTTAATGCCTCAATCACCTTACTTGGGGACCAGTACAGTTGTGCGCCCTCTGGCCAGAACACCCTTAGTTTAGCTGGGAATGGTGTCTGGAAGCGAATTTCCTTTTCCTTTAACACACGCAAGATCAGGGTGTACTGTTGACGGGCCTGCTGAATTTCTACCGGGTAATCGTGATCCATTGTGAGTTTGGAAGCTAGGTAGGAGATATCTTTTTTCGCCCATGATCTATGAAGTAGATCTTCTCTGATATGATAGCTGGAGACCAGGAATATAACAGAACGAGGATGCGCTTTCGGTTCCTGGGGTTTCTGCCCAAGTGAATGGTGGGCACATTCTATTTTCATTTTATAATTTGGTGGGTGATCCAGTACATCCCTGAGCAGATTTTCTATAAAAGCGGACATCAGAGCTGTCTCTGCACCCTCCGCTAAGTCATATAACCTTAGGTTGTTGCGGCAAGACCTGCTCTCCGAATCAATACTTTTTGCTTGCAGGAGAATTGTTTGTTGCATCAGTGCCCCGACAGCCTGGTTGAGGTAGGCCGTAGCATCCTCCACTGTAGAAATCCTAGACTCCGCCTCCTGCAGCCTATTACTGAGTTTAGCTATCTGCAATGAAAGACCTTGCAGGTCCTTCTTCGTTTCCATCCTGGAGCTACGTATTTCTCTTAGGATCATCTCAAAGCATGTCCAAGATAGTCTATCTTGTTCCCCCTCTGTGTCATAGTCGGAGCCTCTGGTGCTACTAGGGAGCGGCTGCGGCTTTGAGGCCTATGCTCTGTCTCAAATTGGTCTGCATCCCGTATTTTAGGTACAGATCTGATCTTCAGCATACCTCCTCTGTCTTTCTTTCTGGCATCCTTGGACATTCTCTACATTATCTCGGATTTTCAAACTCTCAGTGAGGTTTTATTTATCTTAGTTTTGTATAGTGAGGGAGGAAGCTTCGCTTTGGTGCTACCTAGCTGTCTGTGGTGGAACTGGAAGTCTCAGGGTTTCCTTTTCTTAGTTGCCTTGCTCACCCTTCTGACTAGAGATGGGCTAAGTGGCCGATAGTTGCTCCGTGGAGTGATTCGCGGAGTAACGAGGAATCTGCGAAGTGCTCCGCAACATGAAGTGGAGTACTTCGCGTCATAATGGGGAATGCGAAGGCCATTGAAACCAATGACTTTGCGTTATTCCACCTTCCCCAAACCACTTCTCCACCGATTTTAAGGTGAAGTACATTGAAATCAATGTACTTCGCATCACTTTGCCTTCTTATTGAGCTCCAAGGCAAATTTGCAGTGCTTCATGGGATTGCAGGTCACATGGCCTCTAGATTGTTCTGCACAGCCTCAGTTCTGTGTAGTGTGTGTGTAGTGGAAGATGGAGACAGCTTCCTTTCAGAGCTCTGTGATTTAAATCCTCTAAAAGCTGTTAAAAAAGCCTTTTTGAGCCATTTTTTTTTGCACAATATTTAGTGCATCGATTGTAGGAAACCCTCCTGTGCTCATATCATCGAGTGTTTATTGTTTGTGTGTGGATTTTTAATGTTAATTTAGAACAGTCAGTCTGGGTACTGTGAAGTGGGCTTTGGAGGAGGAGGAGCATATCTGTAGTGTAAGTAGGTAGATTAACTGGGAGAAAAAGGCAATCTTTCTGTTTTGGTTATATTTTTCTTGTGTAACTCTGTTAATGTACACACAGTAATATTTTCAGTAATTCTTGAAATTTTTTTGCTGCTTGTAGTGGTGCAGCAGTGTATAATTTCAGTTTGTTGAAAACATTTGGTTATATTGCTAAAGGTTTTCAATTTGCTATGCAATACTTGTATTGTGTATGAGTGTGTGTGTGCAATGTATACCATTAAATCAGACAACTTTTATTGTGCCAGAGTAATTGCAGCAGTGTGAACCTGCTATCCACCGAACCTGCATGAATTTGTTATACTGCTTTGTGGTATATCTTTACTGGTAATGGACTGTTACTGCCATGCACTACCCCCGCAACTGGCAAAAGATATTCTTTTCCAGATTTGGGATTTATGACTTGTGAGCACTGGCTAGGTGTTGTTGTAGTACCTTTGTGTCTGACTCTGCATCTCTTGAGTACACAGCGCAATCTTAATCTGTCTGTACATTTGCAGTACACCATTAATTCTGGGAGACTTTGCATTTCTTGTTATGCTCTTATTTCACTTGCCAGCACTGGGGAATTTTCTGGACACAAGACAGTAGCATTTTGGGGATGCGCATTAATTCTGGTGACTGTGTGTGGCCACTGCTCGCATGATGGAGTGCACCATTAATTCTGGGAGACTTTGCATTTTTATTACCCTCTCATTTCACTTCGTCAGCACTGGACAATTTTCTGGACACAAGAATGTAGCATTTTGGGGATGCACATAAATTCTGGTGACTCTGTGTGACCACTGTGCACATGACTGAGTGTGCCATTAATTCTGGGAGACTTCACATTTCTTGTTACACTCTCATTTTACTTTGTCAGCACTGGGGAATTTTCTGGACACCAGACAGTAGCATTTTGGGGATGCACATTAATTCTGGTGACTATGTGTGATGTGATCATGTCCACTGTGTGCATGACTGAGTATGCCATTAATTATGGGAGACTTTGTATTTCTTTTTGTACTCTCATTTCACTTCAGCACTGGGGAGTTTTCTGGACACAAGACAGTAGCATTTTGGGGATGCACATTAATTCTGGTGACTGTGTGTGTATGGGGGGAGCACTAGAGGGCTGCCAATATTGTTGCCACTCTACCTTACTTCGTGTTAAGGCGGAATGACAATGCGAAGTAATAATTACAAGGTGAAGTGAGCCTTTTTCTATTAGCCACTCCGCATAGCGGAGTGACAACACGAAGTGGCCACTTCGCATTCACTTCGCCAGTGGAATTTAATTTTGCTGCATCTCTACTTCTGACACACTGTTCAGTTACTTCTGTGATAGTTTTATTGAGATACTCCCACATTTTGTCTACTCCTTTCTCTTCCCTGTATCTAAGACTCTCTGCTAAGCTATCTCTTATCTTCTGAAAGTCTGTATTTCTGAAATCTAAAACCCTGATCATAGAATGACTAATGTATTCACTAGTGTTTACTTTAAATCCCACCATGTGGTGGTCACTATTTCCTACGTGGCACCCCACCTCTACCTCCTTCACCCTGTCGCTGTTAGGCTCAGTGTGGTTTAAGCTGGACGTGGGCAGGGAAAGTGTCACCACTAAGACAAAAGTCCTGGATTTTTGGAGAGCAGACTTTGGGAATATGGGTGAGGTGCTAAAATGGCTTCTAGCAAATATTACTGCAACTATGGAGGTGGCCCAAAAATGGACTATTATTATGGAACAAATAGGGGCTGCAATGGAGGAGTGTGCTAGGTACAAAAGGAAGAACTCCAAAATCAAAGCACCATGCTGGTTCAGCTCTGAGGTAGTCCAGGCAGTGAGGAACAATAGACTGACCTCAGGAAATTCAAGAAGCCAAGAAGGAAGTGGGCAAAGAAATATACCTAGGACAGATGAGAGAGGCAGGAAGGGCAGTTCAGAGAGCAAAGGCTCAGAAGTAATTACAATTAGCGGAAGGCATTAAAAGGTGAGAGAAGGCTTTCTTCCACTACATAAGCAAAGAAAGAGATGGGATAGTCAGACTAAGACAATGGGAAGGGTGGATAGAGGAGAATAGGGAGACAGTGTAATTAATGAAAAAATACTTCTGCTCTGACTTCATGAAGAAGACAGATGGACTGGTGCCAATAGGTAGGGGAAAAGGGGGCCAGAAGGGGACAGATGGAGCACTAGAAAAGGAAAGACTGAAAAAAGGACTGTTATCTTTGAGGACAGACAAATCACAGTACCCAGATGGAGTACACCCCTAGGGTGCTAAAGGAACTAGCAGAGAAGCTTGCAGAGCCACTGGTGGACCAGTTCAGTTGTTCATTGGAGTCAGGCATGGTACTGCAGGACTGGAGAATGACATATGTTGTGGCCTCCAAAAGAGCGGTCCCAGAGATGACCCGGGGAACTACAGACCAGTCAGTCTCACTTCGATAGTGTGCAAGCTTATGGAAACCATACTGAAAGAAAGATTGATAGAGCATCTAGAGGAATATGGCCTCTAGGATGCAAGGCAGATGGCTTTTTGGGAGTGATATCTTCTCAAATAATTCTGATCAACCTCTTTGACTAGGTAACCAAAACAATGGTCAGAGGCCAAGCTGTGGACATCTTATACCTGGATTTCAGCAAGGCCTTTGACTCCGTACCACACAAGAGGCTAAACAGGAAACTGGTGGACTTCAGAGTAAGAGTGTGGCTAGTTAGATGGGTGGACAATTGGCTAGGGAACAGGTCTCAAAATATTATATATAGGATAGTGCATGGGGAACGGTTGACAACAGGGCTATTCTTTCACCGAGTTGGCACTATGATGACGGATTACCTCGAGGCGCAGCTCGAGAGGTATTCTGTCCATAGTGCCAACGAGTAACCCTATTGTCCAACTGTTCCTATACATTTATAGTGTGGAACGTCGTTTTTTGAGAAAAAAAATCACTACCAAGTAAACCAAGTAAACAGCATGTTTCTGCTTCCAAACATTTTTGCTGGGTTACTAGAAGGAAAAAATAACTTTACATTTTGAACGTGTTCACGCTTGACATTTTAACTGTTTCAGAACTTTACATTTTGAACGTTTTAACGCTGAACATTAGTACTGCCACTGACATTGCTGCTTCCGCTATGTGTCCTTTCTATGGAGTGAGCCCTAACTGTCAAATGCTGCTCGAGGACAGTGTGTGACGTTCGCAGTGCAGTAGAAACAATCCTTCTGCTGCACTGCAAACATCAGTAGTGTGTGACTACAAGGTTTCAACAATGATGGATTTCGGTGGAGAATGACGTTCCACCATACACTATAATTGAAGGACAGTTACCAGGGAGTGGCATCCCACAGGGCTTGGTGCTAGGGCCATTGCTGCTCAACATTTTCATTAACGATATTGGGGATGAAATCAAGGGCAAAATGAGTCTGCTCACCGATGACACCAAGCTCTGTGGGAGTGTGGACTCAACAGACAGTATATAGGACCTTAAGGACTTAAGAAAACTTAAAATGTGGTCAGTGATCTGGCAACTAGGCTTCAATGCAAGAAGTGCAAATTCATGCATGCTGGAGCCAAACAATCCAGGACAGAGTACTACCTGGGAGGGGTTTGGGTAACTCTCACAATGGAGGAAAAAGATTTGGGATTGATGATATCTAGAAACTTAAAGCACTCTGCACAGTGCAAGAAGGAAGTAGCATGAGCAAACAGGATATAAGGCTGCATAGCCAGAGGGATCAGCAGTAGGTGACAGGAGGTGGTTCTGCCTTTATACAGGTCACTGGTGAGGCTGCATCTGGAGTATGTGGAGTAGTTCTGGTGCCCTCACCTTAAAAAAGATATCATCCTAATGGAGACTGTCCAGAGGAAGGCTACAAAGATAACTGCAGGGCAACAGGGTAGATCATATGGGGAGAGACTGGTGGCCCTGAACATGTACTCCCTGGAGGACATGGGGAGAGGGACAACATGATAGAGACCTTCAAGTACATGACAGTATTCAATACGGGAAACAAGGAAGATCTTTTCAGGGAAAGCTGCATCTCTTGAAAAAGCACCCAAAGGGGTGCGAAACGATCATTGGGCAATCTGTAACACACCATGGGGGAGAATTTGCACCTGTGTCTTATCTGTTTTTAATAATAAAAGCTGTTACCTTTTTTAAAAAAAAGCCACAATATCTTGTTGTGTGGAATCTCTGATTAAACATTGAGCGGGGTCTCTGCTTTGGATTTTGGAAAGCTGCATCAACACTAAGAGGTTGCACAGTCTTAAGCTGGGGGGAGGCGGGCATGTTTAGAAGGGTTCACTCATGCAGCAGTGACAATCAAGTTGCTGATGTAAATGATGTTGCTAGCACCTGATCAATGCCCAGCAGAGCACTCTGACAATCTGCTATCTGAGCACCACCGATTGTTGGGGGTGACGCCCTCTGCACCTCCCCATGCACCCCATATATTTAAATAACAAACTCCGTGTTGCACCCTGGTGGTAAGAAGGGTGACCTGAAGATTGGCAACAGTTCCCGGTGGCCAAAAAAACAAGTTGCACAAGATGCATGCAACATTATTGTCCTGGCAACATTCCGGTGGCATTATTCCATTGGCACATTAATGGACTACCATTTAGAAGGGAGGTTAGGAGACACTTCTTCACAGAAAGGGTAGTGACAACATGGAATGTACTGCCAGAAAAGGTGATCTAAGCGAAGATGGTGAGTAGTTTCACGAGGGGTTTGATTCCCGGTCCCAGAAACATTTATTTTTAACACTTTTGTGCCCTCCTTGAGTTGGATCCTCCCCGGAGTTCAGCATCTTTAGTAGGGGGGCCGAGGCTCAGCCCCGTATGGGGATGTGGGGCAGAGCCCCTCGAAAAGACATGCCTCATGGCAGAAATCGCACTGTATTGGCAGCACGATTGTACCATGAGACATAATGTCTTGCGACATTATGACCCCGTGCCACTATGCATTCCCCCCACCCCACCCCACACACACACACATATGCAAGCAGTACAAGAGATATCCATCATAATGGTGCAGCAACTGTATGAGTTCTGCTGCCATCAGAGTGCCTTGTGGGTACACACGCATGCTGGGCAATCATGGGAAATGGCCCACAGGTAGCATTTTTCTGTTACAAACATCAATAACAAGATTGAAGCAGATGCCTATATTTCAATTGTTAAGAAATGATGAAACACACAGTATGTTACCTATATATAGCTGTATTGGAAATAAGAGTTTAGATAACCCTAGCAGTAGTCAGTGGATGTGTGCATATTTTTTTCTGATAGAGTGAGTCAGTCCTAATAAGAAATGGTAATAATAATAAAAGTAGTGTTTTGTAGTATAGTTTACAAGCAACATGTGAGAGCAACAATTGTAATATTCAAAGCTAACTATAACATGCTGCTAATATGTATTTGCAGTTAATGCAGCAGTATTACACCATGTGATGTTGCTAGTTTCATACATGAGCAGTATGTGAAAAGTACTGTGTGTGTGTCGGTTGTGTCTGTACTGCTACCACATGCCTATGTGGTGGCAGCGATACCTGCAGTGAGCCAATAGTTAAATTATGACAAATAAAAAGCAGTATTTAGAACATTTGTGCAGACTAAGTTTCACTTTATGAAAAAGATATGCCAGCAATAATGTGTCATCATACTGTGCTGGCTGTATAAAGTCGATCAAACTGTATGTGTTTTTCATTACATTGCAGTATGTGAAAGGAGTACAGTGTTGTGATTATTGTGCTTACAGATGTGGCTGACTGGTATAGTGTCTTACAATCGTGCATGTGTCTTGCACGTGTGAGTGTTTGGGTAGGAGTGGGGGTTGGGGAGAATGTGCAGTTAGGGGTTTGAGGATGGGATTGTGGGGGTGGCGTGTTGGGGTGTTAACCCTAACATTGAATTTCCAAATGTTTGTCGCTGTGGAAACAACCCTAACTAATGCATTAATGGAGTTTTTTGCAATGAATTTCCCTTCTTTTTGAGAAAGTGTAATATGAATAGTAAATGGTATGTGTTGGTGGAAGTGTGGGCCCTCCAAGCCCCACACTCCCACTTACACATAAGCACAGAGCCATACAGCAGCCCTATGGGGCAAGGAACCCATGTAGCACTAATTTGCCAATATCTCGTGAACCGTAGCACGTAGAAAAAAAAATTCAAGTGTCGTCATAATGATGAGAGTGAGTATTTCTCACAACATAAAGTCGATCTAATCCATATTTTGCATAGTTTCTGAGATACGGGCACTGAAAGGCACTGTGTGTGCTAACTGTGAGGGCATAATAGTGACCTACAGGCATGAAAATGAGCAGTTGGAGCACTAATTTGCAAATATCTCAGGAACTGTACAAGCTAGAAAAAAAATTCAAATGGCATGGGTTTCATGGTTTTCCAACCTACTTCTGAATTTAATACCCCTTTATGGGGGACTAAGAAATTCTGCGACAAAAAGCACATATCTCGAACCGTTTTTGATATACGGGCCCCAAAAGGAGTCATAGACTCCGCAATGTTATCCTATGGGAAAATTTCTCAACTTTGGAATGCTGTAACTTTGGGCTCCTGTACTGTTTTGGCACCAAACCACCAAAAGGCACATCTGTGGTACAAGGGCTTGCCACTCTGCAAATTTCAGCCCAAAAGACCCAAGTGTTTTGTTGCAGGAGTGTGTCAAAGATTTCCAGTTATTTTGGGAGTACTTTCGCAAATCACTTTCGCAAATCACAAAAGTTTAGTGAAAAACCTCATGAAACTTTTGCATTTGTGAAAGTATTTTGCAAAAGTATTTTTCAAAAAATTTTAAAAATGCATTTCTGAGGGGTTTAACCCCCCCCAAAAAAAAGATATGGCTAGCATCCTCGAGACCCAACTAGGTAAACACAACAATCAATGTTTACCTAGAGGGTCCCAATTTTAAACACCAGGCATTTTTCTACATCACTAACTGAAAACAAGATTGCTACCTCACAAAAGTAAAAGGGACATTTGCAACAGTAAAAACGGCCTCTCACGAAAGTTTTGTGATTTTTGCTAACTTTTCCCATTGACTATAATGGGAAATTTGTTTTTTGAATAACTTTCAAATTGTTTAATATTTTTTCACCAAATCTTCAAAAGGCACACTGGTGACCAAGACTGCATCTTCCCTGAAGATTTCGGACTGAACGGACAAAGCGTGCATGCTGTGGGCGTGAGTAAAAAATGCTCAAATAGTCAATTTTTTTGTGTTTTTTGGCATTCTGTAGCTCTGCAACTGTACATCCAACTGTAACAAAACGTGTCAGATCAAGAGATCTATGGTACCAGACTGTACATGCAAATTGCAGGAAAATCCATTATACAATGGCAAAGTTATTAAGGTACAAATTTAAGGTGCAATAAATTGGCTACTCAACCCTAACTGTAGTGGCACTATGATGCTGCTATACTAATATATAGACTGTGTATTTATTTATATCTTTGAAATTTTAAAACCACTTTCATTTCTGTATCACACTTAACATTAAAGGAAATTATAGAAGGATTGGATGTGGAGAGACCTATTTTTAATGTAATATAGTTTCTATATGGCGGCCCATAGTCTGTTGTTACTGTAGGCACTCTTTGTAAGGAGAATTGATAGAAAGAGTTCCTACTAACTGTGGAGTGAAGCAGGGATCAATTTACATCCTGTTCTATTTAATGTATATGTCAATAGTCTATTAAGCAACTGTGATCATGGCAGCTATTTTTGACCTGCAGTCGTAACCAAATGCTGTAGTGTGATGGCATATGAAGATGATATGGTACTTCTCTCTCCAGTACTCATTGGTTTACAAAGAAAGTTAACAAAATTTGGTGACGCATGAGAAAAGTTAAATATAAATATAATGAAACCAGTGCTAGTTCATGAAAAGACCATTGGTGGCTGACAAGCATAGACTGGAAACAGTTGAAAACTACTTTAAATGTGTTTAGAAATGAATATATTCGCTGATTAAAATAGGTGAAGGTATAAGGATTATGTGGCAGAGAAACTCAGTAGCACACAGCTTGGGGTACAAACCTTTAATAGGATGTTAGTGGAAACTCATTTAATTCAGTGCTTCAGGTACTGAACATCAACATCTGTATGTACACTACATATGAAGCTGAAATCTGGGGTTATAGTAACCAGCAGTAATGGATAAGATAATTAACAAATCATATAAAATACTCCCAGGCTTACCAACATCAACCCATGTAATTTCCTTAAAGCTGATTTAGGGTAAATTGATATTAAAAAAAAACTACCACTGATATAAAATGCCTACCTATTGGATAAACCCTCAAACATGTGCAATGAGCAATGAGCAAATTCAAAAGCAATTACACTATTGAGAAATTACAATTTCTGGAAAAAGCCTTTGGATCCAATTGATTCACTTTTGTGAGAAGAATAATAAATAAAGCACAACTACTGTAGGTTATTTTTGGATGAATCTGCAAATAAAATATCTGTCTTTACCAAAAAATGGAAATCAAATAAATTCTTCAGGATGCATTAAAACTGCAGTCTACAGAAAAGTGAAATGCAGTAGATTTATTGCATGATTCACTCAGCTCTAACTTACATAGTTCAGATAAACAAGATAACCCATGGCACCTAGAGGCAGAGGTACATGCCAGAGAAAGGTTGGGAAAGAGCTAGGAGTTGGTGTACGTAGATGGAGTCAGCCATGATGACCAGAGAGAAACAAAATAACAAAAAGGGAAGTAGCTATCTGCTAATATGAAGTCTGTGATCTCCAGTACCAATGTGTCTGTATTTGATTCATGTACTGGCAAAATTTTGCATGCTGATAGTTTGCCAGAATGGCTAATGTTAGTGTAAAAATTATTCTATCTCCATTGGGACTAAAATGGACTTATAAAAGAGTGTGTTCAAATTTTGAGTAAGTCTGTTGTGTCCAGGATAAGGCTTGTTTTTTTATGTTTTTTGCCATTGAATTAAGGATGCCTTCCAGATCAATATTGTTTCAGTGAATGTATCAATACATGAGCCTAAGTGTGAGACCTGGTTGCCTAGCTTGTATATCTTTGGGAATGTTTAGCATGTTGTCACTCTTGTATTCTCCTCTGGTTTGCATGGTGCCACAAATATATAGTATTACACTGAATGTACAGTATGTGAACACCGACCCTGTAATAGTTGCACAGCTTAGTTAAGAAAAAGTTGCATTACCTACTTTTTAAATAATTTTTTGAAGTTTAATATGGAAAGTAAGCTAACCCTTCTTGGCCACTCATGTGTGGGAGAGTGCAGAGTGGCCAGTCATGTGGGCAGGACCCAAGAGCAATGGGCTTCATTCTGCTTGATCTGGGTTTTTTCCTGCTTGGTCCTCATCCTTGGTATGCTTCCAAATGTGGGCTCCAGTGCACACGTGCACACACCTGTGTTTGACCCATGCACTGGAGCTGAGCAGGATCCCCCTCCCTACATCACCCACCCACTGTGCTTCCACATGTGGTCACCTAGGTAGTAGTGATCTAGTGGCAAATGTATCCTCCCATCCCCAGAAGAGGAGCACATCCAATGAGACACTCAACTCTCCTCACCCCAGTTGTCCCCCGACAACACCGACTCATTCCTGAACCCCGATCACCATTGTTGGGAGCAGCAAAACTACTGCTGTTCTGATTGGCCAAACTACTTAAACAGCTAGTAGGAACAAATCAGACAGACGGGAAAATAATACAAATTTTGAGAAGCAGTCTGTTGTAACTTTTTTTGTCTGTAGTTCATAGGTGTAATATGAGTTCAGGGTAAATTCCCATTATAAACTCGTCGCCTATTGGCGAAACTTAAATTTCTTCTCACCCATATATTTTTACAATTCATATTTAAATTGTTCCAGATCCTTACTAGTGGCAACTTCTTTTGGTAAAGAGTTCCATAAGGGAGGTAATCTCAGTGTAAACATTTTTTTTTCTCTTGGATGTATTATTAAATTCAGCTTTAAACTTTAAATTATGTGTTCTGGTGTTATAACCTATTGCAGATCTCTGAAGACAAAGCCTCACATAAGGCTGGATCTTTAATTGATCTATATGCTTGGCACATATCACCTCTATATGCCCTATATTCTGGGGAAAAAAGACCCAGAGATTTTAACCTTGAAGTATAATCATATTCTTTTTTTTTTTTTAATGCTTTTTTATTCGTTTTTCAAACTTTAGACAGACATACATACACCTGGACAAACCAGGGCACACAATCCCGAACTGACTGTGTAAACTATATAAAGACAGCTAATGGGACCATCCTCCATAATAATGATATATTCCTATAGCATCTGTATCATAGAGTAACAGGATCAGCAGATAAACTTAATCAACATGGATATGACCCCTAAAACATGAATCCTGTTACCCTATAAAAGGTATCGAACCAGAGCCTCGGCCCAAGTAGCAGCCCACCCAGGAGGTGGCTCCCTGCTGTGTCCCCTGGAAAGAGAGAGAATCCCCATCCCCCCATAAATCCCAGCAGACCAAGACCGTCATCCTGTTACTCTTGTACTTAAACCACATCACCCCCCAAAAAAGCTATTCATATAGCCATTTAGACTAACATAGTTCCATAGAGGACTGTATTTCACTCCAACATAACTTTCTCCTGCTAATCACAACCCGACAGACAGGCCTGTGTTTGGGTATTTCTACCCTGCAGCAAATAAATAGGCTCCAGTGTCTACCATCTTTTAGCATATAGCCCTTTTCTACCCTCCGAATAGAGATGCCTCTTTATTCTACCCAAAGACCCAATAAGATCTCTCACCCATTGATCATAAGCATACAAATGGTCATCTTTCCAATGTTGTAGTAAAAAGGATTTGACAATCGCTGTCATCAAAGAGAGATGGTATTTGGGTGTGGTACTTGAGATTTGCAAGAGGTCACCTAAAATAGAAATCTCTGGTATTATAAATTCTGAATAGTCCAGCAATGAGTCCATATGCTGTTTAATTTCAACCCAGAGAGGCGATATTTTATTACATTCCCACAACACATGGAGGAAGTCACCTATTCTCACTTCACATGTAAAACACAGGTCTGTCTGTCTAAGATGTCTATCACATAGTTTCACAGGGGTTAAATACATATTAGAGACAACAAGCATTTGTCAATGCCGAATGTTGTCTTGCTGCCATTGGCAGTGCAGGAGTTAGAGAGATGCAGCATAAGAATGGCAGTCAAGTATTGAACTGATGCCAACCCTTCCCCACCCTGTAGAGAGTGACAGGCATTAGGGTGTCCCTTTGGGTGTTTGTTAGTGCAGTGTGGGAAAACATGCTGGGTAGGATGTGAAAAATGACAGCTGCACAGTTCATAAGGAGGTGTAATAAAATGCCAGTGCTGAAAATGTGGCATACAAATATACGGAATTTGCGGAGTTGCAAGGGTGTGTGTGAAACATGCAAGGCACGCTTGCAGCACTGCCAGTTTATGGGCGTTCGGCACCAAATTTTCAACATAGGCATTTTAGCACCTCTGCTCATGTACAGTTTCACTGTCATTTCCTCAAAGTGTCCAAAGAAGTGATTTCGCACAGCGACCACGCTATTCTGCGCCGGAAGTGCAGAAACACATTTTGGGCAGGATATGTGAAGTGACGGCTGTACTGTTCATCAAGAGGTGTGGAAAAATGGCAATGGTCAAAATCCAGAGTGAAAATATCACAAATACATGACGGTACGAGCGTGCGTGCAATCTGCCAATGCACGCTCAAAACACAGTCATTTTATGGAGTATCAGCTCCAGATTTTCAACATAGGCATTCTAGGAGCTCTGCTCATGAACTGTGTCACTGTCATTTTCATAATCTGGCCCAAACACTGATTTCCCACAGTGACTGCGCTATTGTGCGCCGGAAGTGCGTAAACACATTTCGGGCAGGATGTGGAAAATGACAGCAGTACTGTTCACAAGGAGGTGCACAAAAATGCCAATGCTGAAAATCCGGCATTAAAATATTGTGAATGCTCGAAGTTACAAGCCTGCGTAGGAACTGCGCAACGCATGCTCGTAAAACAGGCATTTGTTGGATTTTTTCCACCAAATTTGGAACATCGGCTTTTTGAGAGGCCATATCATGAACACTGGCACTGTCATTTCGTTAATGGGTCCCGAAAGGTGATTTCGCGCAGTGACTGCGAAATCACCTTTCGAGGCCGATTCCCGCCATGACAGTGATAGAATTCATGAGGAGGGCCCCAAAAACTCCATGTTGAAAATTTGGTGTCAAAATTCCAAGAAATGCCTGAGATATGCAGCAAAGTTGAAAAACCCTATTCATTGCAATATACAGCTTACCGGCTTTTCCTCAGTTCGCGGTCGGCTTTGAAGAGTGCAGACGTGTTCCCGGTCCACGGAAGATCAATGCGCCGGAGTCCAGAGGTAAGTATGGGGTGAGGGAGGCAGAGGTGCGCAGGGGCGGGTGAGGGTGGGGAGGCATCTAGACTACGAGGGACGGTTTTCATTTTGCAGGAAAGAAAAAGGAAAACCATTGTGGGACAGTTTTCATGTTACAGGGCATTTGTACGCTGGGGTGGGCTCCCAGCGTGCCACCTAAAATGAGTTTTTGGGTGTCAGTAGCCGATGGGGGATTGGGCACCTCATCGGCACACAACACGGAAGCGCCGACGGATTGGGCACCCCGGCGCAAACAAAGAAAGTGGGACATGAGCCGAGGGGATTGGCCCCACTCGGCATTCAACAGTTGGGGAGTAATGCCAATGGCAGTGGGCTCTGTCAGCGCAGAAAGACAGTGAGGGGGGCGCGAGCCAAGGGGATTGGGCAACCCCTCGGCATTCAACATTTGGGGTACGCCGACGGGAGTGGGCTCCTCGCTGGCACACAAACATGGGGGTGTTGCTGACAGGGGACTGGGCACCCCTGATGTCGGTGCGAGGCGTCACCATCGCCGACTATGGTCATATCGGCGGCGAGCACGGCAAGCAAAGGACCGCTATGTATGACAAGCTTTGCTCGGATTGCAGTGGACCTTTACTTAGATGTGCTCACTCCATTATGTATGCATGGTGTGGCGCCGGCATGCAGGCTGATTGGGGAATGAGGGCTGCACCTACTGATGCATGCCCTGCATTCGCCCAACAGCAGTCGCGCCGCCAAAACCTGTACTAGCGCAAGATGTTGCTTGTGTATGCGCATAAGCCAACATAATAAAAAATGGCTTACTCTTGTATTTGGGTATAGGTATATATTTGTTAGTCTTCCAGATATTGTCCCAAGTAAGGCTTCAGGGGGCCAGCATTCTGACCCAATATGAAACCTTTATAGGAAAGTTCAGGCTAAGATAGTCCAGAAGCACCTTATATACTTGTGAGAGAGAGTTAAATGTAGGATCGACTTCCTCTAAATTGTCCCAAGTGAACAAATTGTCCGTAAGGTCCCCAAGTCTTTTCCCTACCCCCTCCAGCATTCGTGTAAGTTGCAACCTTTTAAAAAAGGACATTCCTTCACACCAGGCTGGGAGAGCCACTCTATTGCCCTTGATAACATCCTTTAGTTTCAGACCCAACAGCTGATCAGCCCAGAGTTTGTTGATTACCTGACCCCTAATTACTAAATTAGGGTTACCTAGCACAGGTTGGTCTCGGGCCTTCATTTGGTCCTTTCTCTGGGCAGGAGTAAGGAATGACCACCAGGCCCTTGCCAATTTAGCAATTGGATTCCAGGATACTCTTTTGAGGCCTTTCTCTATGCTAGCAAAAAGCAACACCTCCAGAGAGAGGCTGGAATCCTTTAACATTTGCCTCTCTATTTGTAGCCAGATTGGTATATAGGTCTCCCCTTCCAGATTTTGAACCCATCAAATCATAAGACCCAACTGCCCTGCCACATAGTATACATGAAGATCAGGCAATTTAATCCCCCCCAATGCATGCGGTAGGCGCAAAATACTATGCTTTTTCCTAGGGGGTTTAGAATTCTATAGAAATTCAGAGACCAGCTTCCTAATTGTAATGAACCAGTTTTGGAAATGCTATATGGGGCTAAATATACTGGATATAACAACCTGGGCAATATGTTCATTTTAATGAGTCCCAGTCTAGCCACAAAGTTCAGAGGAAGCTTATTCCATCTTAGTATGTCCCCTCTAATTGCTGACAGGACCCGCCTCCATATTTGTTGCAGCACCTCCTCCATACTAGCTGTAATCCATATGCCCAGGTATTTAATCCTGTCTGTCATCCATTGTAATTGCAGTGGTGCAAAATCTGCCCTGCAGACATATGGTGTCAGAGGGAGAATCTGAGTCTTAGTCAAATTTAATTCAGAATTCGAGACTTTAGAGAATCACCCTATGAAATCAACTATTCTTTCAAAACTTAATGCTGGATCTTGTAAGTGGAGAAGTATGTCATCTGCAAAAAGTGAACATTTTAGCTCCCTCCCCACTATTTTAATCCCCTTTATATGAGTGTCCATATTGATAGCTTTCAACAGGGGTTCCAATTATATGTTAAACAATATTGGTGAGAGAGGGCATCTTTGTTGGGTCCCATTTTCTAGATGAATCTCTTGGGAAACATAGCCATTACACAATACTCTGGCCGTTGGAGCTGTATATAAGTTTTTGATACCTCTGAGCAGGCCCTCTGGAAAACCCATCTTCTCAATTGTAGCAAAAAGAAAAGGATGGGAGACCCTGTCAAAAGTATAATCATATTCTGTTAAACCTCTAATCTTCTTTGTAATTAGTATTTTTCTTTCTTCTTTCACTCATTAGAAAGTTTTATATGTGATAACTGTAGTATTTACATCAATACAGTATGTATGGTAGGGTGATAGTTCATGACTGTAGACATCTCAAGATTTCTTGGATTCCTGGGGTCATGATTAAAACACATGGACCTTTGACTTATGCAGTTTGCGTGGGACATCAACTTCTTCATGTACGTGTGGATCACTTGCTGCATTCCAAGCTTCCAGCAAATGCAGCAGAATACGTCACTCCAGATGAGGACAGTGACACAGAGGACTTTGCTCCTGCCGGTGAAGCTGCACCAGTGCCAGTGCCAAATAATAACAAAACACCTGTTTCACCAGCAGCGGTTGTTCCAGCCTGTGGATGTCCTATTAGGCACCAAAGACCACCACAAAAACGTGACCTTTAAAGTCATGTACTAAACCTATACCTCTGTGCAACTGAACTCTCACTTGTACTGTTACCTAGTGAGTGTCAAGTTCTACCCAAGGGGCAAAATAATCCCCTGAACTTGTTTCTGGGTACAAATAGTCTACTTTGGCCTGGAAGTTAGAAAATGTTACTGTTAAAGTATTTTAGACAAGTTTCTGTCTGAGGGGGAGGAGTGTAGTATGTACACGGGTATGTAAGGTAGTATGGACATGGATTTATATATGGTAGGAAATCTAAGGAATCCCATTAGGGCTGTAGTTTATGCATATGGATATTTGTAGTCCTATCTAAGATATAAGTTCCTGTCATGCCCAGTGGGCTTTTTTCTTTTGTGTATGTACACTGATGTGTGACCACTATCTCTGAAAAGAAATAAAGATGGCTACTACAACATATGTGCTGTAACTGAGTCTTCCTGCACAGGATCCCACAATATATTGCAATGATATTGTGCTGGATGCTTGGAATAGCTCTCAGTATGGCAGCTAACATATCTGACATATCTATCTTCAGACCCCTGCTACATCATCAGCATTGTAATCTCAATGATTGTGACATCACAGGTGACTGACTTGGCAGCTACTGATTGGCTGTTCCTAAGCAGCAGTGATATCAAGGTCAGTGAGGTCTCAATGCTGATGCTGTAATGGGGAGAACAGAGATAAATATTCAGCTGCCAGGCAGAGTACTGTTACACACATCACATGTATGAATATCAAGGTAAACAATCTTCTGATTAACCAAAGGGGAAAAAAGTACCTCAGATATAAAAGGTAATGGTTGACAGCTTTGAAAAACTAATAATAGTTTTAGGCAGTATACTAGTTCTTTAACTTTCAATAATAATATTCAAAGTTCAGCTGAGATCTTTAAAATCTTTAGATGATATTGATCTGGCCTAGGTCACTTACTTTATTCTATGCTTTTTAACTCATTAATATTTCAGACTGAGAAACTATAGAAAGTTTAATTTAGAGCATTATGAATCACATTCAGTTTGAGTTATTACGTCTTACTGTTCAACTAGTACTGATCTATGTTAGCAAAGAAATTATTTAACTGGTTTGACACAGTATATCTGATTTGTTGTGAAAAGTGTACTCTTCAATTTTTATTTTTTTTCCATATACACTTTCTCTTCCCGGTACACTAAAACAGGCTGGCTTCGGTACCCTCCCTCTAGAAGACTCCTTCAGCCCTGTCCATATCAGGGCTTCATGTGCCTGACCTGGTAATCCCATTTACATTTTCTCCCTGTGATTTTCCCCTTAACTCCCAGGAGTGCCCGGTGCAAGGATGGTGAACTCTGGCTTCTGGGGGTTGGCCTGGGGGGAGGACTGGGTGAGGATTGAGCTGCCAACTGGCAGGTCTCCTCTCCTGGATTGGGGAGATTAGCTTTGCTGGCCTTTGGCTGTTACCATGTGGAGGTGTTGTGATAATGTGGGCGTCAGAGGGGGCTATGCATTAAGCCAGGAGTGGTGGGATTGGGGCCATCCAGGACAAGGCAATGTGTGCACCTTCATGTGCACCTTGCATCCTTGCTTTTCAATTTTTATAAAATCAGTTTTAGTTCTGATAGTTGTGTACCAGAGATCTTTTAAAGAATTCTAAAATGACTCTTGATTTTTAAGACTAATTAGTTGTCTCTCCTGGAAAAAAATGTATGTTTGTATTTTAATATTCTTCTTACATTCTGTCAGGCTCAGAAATGTTTTTGAAAATGGTTGCCTACAGACAACAAAGACCTTACATTTTGTTGTCCATCAAACATGTTCTCATTTTCTGCAGTTTTAAGCAGATTTTACTGATGAGTTATATTGTGATTGATTTTGATCACTCATAACTCCCCCCAACTTCAAAAAATAGTGATAATTGTGCAATAACACAAATAAAACACATCAATCTTGCTTTGGGACTGTTCATGTATAGTGGCAAGTACGCAGACAGTCATGTTTCAGTCTCAAACAGTAATTCTTTTGTTTTTCATTGCAGATATGAGTGAAGCTAGCAAAGCTGAATGGCCAGGCAATAGGAGAGACTAGGACTAGTAGAGGGAGCGTATTCTGTGCTGTTGAGATGAGAAAGCTACAGAGAGGGAGAGACGAGAGGCTGTAGTGCTCAACTGCTGCTATTAGGAACTACCACTGTCACTGAGGAACTAAGAAATCAGAATAGAATTAATTCTTCAGATCTTGAAGCCCCAACAATGGAGCTGATGTCTGAGACAGAGTGGCCTTAAATATATCTTGTTCCAGATCCGTCTTCAAGCCAAGACAAAATAGTCTCATTTGGTTGGAAACCATCCATACTCGGGCCATTCACTCATATTGACATTACATCTTGCAGTGTGCCCTGCTGCAGATTTGTTCTGGGACTAGACATAATCAAGTTCTCATCAGAAAATTCTTGTTGAACAATTGCAGTATTACATGTTTATGTGAAAAGTAACTCCACCAAATGTAATCCATCTTTAAATGCTGATGGCCTACTTGCCAACAGCATTGTTAGACAGCTTTGTGGGGTGTTCAATTCCATAGTGGTATGCAGGTTAACTTAAAAGGCAACTACTGGTGTATGGCACTGTATTTTTCCCACTTCTGTAATGACTTCTGTGAAGTGATTTAGAAGACACTCAGACTGTTCATTTCCATAGTGGGCCAATTGCTTCTTATCGGCAGACCACTGAGTGGGGTCAAGGTACTGAAACCAGGAAAATGGTGGTTGCTGCAGCCTACTAGCTCTGGTATCCATGTGTTCAATAACCGCATCTAGCAGCTTTTTTTGCTGGTTTTGATGTTTTGATTTTTATTACCCAGAAAGTTTTAACCCTTGAAATTATTCCTTGTCAATAACTACAAGCTTGCAGACATAGGTCCCAGGGCTTTCTTTCATAGATGAAAGTTCAAGAATTGCACCTTCTAATTTATGTAGTGCTTCAAATAGAAGCCGTTCATCTCATTGGAATGCATAACACAGTTCAATCACAACAGAGGTGACGTATATCACGAAATGTAAAGTCTCAACACATTTGTCACTATTAATCTCTTTCAGAATGCCTTTTACCCTGACTGCATCAACCCCAACTCAATGGCCAGCACATGTATTATATGACTGACTGCTAGATTATCATTTTTATCACTGCTTTTAATGTCCATGCCTGACTAGCAACCCATCACACTTGATGTATTCCACCAAAATAAGCTAATGTAGAGTCAAAAGCATATGCTAAACTTTGAATCTGGTGGCATCTTTTCAGATTAAAATGATAGAATTTGAAAATGTCTGTCAAGACCAACTGAAATCATTTAAGATAGGTGTCATATTTTTTTCATATTGAGAAGTCTAATATTTTGATTTATACAATGAACCACAACAACAGGAAGAGATTCATGTCTAAATTTTGCCTGGACATCATTCGTACAACCCCTATTCATTGCTGCACCATTTAAATTTAAAGGAGTAGTACACCCAGAATTTTCAAAAACATATGTTGTACAGAGTGTTTTGATTTGTGAGTGAAGTCCTAGTGTGTCCTTCTCTCTGTCTGCTACTAGGAGTTTTTCCTAAATTAGCCTGCTAGCTCTAAGGTAGTTGCATGACCCCTTGGGATCTCCATCAGAGTCAGTTTTATTGCTTTTCGTGTTCCTACAATGCATTCTGTCTCATGTGACAGTGATGTAGTTGAGATCATAGATTTATCAGCAAGCACTGCTTTAGAATTAGTTTGCAAAAGCAGAACTGTGTAACTTTTCTTATCCAGTGTGCACAAATGGCTACATGTACAGTTTAGCAAATACTTGAGAGCAAACTAAGTGGGGTTTCTGTTACTTCACACTTGTGAAACAAAAAAAAATGAAAATCATGGCACAGAGCAAAATCAGCACTAACTGCCAGTTCTACCTTATAGAATGCTGGTACTTACATTTACAGTTTAGCAAATACTTGAGAGCTAGTTGAGTGGGGGTTTCTGTAAGAAAACAGCTAGAGTCTTTACTAATTATAGCATTGATGATCTGGGGTGATTTCTATGCCTTTTATGATGGTGCATAGTTGGATGAAATTAAAAGGTTTAAAATCAAAACACTTACTCCTGTTAGCTAGACCAGACACACATGGAAAACAAAAATACTGAACTAGAGCTATTTCATAGATGTTTTTTTACAGTAAACCTACTCAGTTAGCTCTCAAGTATTTGCTAAACTGTACATGTAGCCATTTGTGCACAGTGGATAAGAAAAGTTACACAGCTCTGATGTTGTGAACTAATTCTAAAGCAGTGCTTGCAACTGAATCTATGATCTCTGCTACATCACTGTCACATGAGACATGATGCATTGTAGGTACAAGAAAAGCAATAAATCTGGCTCAGATGGAGATCCCCAAGGGTCATAAAACTACTATAAAGCTAGCAGACTTATTTAGGAAAAACTCATAATAGTAGACAGAGGGAAGGAAATACTAGGACTTCACACACAAATCAAAACATTTTGCCCAACATATGTTTTTTGCAAATTTTGTGTATACTGCTCCTTTAAGCCCACTTATTTGGCTCTTAGTTTCTCTGGGCCAATTCACACAGTTTGTAAGGCAGATCTTATTCCATCAGTTACACCATCAGATGTGGTAGACTCCGGGTATACAAGGTCTATGAAAATGGTCTTTGTTCTCCCATCCTGAACAAACCTGATATATTTGGATTCTTGCTCTGCTATTAATCTCTCAGTAGACCCATCCACTAGCACATATAGAAACCTAGCACCCTGAAAGTCTTTAAGATAAATCTGTTTAAGTGATGTTGCAGTTGCATGTACAACATATTTTATCCATGGGTGTTAAGATAATTTGAGCCAAGATTAAAGCCATTTAGCCTGCAGTTTGACAATTGTTTCAAAATCAGTGAAACCTAAATCATGTTTTGCAACTGTGTACATCGTATCACACCACAACATTACTGAATCTCCTCATGTTGCATTTTTCTAACCAATTTATCCAGGAAAGCTTTACTGGGATAGAGTGACATCTTTTCTGCTTCAAAACATTTAGTGAGAGCAGTGGATCTGTCATGGATATGCAAATAATCTAATCTAAATGTCGATCACCCAAGCAGAAGTGACTATCCTTTCTTACAAGTTCCTCATGCTTTTGGCAAATGTAACAAAAGATTGTATCATTCTCATAAGTAACCCAATTATATTTTTCTCTCCATGACTGCTGGAAAGTGGTCTTACATTTGAATTCATCATAATGTTTAGCATTCTCTTCATTTCTGTGAGCTCTATGTTTACTAGCTGTTGCTGCCCTAGAAGCAGAAGTGGCAGAAGAACTGTCTTTTGTACTTGTACTTGGTGCAGACTGATTAATTCCAAGGAAACCAAACAGGATTGTTTGAAGAGCTGTGGCTTCAGACATTTCCAAATAAAAATGTCTTTTTTATTCTGCTTGAACCAACTCTGTCTATGTTTTATTTTCTTGAAATATTTATATATAAGATTTTGCAATGCAGCAACTGAGCAACAGTAGTGTATTCTGTGCTAGAGAGAGGGGGGTACACTGGAAGAGCCTAGGACACCATACAAATGGAGGTTATTGTGTGGCTGTTTTTTTAAATGACTTCAGTTCAACAAGAAAATATTTAGAGCAGTTCACAATATATTTATCACACTAACTGCTGCTATTGCAATTACAGACAGGACTTTCCTTCAGGCAGATGGTCACACACTGAAACACATATGGTGAAATGCTGAATGAGTTTCCAGTGGAAGAAAAGATGGCTGCTGTGCAAGTGGCACTGAGTGGAGCTACTGAGCTGTACCAGGTTATGAACTCTTACTTGGAGTTATGGTGAGCTCTTTTTTAACCTGCAAAAAGTATGCCACTATTGCCTTATTGCTGAGTTTTTGAATTTATTCTGGAAAATACCCAAACTTACTGTGCTTATATAATACTGTTTGTCTTGTTCTTTCTCATCACCCTCTCCCTTTAAAGCTGTTACCAAGACTTGAACTTTGCTTAAGCTGGGAGGAAAGCCAGGGAGGGAGGGAGTGAGGTGAACAGGTCAGAGGAGGAGCCTGTGGATGCCTGTCGACTTGGAAAGATTAATTTCTCTTTTTCTATCTGGACCAGAAGACCTGAAGACTAGACCGATTTGATTTAAACATTCATATTCTACCAAACCTTATTAAATTTTTTTCCTAACTGCCCATTCACTCTAGAAAGAGTGAAGAATCAAGGACAGGTCTATGAACTGGTTTGCTGCTCTGGTCTCTAGAGACTGCGTGACATATTTCGAAATGTCAGCAATGCTTGGCTATGTCTTGTCTTTTAAAGGATACCTAAACAACATTTTGACAACAAACTATTCAAAAATTTGACTTCATAGGGGACTAAAGGAAAGGCTGCTGTATACATTAATGCTAAAACTACATTTATATAATTTACCTAAAGGCAGTTCCAAAGCATTTGAAAAATGTAAAATCAACCTTCCAATTTCAAAAAATAACTCTTACCTGCTTCTCAAAATGGCTGCCAAATGTGTAAGTGATGACATAATTGAAGTCATAGTCAGAGAGCTAAATGGCTCTCTATAGTGCTAACTAGTCCTTTTTTCCCTTTGTTTAGAATTGTTTCACCAAAATGGTCAAATCCATGTGCATTATTTTGATCAATACACATGTTAGGCTATGGTTCTGTTCATTTTGTTTACTTTAACATGCTAAAATTCTGTTTTAATCCAACCAGCTTTCTCATTGGCAAACCACAGTGCAGTACAAATGTTAAATAACCTGTTGGTCTAGTGGTTATGGGAGATCCAGGATGTTACATTGGGGGGTGCTGGGGTGGTGTGCATACATAACATGCACTTTTTAAAATTTTTGTTAAACCTTTATATTGTCTGCTATTATTCTTTTTTAGTATGTTTTTGACAGAACCTACAAATGTAATCCATAGTTTTGAATGTAAACATTTGTACAATCAATGAAATGCAGCAGCAGCAAGCAAGTAAGTTACAATGGGGGGTAGGTGAAGTCGCATCCTTCATCACCCACTAGATCCGCCACATGTTTGTAGCAAAGTTCTTGTGTAGTCCAATGCCAGAGTTCATACTTTCTTGGAAATCAAAAATATGCTTGCCTTGTTTTCTTTTTCCATAGGAAATAATAATAATAAGACTCAGCATTTATATAGTGCTTTTCATATACATTGTGTCTCAAAGTGCTTTACAAGCAATGCTAGACTGGTGGTGAAGTGACTGAACATGTAGTGGCAGCCGTTTCACACATTTATACTCACACACAGCTTTGAACAATTGCATGAACTGGTTTTATGGGAAGGGGAATGTTGGCCAGGACAACAGGGTCAGGTAGTGATCATGGTGCTGGCAACCCCACATCTTATATCTCACAGTGATCTGCTCATATTTCTCCCCTTCTGTCTTCCCCCTTCCCTGAATAGCAGTACCTTGCAGGAGTAGACTTCTCAGTCCCCCTTTGGTATTCATTCTTCACTCCTCCATCCCACACCAAAAACTGGCGAGCTCATCACCCTTCTGCATCATGAATGCAGGTAGTACAGTCCCCGGGTTTTTTTGACATATTAAAAATAAACACATCTTTCCAGTAAGTCAGGCTGATAGCAGCAGGGCACAAGGGGAAAGATGGACTTTCCTATCTGTAAAAGATCTAGGCTACCTTTGATTAGGCACTATTAAATGATGGGTGTGTGCATCATTATGCATGTCATTTACTAGTGCCTAATCATAGGTAGCTTAGATCTTATGTGGGTAGGAAAGCCTATTCTGTCCCTTGTGCCCTCCTGCTATAAGCCTGGCTTACCAGAAGATCATGTTTATTATTAATATGTAAAAATAACACGAGAGACTGTACTAACCACATCCATGACGTGGAAGGGTAGTGAGTTCATCTGTTGATGTGGGGAGCAGGTGAGAAGAATGAATGCTAGAGAGGGACTGAAGAAGCCATTCCAGCAGGGTACAGCTATATTCAGGTTAGGGGAAGACAGGATGGGGGAAGTTGAGCAGATCATTGTGAGATCTATATCTGGGACTGCCAGCACCATGATCACTACTTGACTGTGGATGAGATCAGCCAGTGATGACAAATACTCAGAGTGGCAGGGCTGCACCTAAACTGTTACTTGAATTCAGTGCAGGGAGATTACCCTTAGGTGTGGGAGGGTGAGGTTTGTGGGGACAGTATCGAGGGAGCTGTCTATAGCTCATTCAAGATTCAGAAGGGTGGCAGCCAGCTAACTCACATTGTGAAGTAGGGCATAGAAAAGTACTGGAGAAGAATTGCTGAGCACTGTCCTGCGAGGTTCTGAAGATCACAGGTAAAGGAGTAGACTGGCACTGGAAGTCAGGTGGATTCACTTAAGTGATTAGCATGCCTCTCCTCCTAATAATATTGTTATCCATAGCAAGTGCAGCCCTTAGGAGAGTATGAATAGCAGTTTTTCTGGTGTGTCCTGATGCTTATTTCTTGGCCCTCCAGGAAGACCTAGTTATTGGTTAATGAGGCAGGAAAAAACACAACGGGGGACTGTACATACTGCCTTCACTGTGCAGAAGGGTGGTGATCCATTCAATGTTTACTGTGGGAGCAGAAGCCAAACATTGAGAAAGAGGACTTGAGAGTGATTTGGGAGGCATTTTTTAACAGTGCCAGCTTATGAAGCATATCAGTATAGGTGTGCAAAACTCTCTGATGTACAAGATTACAATCTGAGGTGTGATAATTCTCTTTATGAGACTGCAAGCTCATACGCAGCCCCAGGCAGCACTAAGGACAGAGTATGGATGGTGGAGCATTCAACAGAAGGCAGGCTAGGTGCAGGGGGTTCACGTGGAAAAAGACTACAAGGGAAGCTTATTTGTGGATTACCAAGAAAGCATGAGCTTTGGAATTGTACCAGGCCAGTACTTCCCTAAACATTTCAGGACATCACATAACCACTAGATCATCAGGAATTTGAAGTGTTGTACTGTTCTGTGGTTTGCCAAAGAAAAAGTCAGCTGGATTACAAAACAATTTCAGCAAGTTAAAGTAAACAAAATGAATAACACCATAACATAACATGTGTACTGATCAACATAATTCATATGTTAACACATGGTGTTGATCATTCTGGTGAAACAATTCAAAACAAAGGGGGCAAAGAACTAATTAGCACTATAGGGAGCCATGTGGGTCTCTGACTCTGGCTCCAATGATGTCATCATTTAACACACTTGGAAGACATTTTAGGAAGCAGGCGAGGCTGTTTTGTGAAACTGAAAGGCTGATGTTTACATTTTTCAAAAGTTATGAAACAGCATTTATGTTATTTACATAAATGCAGTTTTAGCATAAATGTAAACAGCAGCCTTTACTTTACCTCATTATGAAGCCAGATTTTGGAGATTGCAGTTTTAAAAAATAGCTTGCTTAGGTACCCTTTAAGTTGTTTTTACTTGCTGTTTTCAGACTTGGAGAGTTAGAGTTGAGGATAGCTTGAGGGCACAGTGTTTTTAGTTGTTTGTTTAGGAAGTAAAATGTGGTTTAGGAGCTAATTGAATATTCATGCATTTATGCATATTCCATACACACTCATTTATATGCATCTCCTATAGTATCACCCAGTCATCTCACACATTTCAGTCACACCATATCTACATTTCATAAAACCTGTGCCCCATGGGCTTTTAATGCATGCAGTCATTGTGCATTGATGCCTATATATATATATATATATATATATATATATATATATATTTTTTAAACCAGAGAGACACACTAATCTAAGCTTGTTTACAGGTGCAACCTGGGAGCACATAGAAGTTAAGTGACGTGCTCAGGCTCACACAATATGCACGTGGGGGCTGTGGGATTCAAACCCAGGTCTCAAGGTTTGCAGCCCAGAGCCTTAAACCACTGTGCTATACTGCCTCTATATAGAGGAATGACTTTAGGGCTACAGGCTTGAGATGCAGTTTTGCTGTCACTTTGTGAAAATCAGGCACCAAAAACCTTGCTAGTCAGCTGTAAAACACTTTTAAAGGCAAGCTAAGAAAATTTAAACATTAGCTCCAGGGGCAGATTAGTCATTACCTAATTGCATGGATATGAGCACTCAAGGTTTTTAACCATGTCTGTACAGTAATTAACTTGAGCTCCTGAAACCTTTTGTGGATGGAATTGTTCGCTCTCCTTTGGTCCTGATTTTAAATGCATTTAAACATACACTAAGATATTAGTGTATATATATATATATTTTTTTTTTATCAGGACAGATAGTGTAAGGTTATTTGTGATAATTCTTGTGCTTATTCACAATCATAACTAAATATTAAGTACTGTTGCACTTTACTGATGTAGTTTGAATGTGTTGGCAGAAAAGGACCTTCATGGCCCATGCAGTCTGCCCATTCCCCCCTTTACTTTATTACACAGAGCTTGTAAATTACCAAATCATTAACATTATTAAACTAGAAAAAGGCAGACTTAGGGAGAACACATTTTTCTTATCTTATAGTTGATGATATTTCTGGATTCCTTCCAGCTAAAAATCTATGGCTAAAACAACATTTTTGTTCAGAAGGAAGTTACATCCCAGACAAGAAGATATAATAAAGAGTTTTAGAAATTATAAGGAAAGCAGTGAACCCAAGAAGTTCCCATATTAAAGATCACACACTGCTAGAAAAAGGACTTCTAGTAGAAGTAGTGCAGTATACAGTATATGTACTTTCCTGCATTTCTCAGCAAGATGTGAGTCAGGCATATATCTGTGAGACATGTTAAGATATTCTTGATTATTACAAGGCTCACACTATGGCTTTCTATGCTATGTTATGATTGGAAGGCTTTAACCTGTTGTTCAATGGGGGTGGGGGAGAATAGATCCTCCACCATTCCCTACATAAGCAGCAGGCCGCCTCCTGCTCTGCTTAGAGCGTTTCGGTGGCGGCTGTGTGGTGTGGTTTGGTTGGTGTCTGCGGCTGCTCTATTTCTTCCCCTTTGTCTGCCTGTGCTTCTCTTGCATTGCCCCTCCCCCTCACCCCACCTGGCTTGGCTGTCTCTGCTTGTTGTCTTATCATTTTCTCTTATTCCCCCCTCCCTGCTGCTCCCCATCACTCTTACATCTCTTTCAGTGCCTTTCAGTCTTTTGGGGCTTCCTGCTGCATTCGTTTAGGCCTCATTGCGCTCCACAGCAGCCATACTGCCACTGTCGCTACCTTCTGAGCTGCCTCTGCTTTCTTCTCTATGCCCTAGTGGCTTTCTTCCTTGCTGCATTACCTTTTTTTCCCTTGAGCAGCCACTACACAGTTTCCAGTTGCCACTGAGCTGCTCGCACTGGAGCCTCCAGGACTCTTCACGCTGGACTCCAGTGCAGCTGCCTACTGCTGTATCCAGATACTGCCTTCTGCACTCCTCTGCATTGGGTCATACTTATTTAGCTGAGAATGTTGCAAACAAAGTCGAATACAACCTGTCCATTTGCCTGCCACCTTTAAAACAAGTGAAATGTATTTCAGGTCGGCGATTCTTCTGACCCACTACTTTCTTAAACGCATCACCATTGTCTGCCAGACATCCCGTCTCTATGCCTGCTCCTGGCTTCTCTTGGACATCGTGCCTCCACTCCTTGAACTGCTGCAAGTCTCCCAACCTTCAGCTTCATTCATCCTGCATCCAGCAGTAGGATCTTGTTATAGCTCTGAACCTTCAAACTGCAGATCCAGATTAAAATCCCACCATAGCCAGAAACTTACAATCATTCTTACCGGCTGCAGTGAATACTGGGTGCTAGAAATAAGACATTTATAATGAGATGTTGCGTATTAGTTCTGTTATCCTGACTAATTCAAAAGTAAAACAAACATAAATGAATGCAGGCCATAGCGCTACTCATAGAAACATAGAAACATAGAAACATAAACATAGAATTTGATGGCAGATAAGGACCGCTTGGCCCACCCAGTCTGCCCATTTCCCTACCTGATGGATAAGCTGCAGATCCTAGTTAACCAGCAGCCTACTTCTTCCTACCCCCAACCCCTAGAATTGCCTTATGACTGTCCCATGCATGCTTGAAATCCACCACTGTTTTTGACTCCACAACCTCCTCCGGAAGGCTGTTCCATACATCCACAACCCTCTCTGTGAAAAAATACTTCCTTAAATTACCTCTGAGCCGACCCTTCTATCTTCAAATTGTGCCCCCTTGTTCTTGCACACCTCTTTTTTTGAAAGATGCTACCCTCTTGGACTTTGTTGATTCCCTTGAGGTACTTGAAAGTTTCTATCATGTCCCCCCTCTCCCTCCTTTCCTCGAGGCTATACATATTAAGCTCCTTAAGTCTCTCTTTATATGTCTTCCGGTGCAGACCCTGCACCATTTTAGTTGCCCTCCTCTGGACAGCTTCCATCCTGTCTATGTCTTTGCGGAGATTGGGTCTCCAGAACTGCACGCAGTACTCCAGATGTGGTCTCACCAGCTGTCTGTACAGAGGATAATAACTTCTTGTTTTCTGCTGGTGATGCCTCTCCCTATGCATCCCAGTATCCCCAGCCCTCCTTGCTGCCCTCACATTGCTTGCCCACCTTTAGGTCATCTGATATGACTACCCCCAGGTCCTTTCCATTTTGTTGTTGTTAGTATCTCACCCCGATTGTGTACTCTTCCCTGGGTTTTGTTTCCCAGGTGCATTACCTTGCACTTCTTAGCATTGAATCTAAGCTGCCATACATTTGACCATTCCTCTAACTTGCCAAGTCCTTCTCATCCTTTCCACCCCACCTTGTGCATCAACTCTGTTGCAGATCTTTGTGTCATCTGCAAAGAGACATACTTTCCTTCCAGTCCCTCTGCAGTGTCAAACATAAAGACATTGAAGAGAACCGATCCTAATACTGAACCCTGTGGTACCCCACCGCGAACCCCCTTTTTTCAGAGTGGACTCCATTTACTATTACTCTCTGTGTCCTATTCTCTAGCCAATTCTTTACCCAGGCTGTCATCTTGGGACCCACTCCCAGGCTGGCTAACTTGTATATTAATCTTTTGTGTGGGACTGTGTCAAATGCCTTGCTAAAGTCTAGGTAGGCCATGTCCACAGCCCCTCCCTGATCTACTACTTTGGTCACCCAGTCAAAGAAATCTATCAGATTTGTCTGGCATGACCTTCCCGCTGTGAATCCATGCTGCCTTGGGTTCTGTGCCCCTCTGGCCTCTAGGTACTCGACAATTCTTTCCTTCAGAAGTGATTCCATCATTTTCCCTACCACTGAGGTTAAACTAACAGGTCTGTAGTTTCCTGCTTCTGTCTTCCTCCCACTTTTGTGAAGGGGAATCACATCTGCCCTCCTCCAGTCCTCAGGTACCACCCCATCCTCCCATGATTTGTTAAAGAGGGTAGTCAGTGGTGTCACTAGTTCTATCCTTAGTTCTTTTAGAATTCTGGGATGAATCCCATCAGGCCCCATTGCTTTGTCCACCTTCAGTTTTAAGAGCTCTTTCAGAACTCTTTCTTCTGTAAATGGGCTGGTATCAACTTCTGGATCCAGAGTGTTTCTACTGTTTGTTTTAGGTACCTCCCCCTCTTCCTTTGTAAATACTGAGCAAAAATATTTGTTTAGTATCTCTGCCTTTTCACAGTCACCCTCTGCCCACCCTCCTCCCCTTTATTAAGCCTCTCTATCCCTCCCTTGGTCTTCCTTTGCTCCCTGATGTACCTATAAAAGGTTTTATCCCCCTTCTTAACTGAGTTGGCTATCTTTTCCTCGGTTTGGGCCTTTGCTGTTCTGACTGCCTTTCCAGCTTCCTTTTGTTTTAACTGATACAGTTCTCTGTCCTGTTCCTTCTGTGATTCCTTGTACTTCCTGAGATGCTTTCTTTTCTCTTGAACCTTCCTGCCACTTCCTTTGAGAACCATAGTGGTTTCTTACCTCGTTTCATTTTGTTTATTTGCTTTACACAAAGGCTTGTTACCTCTGTGATGGTAGTTTTATTATTTCCATTGTTCTTCCACCCTTCCTTCCTACCCATTTGCTAGTGCATTCCTTAGGCACTCACCCATTTGGCAAAGTCAGCCTCCTAAATCCAGTACCTTTGTCTTTGTATGGCTTGACTCTATTGCTGTGTTTATTGTGAACCATACTGTTCGATGGTCGCTAGTTCCCATATGGCTACCCACTTCTACATCTGTGATCTCTCTTCATCTCCGTTTGAGAGAACCAGGTCTAAGATTGCTCCCTCTCGAGTGGGCTCCAATACTAGTTGTCTAAGGCATGCCCCCTGTAGGGCATCTAGAATAACCCCACTCTTAGAAGTGGCTGCTGCAGCTGCACTCCAGTTAACATCTGGCATATTCAGATCACCCATCAGCAATATCTCCCCTTTACCTGCCATTCTAAGTATACTTTCTATCATTTCCTTGTCCATTTCCTCCCCCTGAGAGGGGGGTCTGTATACAACCCCTGTGCGGATTGTGGTGCCATTGCCTGCCTCCAAATCGACCCACAGTGCTTCTTCTCCTCCCTGTTTACCCTTTTGTTCTGTTGCTTTGATTTCTTCTCTTATGTAGAGAGCTACTCCTCCTCCTCTTTTACCCTCCCTGTCCCTCCTGTAGATAGTGTATCCTGGTATGTTTACGTCCCAGTCATGGTTCTGTGTGTACCATGTTTCTGTGACTGCTACAATATCCAGATCTTCCTCCTCCGTCAAGGCCACTAATTCAGGAAGCTTGTTACCCAGACTACGAATATTGGTACTCATTGCTCTCCATTTTTTAATGGCTTTACCTTCTGTAGCGGCAACCCCCACTGACCTTTCTACCTTGGTATTTTTCTCATTTAGTACCCTGTTTTGTAGGGGGAGGCTGGGATTTTCCTTCTGCTTATCAGTGCCTCTCCCCTTGACTAGTTTAAAAGCTTGCCAATGAAGCATTTAAACTGATTGCCCAAAAGACTTGCTCCCTTCCTGGACAGATGCAGACCATCCTGCCAGTATAGGCTGGTGTCCCTCCAGGTGGAACCCCAGTCCCCAATGAAGCCAAACCCCTGTGCTCCACACCAGTTTTTCAACCATTTTTTAAACTGCATGGTGCAAAGTACCCTCGCCTCACTCATGCCACTGACAGGCAGCACCTCTGAGAAGGATACTGTGTGTGCTACTTGTCTTAAGCCCCTCCCCAACTCTACAAAGTCCTTTTGCACTGCTCTAATCTCATGATGAGCCAAGTCATTTGTCCCTAGGTGGACAATGATGTCCAGCTCAGACTCCCGTGCAACTGTTCTCATGATCCTAAGGATGCGCTTCCTGTCCCTCCAAGCCATGGCACCAGGCAGGCACCTTACTTCAGTTTTCCCTGCTCCCCCCGGTTCTATCCCCCTAATAATTGAGTCCCCCACCAGGAGCTGCTTTCTTTCCCTGTGGTGCCCTCTGCCTCCTTCCTGAGGGCCTCCCTTGTGACAGTTGTCTGCACCCTCCTTAGTCTCCTCTGCGGGTGCATCCATAGGGGAACTATGCTCCCCCAGAATGGTGAATGGATTGTGGAATGTAACAACTGACTGGGTGTGCCTCTGTTCCACCACCCTTACCCTCCCTGAGCCCACTGTGGTCCAACTGCTGTGCTTTCTTTGCAACCTCTGAGCCAGTGGTGGTGGCTGTGGTGCTCCCTGGATGGGGGAGGTTCCCTTGCCACTGTCCAGTGCGGCCTGAAGATGGGCAACTTCCTCCCTCAGGGCAGATAGTTGTCTGCAAACTGGGCAGCATCTCAGCCTCAGAAAGACTCTGGAAGACTGCTGCCCCACAGCCATTGTATTCTACTCCCACATAACTGTCTACCTTGTTTAGTTTTTTTTTTTTGTGTGTATGTGTGATTGGTGCATTATATAGAAATATATGCATTTATATAATGTGTATGCTTATATTGTCAGTGCAGTGTGCTAGACAGGATATGACAGTGATGTGTACCTTGCCCTCTTGAGGAAATGATGTCAGAACCCCAGGTATAAATGAACTATTTCAGGGGTGGGTGGGGTGAGGGTGGGAAGGGTTGGGCTAAACTGTGCCCTCACAAAACAATCAGCTAAACTCTCTGACCTACCAATGCGATGAGTGCCTTCCTGTCAGCAAGATGCCATACACGACAATTTGTAATATTGCTTCAAACCAATTTGACAGAGAAAATACCCTGCTAATCAAACAGAGAAAAATCCAAACATCCAAGTCAGACACAGGTAAACCTCCCCAGCCCCAAAAGATCCTGGTGACTTGTGCTCTGAAAACAGTCAGCCCCAAAAACACGCAGCTGTGCAGAAGGGCAGACACAGAAAACAATATTTAGCCTATGTGGGTTTAAACTCTTCCTGCACTGAAAACCTTAACACTTGTAACACAAGTAAAGCAAACTCCACCTCCCTCTGTTGATTGAAAGACTGCCTTTTCTGATAATTCTAAGTTGCTTATTTCACCCTTCAGTTAAGTATCCTCCACCTGAAGAATATTAACTTTCCTAAGGAATCTGCTTCAACCCAAAGACAATTGTAAATTGTAAGGTTCACCTCCCTCTGTTGTTAGCTCTACTCACTTTCTTGCAAATCTTAAGTCCAGTGTTGCAGCTTGCAGCCAGAGGTAGCTTCACCTGAAGACTATGAGGTTATCTGATGAGCCTGCTAAAATTAGTACTTTTATCAAGGTCTGTAAGATTCTTCCAGAGCTATTGGCTGTTAAGTAGCTGTGATGTAAGCACTTCCTGACACAGTCTGGCTTGGCCTTATACGGCACACTGAGGTAAACAAAAGAAAACCAGTTTCCACCCCTAGGGACTGTCTGGGTGCAATACACAGCCTGTAACCTGCTCTCAATTCAGGGCTTATGACAAATTCTTAACTCACAGTATTACAAATATTGCAATGCAAACAGTCAATCACTAACTCCAATCAAGTCAGAAGGGCAAAAACATAGAAAACAGTAAAATCTTAACAATTATAACAAGTAAAGCAAACTCCACCTCCCTCTGTTGATTGAAAGACTGCCTTTTCTGATAATTCTAAGTTGCTTATTTCACCCTTCAGTTAGAAGTATCCTCCACCTGAAGAATATTAACTTTCCTAAGGAATCCATGACCCATATTTCCCTGGGCTCTACTCCATCATGGACTCTTGCCTCAACTGCTTCCTCTGCTGCTTATTTTATTGACTTTGAGTTTAGAGCTGCTTTCATGTTTGGACCACTCATTGTATCTGCTTCCTTTGCCTCCTTCCATCTGCCATTTTGGCTATCCCACACTGAACTATATTAATGACTAATTTAACTTCTTATTCATTGTGGCAGAACAATGCCTAAACAATATATGTAAGTGCTGAAAATATTATAAATATTTCCTGAATGGATATATTTTTAAAGCAATTGCAAACAGAAGCCAATATGGTCATTTTTGAAGGCTTCCCCTGTCCTGTACTTTCTATACGCCTTCACCTCCATTACTTCTTGGATACCTAATTTACCACTTCCTTCAGATGCTGAACTGCAGTTTCTGGGATCACTTTTGCTTCTCCTGCTTAGCAGCTACAGCTCATTGCATTCAGGGGTTTCATTGCAGTCCAGCCAGCCCTGTTACGCTTGGCACAAAAATAGTGAGTAATGCGTTATTTTCAGGAACCTGCTTACCTATTACCAGCTTATAAGCCAATACTTCTCTGGAATCATAAGACTAGACTTCCACAATTTATTCCATGTACCTCACTTCAGAAGCTCTCCGTGCATGGATGACTTTGGCTATGCCTGACCTAGTGGATCCCCTTCCCATACTGCCATGTCCCCTAAGGGGCCCTTCTCCTATCATATCTGCTACTACCCTTGCACTCAGCCCCTAGACTTTGCCTCCTTTCCTTGGACCATTCATCACTGGCTATGAAGAGGCATTTACTTAAGGCTTGATGTCACAATATTAAGTCCAGCTGGATTCTTCAAATCTTACTCCTTCAATGGCAAAGCCGAACCACATGGAGTTTCATCTTCCCAATCTTGTCTGCTCATGATATGGTGATGGCAGACCACGTTGGGTCCCTCCATCTCTAATGCACAATACTCAATGGAAGGAAACGCATTACTCAGATACGGCGATGGTGGACCATGTAGGGTCCCACCATCCCTATCAGGCACTATTGCTTCCTTGGTGACGGTGAACCACATGGGGTTCTCACCTTCCCATTCATGATCTCTTAGCAATACGGCGATAGCGGACCATGTTTAGTCCCACTATCCCTATCCTGCACTACTCCCTGGGGCAAGGGGTCCCACCTTTCATTTCTTGCACAATGTCTGCTACACAATCATGAGACTATAGAAGGTCCGCCTTCCTTCTCACCATCTGCTCAAAGGGTTTCAACTCAATGCTCCTTCCAGTCCCTGTACAGCAGATTGATTGACGTCGGGTTGTCCTTCCTTGAGAACATGCTTCAGTTCAACAGTCAGCAGAGTCCTGCATCTGTTCCTTATTCAGCCTATTTACGGTGATGGTGGACCATGTGGGGTCCTGCTATCCCATACCTCTATCCCCGTGAAATGGCCCTGCCACATCTTAATTATTTGTATTCACTTCAAAGTGTACATACATGGGGGTTCCACCTCCCTTACCTTGGACTGCAACTTATTCTGGTTCCTGAGGGCACCCCATGCCACCTATATCATTCCTTATATGGGGTCCTACCATCCCTTCTCTACATGTCCCTCAACACTCTTTCCCTTATTTCCTTATCTCCCAGTCCAACTTCTGCACCCTTTGCTTCCCTTCAAATAACCAATAGGATATTTTTGATGGACTTATCTCTGACCCTGTTTTAATCAGTGATTCAAATCAAGTAAGTATCTCCTTGAACCCCTGGTGGTCATCATCATCATCCCTCTGGAGTATTTCCCCTCAACAGGAGGCTATCCTCTACAAAAATGGAATTCTTCTCGAACTATGGCAAACCCTACAGGGTCCCACATCCCAGTATTGTCTACCTGAGACTCAGTCACTCATTCATGATTCTTTATTCATCAAGAATCCATGCAAATATCATTCTCTAGCTAGCCTACCTCTGAGCCTACTATCAGCTTCACAGGTTAATGCCTAACATCCATGGCGATGGCGAACCATGTGGAGTCTCGCCATCCCATTTGCGCATGCCCCACAATAGGTCTTATCTTGTTCCTTCTTATTTCAATCAGCTTCAATAACTCATCCTCTATGTCCTACATCCCATTCTGCTGCAATGGTGGACCACATGGGCTCAAGCCATTCCCACAAAGGCTATCACCTTCTTATCCTTGGATTAAGCTCATACTACAATGAAAGTCAACCTGCTGCAGGTTCCAGCCATCCCAATGAGCAGTTCCCACTATGACGTTCTATCTAGTATCCAAAGGCTGGGCTATGGATCTACAGCAGTCATCTATCTCAAACTTGGATTAACCATTGTTCCATCATCTGGTCATCATTCCAGTTGGATATACCATTTGTTCAAACCTTCATCTGCAACATTGTACCCTTGCTCATCCCGACCATGAACTGGACTTTACCAGCTACACCAGACCATACTCCAGGACATAACTATACCTAAACCTAGCACATTTAGGATTATTCTCTGGTTAATATGCCCAGAGGATGGGCAGGTCAGTAGCCATAGGTCCTCAGAGGTTCCCCCAAGTGGGTTTTTCCTCTCCTGTGTGCTACAGACCACACTCTCTGGAGTAGGAGGAGGTAGTCAGTTTTGCTATTTCTTTTTGGGCCTTAAGTCTACACCTACCCACTATTCTACCCAGGATGTGGAGAAGCACAAAAGCTCACATTATAAACACCAAGCATAACAGTCAGCTCATAAGTATACACAAGCACTAAGCTATTTGCCACACACTGAATTGGAAGGCTTTATTCTGTTGTTCAATGGGGGAGAATAGCTCCTCCCCCATTCCCTACATAAGCAGCAGGTCGCGTCCTGTTCTGCTTAGAGCATTTCAGTGGTACCCTACATCCTCCCCTGCCTCCTCCTCCTTTTCTGGTGTTCATGTCTCACCCTCTCCACTGAGCCTTAACTCTACACCAACCTACTATTCTACCCAGGGTGGGATGCGGAGAAGCGCCAAAGCTCAAGTTATAAACACCAAGCATATCAGTCAGCTACTCCTGGTTAAACAACTAAAAAAAAAAAGAATACATAAGCACTAAGCTATCTGCCACACATTGAACATATGTTTACCTGTACTGTTCCACTATTGTCTTTTGATTATTATATTTGGGGATAACAGTTTGATTTTAAGTGTATCTGTAGGATTCTGATATAAAAGCATTTTAAATATATAAACCACTTCAGTATAAATTAATATTTGCTCTTAGTTCAAGTAAAACAGAGGGAAGACAATGATTGTTAGTACCTGAGGGAGAAAATGGAATTTACTGGAGGATAACATGTACCCCCTTCTAGAACCAGCTCAGGAAAATGTCTCAGTTGCTCAGAAAAAGAAGAGTGTTAAAACACTGAAAACAAAAAATAAGTGTAACAAATAAATAGAAATGGGTGCAGATAAAATGCAGCCTAACACACTGCAACCCAATAAGTAACCTTTTCAATTACTTGGGGGGGATTTAAAGAAAATAAAAAAGTACCTTTTTTTATTTATATCTATACCACTATCTAACCAGAGGTGGGAGCTCATAAAGCTGGGGATAGTGGAGGCAACCAAAACCTGCTGCAAAGCCCACAGCAAGAAGGCTAGGGCTAAGAAACCGTTCTGGTTGAGCAAGGAGGTCATGGAAAAGGTAAGGAGGAAAAGAGCTGTCTTTAGGAAGTACAAGAAAACAGGGAGGGGGGAGGACAGGGAGGAGTACTTGACAGAATCGAAGGAGGTGACAAGGGCAGTAAGGGGAGCCAAAGCATCTACGGAACTCAGGCTGGAACAAGGCATTAAGAAGGGGGAGAAGGACTTCTTTAAGTACATCAGGGAGAAGAGGAGCTGTAAGGACCACATAGTAAGGATTAGGAAGGAGGGGGGTTGGGTGGAAGCAGGGTGCGATAAGGCGGAAGTACTAAATGAGTACTTCTGCTCAGTATTTACTAAAGAGAAGAGGGGTGACACCCAAGGTGAGAGAAATGGCAGAAGCAGGGGAAGTGGAGATAGATGGGAAATCATGGAAGCAGAGTTCGAGAGGGTTTGAAGGCACTGAGGGTGGACAAGGCGCCAGGCCCAGATGGCATCCACCCCAGGGTACTGAAGGAGCTGGCAGAGGTCCTTGCAGGACCTTTGGCAGACCTATTTAATGCCTCACTACATTCGGGGTGTGTACCTCAGGACTGGAGGATGGCTCATGTGGTGCCCCTCCACAAGAGTGGCCCCAAGGATGAACCGGGAAACTACAGACCAGTGAGCCTCACATTCATTGTGGGTAAGCTAATGGAGACTATCCTGAAGGAGAGGCTGGTGGCCCTCCTAGAGGCTAAAGGACTACAGGACAGCAGACAGCATGGCTTCATACGTGGCAGATCCTGCCAAACCAACCTGGTCGAGTTCTATGACTGGGTAACTAGGCAACTGGACAGGGGCCATGCAGTAGATGTCCTGTATCTGGACTTCAGTAAGGCATTCGACTCAGTGCCACATGGAAGGCTGGGAGGGAAGTTAGTAGGCACAGGGGCGAGTGCAAAGCTGGTGAGATGGGTAGAAAACTGGCTGCAGGGAAGGCAACAGAGGGTGGTGGTGGGTGGGGAGCTCTCACACCCAAGGGCAGTGACGAGCGGTGTTCCACAGGGCTCAGTGTTGGGACCAGTGTTGTTTAGGATATTCATTGCAGACATATCATGGGACATCAAGAGCAAGATCAGTCTGTTTGCTGATGATACCAAGGTAGGCACAGTGGTGGATGACCTAGGGGGATGGCAGGGGTTGCAGGATAATCTGGCAAAGCTTGAAACCTGGTCAGACACCTAGCAATTGGACTTTAATGCCAAAAAGTGCAAGGTGCTGCATTTTGGGATGAAGAACCCAAGGAGGAGTTACCAGCTAGGGGGAGTGCAGCTAGCCCAGACAGAGGAGGAGAAGGATCTGGGTGTGCTCATTACAGGGTCAATGAACAACTCGGCACAATGTAGGAAGGCAGCTGCAAAGGCCAACAAAATGCTGGGTTGTATTGCAAGGGGTATATCCTCGAGGAGGGAGGAGGTGATTCTGCCACTGTATAGGTCATTAGTTAGACCACACCTGGAGTACTACATGCAGTACTGGTGTCCGTATCTGAAGAGGGACATTAAGTTACTGGAGCGGGTGCAGCACAGAGCGACAAGGATGATCAATGGGCTGGGGGACTTATCATATGAGAGGAGGTTGAAAGAGTTGAACATGTACTCACTGGAGGAGAGGAGAGACAGGGGTGACATGATTGAAACCTTTAAATACATGAGAGAAATAAACAAGATGGGTACAGAGGGGCTGTTCAAAGTAAGGGAGGGGAGGGCCACCAGGGGCCATGATATGAGACTGGAGCAAGGAAGGTTCAGGAGGAAGACGAGGAGACACTTTTTTACAGAGAGGGTGGTGGCTGGGTGGAATGCGTTACCTGCTGAAGTGGTAGGCAGTAGAACAGTGGACTGCTTCAAACGAGGATGGGACAGGACAAGGGGGAGGGTTAATGAAGGGGAAGGGTGGAAGGGAAGGGCAGCTGCAGAATAAGGGGTGCTAGCTGCACATTCGAGCAGACTTGATAGACCTCTAGGCCTTTATCTGCTGGCAAATTCCGTATGTTCGTACTACTACAGCATGCTCTGGTTAGAGACGATATGGCTGTGGAGAGCTTTTGGAATGCGTTTATCCATTATTTCTAACGAATTTTGATCAATGCAGATTTGTGGAGAGGCAGTTCAAATGTTTACATATTTTTACAGTGTGTTTTCCTAGAATATGCCTGCTGATTGCTTTATATTTAGCCTGGCTGGTTCACAGAAGAAATGGCATCTTATTCCAGTGGGACTGTACATCTACACAATATTATGCTGCATTATATAAAATCAGAACACAATAAAAACAATATTTTACATCTGGGAGATATATTAAGTGCCAGGATTGATGCACAAGCAGAAAGATGCATTGCACAAAGAGGATGCACAGGTCACCACTGATACAATATTCAAAGAGAATGCGCCACCAGTACAGGGTGTGCATAGAGTGAACCCCACCAGGATGAAGCACAGCACTGCAGAATTCTGCAGTAGAGTTACTGCAGCAAACAATGCAATTTCAAAGGGAGTTAATCCCTTTTGTCATGCAGTAAACCTGTGACACTGCACTTCATCCTTGCAGGCTTCATTGTACCTGTTGAAAATGTGACCCTGGATGGGAGTCACAGTGCAGGCGGCCGCCAAGTCAGATGCATCCAGGGTGATCCCGACTGAATACCTCCCAGGGGGAATACATGGCACATGTGCCGAAACCCCCATGGACGATATTCAGTCCAGGAATGCAAATGAACTAATTGAGCATGCAGGGTGCAAAGGGGCCTTATGCATGCTCATTACCAGCCCATTTGCATGTTAGCATGGGGATGAATGCACCAGAGCAGCTCTCGCCCCCAAGCCCCAACGTCAATTGTTCCCATGTGGGACAGGCCCTGAAGTCTCTGGTGGTATAGTGCCACCCCCCCCACCTGTTCCACCAGCCCTGATCATACCAGAGTTCAGGCTCGGGATGGTCACATGATGGCGTCTGTCTAGACGGCTGCATGGGCTTGGAGCTCCCCCCTCTCATCGCCGTTTTATCACCTTTTCTGTTTAAACAACGATCGCTAACTGCCTAGATTGCTACCGGAGGAGATTCTCTAATCTAAGAAGTTTTGTTCCTCTTATTGGTCCTGGGAGTTAGCGTGATTTCTGGGGGAGATGGAGGCCGATATGAAGCAGGCCCCAGTCAAGCATACCCCTCCTGCCTCTCCGAACAAAGCGGCCAAAAAGCAGAGAAATCAAGGACCGGGTAAACCTGAACGGTCTGAAGATAAGGCATCAGCGGCCCTTCCCTTAACCGAGGATAAATTTATGCACGAACTCAGCCCTATTAAGGATATCCTGAAGGATCTTGCAGCTGAGATGAAGTCGCTTTGATCGGATCTGTCGTCAGTTTCTACCAGGGTGGAAGATGTTGAGGCCAGGGTTTTCTCTGTGGAGAAAAGGCAAGATAGATCGGAGGATACGATCGATGATTTGAGACAGCAAATTAAGAAACTGCAAAATAAAGCAGAGGACCTTGAGGGAGGTAATCACAGAAATAATCTGCTCATTTTTGGATTGCCTGAAATGGAGGAGGGGCCTGACCTTCTTGCTTTTCTCCAGAAGTTCCTCGTGAAGGTAGTTGGGCACTCCCCTATAAGCTCCCTATACCATTTGGAGCGTGCCCACTGGTCCTTGCGGCCCAGACCCCCACCAGGTTCCTCTCCACGGCCCATAATTGTTAAATTCCTGAGTTATATTGAGCGCCAGCATGTGTTTCTCAAAGCAAGAGAGCATAAGGAGATCCTGTGGGGCTCATCTAAGTTATGAATTGCTCAAGACCTCCCAAAGGAGACAAGGGAGAAGAGGGCTGCCTTCCACCAGGTGGTATCTAAGCTGATTCCTGCTTCAATCCCCTTTAAAATGGTCTACCCTGCAACGCTGAAGGTTACAATTGGAGGCTCTGTATACAGCTATACATCACCGGACTTGGCCCTGAACGAGCTCGTCTCCAGACTCCCAGATTTATTCAAGAAGGCTGGATGAAAGACTTAAATTTCGCCTGTTGAATATTATTGATGTTGCTGCCTATACCTGCCTCTCAATAATGTTGTTGGTGCTGTTTAGTTTGGAGCAGACGGGGGAAAAGGCCTAGTCTGCTAAGGGATTTGGTGACTCGTTTCCCCTTTCCTTATGGGATAGCCCCTCCTACTGCTTCCCTGGTGGGTTACCCTCTTTATGCCCTTTCCTTCCCTTCCTTAAATGTCCCTTTTCCTACCTGGTCCGTTTTCTGGCTGCAGGGCTGGATATGGTGGTCATTGCTGGGCTGGGTTGAATCCTCAGTGGTGGCTTCGGTTAGAAGGGTGTGGGAACTATGTTTTGGGTTGACGTTCCTAGGGACTTCCGGGGAGGACTTTTTTCGGTCCGTCTGCTTATTGATTCCCTGGAAACAACGCCCAGTGTTGAGACAACCAGATCGAGTTCTCCCTTCTGAGTACCTCCTCCAAATAGGTAATCTTGTTGAGGGGTAAGTCAGTCTTTTTCCTTTTGAGAAGTGGTCTTCCCGATGAGTGAAGTGGAGCTATTCCTGTAATTGGCTGGGTGGGGATTTAGTGCTTATCCTGATGATCCCTCTTCCTGCTGCTCACATCTGAGGGGGTTTTTGATATTGCTTGCTATAGCAAGCCTCGTCGCCCTTTATTTTTCTTTTACGATGGCATTTATATCGCTGCAGGTGGCGATTGGGGGGGGGACCTTAGCCTTTGGATGCCTGCTCACTGGATGCCTTATTGCGAGCCTGAGGTTGGGGGGTTGGCTAACCCCTCCCGGGTGAGGACACTGACTTGGGTAATAGCTCTGGGGGTATGGGTATTTTTTTGTTGCTGGGAAGGCTGTTTGCAATATTCACCTGGGACTAGGGGGTTCGCAATGGGATTTGGAAGGCCAGAATTGATCTATTATGCTTGGTTACTACGTTTATTCTGGTCTTCCCCTGTACATAGTTATTTGGGGTGTTTTGTAGTTTTTGCTGGTTTTGTGGGAGTTGGGGTTGGGGGTTGGATTGGTTACTAAGGACATTTTTCAGGACCAGAGTCAGGGTGGGTGGTTGGAATTTATCACAGAGTGGTTCCTATGGGATACTTGGGAGACTGATTTTGGTTGGGTGGGGTCGGGTGGGTTGCTGACTGTCTCTCCTTGTTGGGCTCAAGTCTCATTTCTCAAGGGTGTTTATGGCTACGGGGGTTTGAGCTCTATTACGATAGTGGGGTTGGGTTTGTTTTTGGGGATGGTCTGTTTTGGGTTTGAGTATATTGAATTTAATGGGTATAGTGTTGGGGGGGTGCACCCTTCTTCTTTCTATAACTATATGGTTATTTGGATATTTGTAATTTGTTTACAGTACTTTAAAATACTAAAATGTCTTTGAAAATTGCCTCTTGGAATGTACGTGGACTTCGGGACCGGGTCAAACGTCTTCAGATGTTTCGACACTGTTCATTAATGCGAGTTGACATTCTTTTTCTCCAGGAGACACACCTCACTCAGTCCGATGTTAATTTAATATCTCGGTCAGGTTTCTTCTATCCTTATCTGGCTGGTAACTCCTGTTATAGTAGGGAGGTTGCAGTTCTTATTAAAAAACAGGTTTTATTTACTATAGAGAAGACTGTGGCGGATGTGGATGGGAGATTTGTCTTGATTCAAGGAACTCTCAACAGTGAGAATGTTGTCCTAGGATCTATATACGGTCCAGTCGGAGGAGATTCCAGTTTTTTTAGGTCTCTTACTGAGAAATTGATTAGTTTCCTCCGGCTCAATTTATACTAGGAGGAGATTGGAACCTTCCTTGCTGATTGACTTTAGATAGAGACCCCAAGATAAGCATACACCTTCTCCAGCCCATAGAGCTTTTTCAGACTTAAGAGCACTGCTAGGTTTAGCGATCCTGGAGACTTGCTCAACCCTCTCTCCAGGCTTATACTTTTCTCTCTCAATCTCATGCTACCAAATCTCATCTGGATATGATTTTGATTAGTGTCTCTTTTCTTTCAAGTTTGGGTCTATCTGGTATTGATCCAATTATTCTTTCTGACCATGCGGTTGTCTGGATTAAGCTCTCCCTTACCCCTGAATACTCTCGGGATTCGGTCTGGAGGTTGAATACACAGCTTTTAAAGGACTCGCAGACTGTATCTAATATAAGCTCCTTGATGTCAATATTCTTGGCAGAGAACCTCAACTCAGTTTCTAGATTTGATCTGGTCTGGTCTGCCCTTAAGTGTTTTCTAAGGGGTGAGTTTATCAAGACAGCTTCCTTTAAAAAGAAAAAAAAGGACTTGCTGACTCCTTAGTTTTGATGGGTAGAATTCGGGAGCTGGAGGCTAAATACCTTTCAACTTCCTCCTTAACTGATCTTAAGCAGTTTTTGGCAGTCAAGGACGAATATATGGATCTCTTAAGGGAGAAAACAGAATGTGCTCTTCTTAAGGCCCAAGCAAAGTATATTGACCAGGGAGAAAAGTCCGGTAAGCTCTTGGCACAGCGTCTCCGGGCACTTGAGAGTTCTAGGCTTATTCCTTCTCTGGTTTCCCCTTCTGGGGAAGTTGTTACTGCGCCCCGGAAAATTGCCCACATTTTCAAGGAGAGTTCTACTTGGATTTGTACAGTAAGCTGGAGAGGTCGTTTTCTGTTTCTGATTTAGACAGCTATTTAGGTGAGATTGACATTCCCTGCTTATCCGAAGCTCAGCGGGCTATTTTGTCTGCCCCCATCTCGGAGGTGGAAGTTGAGAGGGCTATTGCTTCTTTCACTCCAGATCGCACGCCGGGGCCTGATGGGTTCCCAGCAAATTTTTTATAAGACTTTTGTTAAAGATTTGGTACCCACCCTCCTCAAGCTGTATGATTATCTGGCTGTAGCCTCGGATGTAGACCCCTCGCTTTTTGAGGCAACCATTGTCCTAATTCCTAAGCCTGACAAGGTTCTTACTGACCCAGCTAGTTACAGACCTATATCACTTCAGAATTACGATATGAAGATCCTTGCTAGGATTTTAGCTGATCGTATTAAGAGGGTATGGTCTGAACTGCTGAGTCCTGAGCAGGCTGGATTTGTGCCTGGTAGATCCGCGGCTGACCATCTGAGGACCCTCTCGCATATTTCGCAGTATGCTCAATCCCTTTCATATCCGGCGATTTTGGTTTCTCTTGATGCTGAAAAGGCATTTGATCGAGTGGACTGGGGGTTTCTTTGGGCTGTACTTGAGAAGATGGGTTTCCCCGTCTGCTTTTGTTAATAGAATCCGGGTGTTCTACAGTTGTCCTTCTGCCAGAGTATATTGTAATGGAGTATTTCTTCTCTCTTCCGTCTATATGCAGGTACCAGACAAGGTTGCCCACTCTCACCCCTCCTATTCAATTTGTATCTGGAACCTCTACTCAGAAGGATTAAGGCTTCGGCCCAGATCAGAGGAATTACTTTGTACCAAAAAGAACTGGTCCTCTCAGCATATGCTGATGACATCCTTCTACATCTGATGGATCCGGCTGAGTCTCTGAGGGCGGTGTTAGGGCTGATTGAGAGGTTTGGGGTCTTTTCGGGTTACAGGTTGAATGTTTCTAAATCTGATATTTTCCCTCTTAATGTTCATACCAACAAGGCTGAGTTCTCCTCCTTTGACATGAAGTGGGCCCCTAGATACATTAAATACTTAGGGATCTTTTTTTCCACTGATCCTTCCCTCTTGAAGGAGTTAAATTTGGACCGGCTCAAGGACTCGGTTGCACAGGATCTGCAACATTGGTCAGCCCTCCCTATGTCACTCTGGGGTCGGATTAATATGATTAAAATGAATGTCCTTCCCAGAGTGTTCTATCCACTGAATTTGGTAAATCTCAGGCTATCTGTCTCTTATATTCAGCAGTTTCACACGCTTTTCTCTCAGTTTATCTGGTCTAAGAGGGCAGTTAGGCGCTCCTATGGTAAACTATCTCTTTCCAAAGATAGAGGAGGTCTCAGACTGCCCAATCTCCTGTTGTATTACTGGGCTGCACACCTCTCTAAGCTGGGAAGGTGGTTCTCTGTCGAACCGGATGTATCTTGTCCTATCTGGCTTCAACTAGAGTCTTTCCCTCGCTGCAATTCGATAAGCATGCTCTCTTTTATCTACCCAATTACTTGCTAAGTGGATCCCGGATAGTGTTATAAGGACTGCTATTGCGGTCTTTTGGCAATGTTTGAAGCATTTTCATGTTTCCCCCACTTTGGATTTGGGGCAACTGGTTGTTGCTAATCCTAATATTAAATTGGGCAACTCATGGATTGGTTCAGACTGGCTGCCACAAATTAGGAAGGCTAGTCTGGGAAACTTCTTTAATATTAACTCCCTTCTTTCCTCTGGTGATATCCTTGAGAAGTTTCGCATACCTAGTAGGTCTATTTTCAAGGTTTACCAATTGAGGCACTTAATCAATCGGAGATTTGGCTCTACCCCTGGGGAGTCGGTAGTCTCTCCTTTTCTTTCTGAAGTGATTAGACTTGCTTCCCAGTCTCATTCTGTTTCTTTGATATACTCCTTTCTTCTGGACTATAACTTACCTGAGGGGGATGTTGGTTCGGATGTTTGGACTTATCTTTTGGCCGGGAATTCTTTTGACTGGCTTGGGGTTTGGAGTGACCTTCACAGATACCATACCCATTATAGGTTTCGGCTAACGCAGTACTACATTGTTAATAATTTGTATTATACCCCAGGTAAGCTATCTCAGTTTGGGAAGGTTTCTCATCCTAGCTGTTTCAGGTGTTTGCATGGGGATGGCAATATTGTTCATATATTTTGGGACTGTCCTAAAGTGGCTCCGCTGTGGTCACAGATTAAGAACTATCTTGATCCTTTATTAGGCCTGTCTGTTTTTTTCAGTCCTGAGGTGTGTGTCTTTGGGGATCTTTCTCGGGTTGACAGTGTTGAGCAAAGATATCACATGGCTATGGTGGCTATGGCTGTTAAAAAAATGGTGTTAAGACATTGGACTGATCAATTGGTTCTGTCCTTCGCCGAGTGGTTAACCGAAATATTATCGTATCTCCAATCTGAAAAACTAGCTGCTAGTCTTAGAGGACGGTTGGATCTGTTTCACAGGAGATGGGGTAAGCTACAGGCTCTGTGTCTGACGTAAATTGGGTTGTTTTTTTTTTTTTTTTTTATTATGACCCGAGTCCTTATGTCCACATATACTTTTGTTCTCTTCTTCCGTTAGTTCAAATACAATCAGTCTGTGTTATCTGGCGTAACTATACCTATGACTGTTAACCATTATGATTTCTGATTTATTGTTAGTTGATGTTTATTCTATTATTGTAGTGATGCATGGTGGGTGCACCCTGGGGATGGGATTTGGGTTGGAGGGTGGGGGTTTTTGGGGAGGGTTTCTATTAAGTTATTACGGTTCGTGTTGCTGCTGATCTTGTGGAGGGTTCTTTGGTGGGTTGGGTGGATGGTTTTTTTTTTTTTTGTATCCCTTTTTTTGGGACATGCTTCTGGGGGGGTGATGGGGGGATTTTGTTTCTATTTTTGTTGTTTGTTTGATTATAGTCTGATTTATTGCAGAAATGTTTTTCCAGATATATTTGGATATTGTTTTCTTTTTTGTATTCTTAAAGCAATAAAATTTAAATTTCAAAAAAAAAAAAAAGAGTTCAGGCTCTATCAGTTCCATATTGTAGGGACCTCAATGCCATCCCTAATTGCACCTGAATTACACCTACAGTCTATGTCCATAATGTAGTGGCCCCTGCTCCCCCTCAGTGGTGCACAGACACCCCCTCTTCCTGTTCCCCCAGCCCATACCATTGCGATGACTGGCTCTGTAATGGGATTATATCACTCTATCAGTGTGTGGCAGAGCACTTGCAGTAGGATGCTGGAATATGATATATATAGGCATGAGCTATGTGTGGGTGATAACACCCAGTGGCCATACACCTCAGGCATGTGCATGTGGATCCATCATCCTGGTGCCATTGCACTGCTCAGTGTGGGTGATGGCCGATGCTGTACTCACTCACACAGGTCCCAAAACAGACATGTCACAGCCAACCTCCCATTCATTTGTACAGTTGGGAAACTGAGGATGAACTATCCATAGCCTGAAGCATACACTGCAAATGGTACCCAGGATACCTCAGCAGTCCAGAGGGTGGCATGTTACACAGGAGAACAGGGGAGAGTGGGGACTTGCAGTGGTGTATGACAGCAGGAAGATACAGCATTGGCAAGGAGGTATGTAAATTCCTGCTTCAGTTTGCCAGGGATGTACACATGGCTGCATACACTGGTGGATCCATAGCTGGAGTGGTGCCCCAATGCATGGTACAGCCAGTTGGGTCATTCCAGAGTTCAGGTCCCCAGCCCAGGTTCAGTGCAGTCAATGGCTGGCCATGGCAGAGTGTGGAGGGCAGTGCCAGTCTTTGCAACAGGTCAAGTATGGGGGAAGTGAGGGTGTCTGTGTACAGAGGTGGTTGATGGGAGTCCTCTAGATTATGGATATGGACCATGGTTTCCTCTGGTGTGATCGGGTAGGGGGTCCTAAACTATGGAGCTGTTCAGGGATGGAGCTGGCTATATTGGTGATGGAAAGGGGTACCTCTATTCCACCAGGGATGCCAGGCTGCTGTGCACCTGTGTGCACATCTGCAGCCTTCCTGTGTGTGGCTGGCTGAGTTAGGCCAGCTATTCATGGCCTAACTGTGGGCCGCGGTGCTCTGGATTGTGAGGGGCACATTCCCACTGAATATGCTGCAGCATGGCATATGCATGGGATTGCCCCCTCAACTTGAAAGACATACCATTTTTGTGTGCCTTGGCCAATTCCCTTGCGGACAGTGCATCCCACACATTTGAATATCTCTCTGCTGCACATTGCTGGAGTTGTGCGGCACATCTCCCTTTTCCACCAGGATGTGCTGCATATCTCTTTTGAAATCATGGGCTCTGGACTAGGTACCCTGAATAAATACGTTATAAAAATGGTAAAATCATGACCCCACTGAAAACAAGATATTGCATCAATTCTGGGGCAGCCTGAGTAAATACAGTGCAAAAATGTGTAAATGAACATCACTGTGACAATGAGATGTAACATCTCCCCTGCCCTATCCAGGATATAAAATATAGGATAAGAAATATTCAGTGCTCTCAGATCCAAATAACCATTACGCTGTAAACAGCCTTCATTTTTCCTGTGTTTTCCCCTCAAAGGCAGAATCAAATCCCTGTATAAATGCCTGTAGAGTTTTTCATAAGCCACTGATTCCTTATTTATGACTTTGTTCTTTATTTTTATATCAGCAGCCTTTTATTAGGAAAAGAGCTCTTATTTGCCACTCAGTATTAATATTATATGTCAAGATGACCTTGGAATGATTTGGATTTACATGCTATGCATACGGCATAATGGGGGACTATATGAAATAACAAATATCATGCTCATTATTTCATGAACTATACTCAAAATTAGTTATCACAAGTCAGACAATCTTTCAAAAGATACTAGTAATGCCTGTAAACAAATTTATTGCAAATAAATTAGAGATATTTACATATATATATATATATATATATATACTATTTTTGCATCTTATAGTTGTTTGTTTTCAGACAAATTCTCATAGACTTTTTTCTGTCCACCTGATTTAATCTTGATTGAGTTAAGCAAATGTTATTTTCTTCAAGGCCCTGATCCAGCAGCTCAGTAAATACAAACTCAGTATATCATCTTTTAAAATGACAAAAAACAGTCTTCTGTTTCCAGCTGTTTGATCAGGAATTTATAAATGGCATAACTTATTTTTGTTACATCTATGTTGGTCCAATAAAATGTATCAGATCATTTGCTTCTGTGTCACTCATGGTTTGTAAGCAGTTAATTCATTAGATGAGGTCTCCCTTGCCAGGAGTTTGACTGTTTCTCTATCCCTCCTCCAAACACACACACACACACACACACACACACACACACACATACATTTACTATAAGAGATCTTGGTAGCTCTTATCTGTTATGTTTGGGAAGGAGGCCATAGCCCTTTCTGTCAAAAATAAATTTATATATTTAGTCTGGGTAGTTCACTGAAGACCTGGCATTTTATCAGATAGGTCCTGAGAGGTTAAAAAAACAGTGTAAATCTTTACAAAATTTGCTGGGAAAGGGTAGCATTTATGAGGTAAGAATCTTTCTTGAAAGATATTCATCCCCAACTGAAGTTAGTAGCAAAAAATGTTTAAATGCTTGGCATTTAAATGTGCAAGCTGTTGCATTTCAAATAGTGGTAAACAAATCTCCAATTTAATTGGCAACCAATATTTAGCAAGTTGTTTCAGTTTCCTAATGGCCATGTGAGAAGCAGCTTGGGGTTATGTATCCAACATTCTAAACAGAAAGAAGGGATTATTTTATTGTAGTTGTCATAGTGATTTGTAGATATGGAAGGATACATTGAAAAGTCCAAAAAATTGTGTTCCACGATACTCCATTTTCAAGCTACAGATAGTAAAATGGCTGTAGGTTCTGCTCACAGCCATAAAAAGGAAGGAAGAAAGGGTACAGTGTGCATTAAATCATGACAAAGACGGAGACTCTGTAATTCTATGTAGTGGAGAAACAAATAGATTTTACAATAGATCATTATCCAGTATTTTCTCCTACAATAAATATGCAAAAGATGGCATAATAGATTTGATAGAGCCTTCAGTAATGATGCTGGTATATTCTGATGCTAATACATTTTTGCCCCTAAACTCCCATGGAATTTGAGTGAGAACCCTTCCCAAAATCAATCACAAGACTAGAACATCCTGTAGCTTCTCAGGAAAGATCATGTGATGTAGAGATCATTCAACCTAACAACGAAACTTCAGAGGACCAATCCTTGGATAAAAAAAAAAAACATTTCCAGGTTAATGAGAATGGTCATTCCAACTTGGTATATAATTAGCCAACACCCTTTGCACCAAGGCTAATCAAGGTACTTAAAGATCAACACATGGCAAATATACTGTTCTTGAAACAATAATACATTCTGAGAAACAAATACTATAAAAACTCATTTAGCCCACCATAATGGGTTAATAACAAATACATTAAGGGAATTGGTAAAAGGGGAATTAGGATCAGAAGGGAACTCAATGGAAATTAAACTACTTAATAAAACACAGGAGGACTCAGATACTGTTCATGAATTAAACTCTGTGAACCAAATGTCCTCTCTAAATAGAGGAGAGTTATAAAAAAATAATAAAAAAGACTCAAAAAAAAAGTAAGTGAATCATATAAGGAATCTTAAAAAAGCATTCAAAACATGATTTAAAAAATATGTCTCCCTTTGATGTTCAGACAGAATTATGAATTTCACAAAAACTTGAAAGAAAAAATGAAAAGAAGATTACTGGAACACATTCACCAATCATTATCAAAGAAAAGAAAGGACCATTTAAGATAAAAGGACTGCATCAGAAGGAAACCCTCTTACATGACAAAAAAAAAAAAAAAAAAAAGGGGAAGAGACATTAACAAGCCAGGACTTTTTCCAGAAGCAAATCCAGTCATTATACAGGTAGTCTTTGACGAGGAATTGTTGACAGCTGCCTGCCAAGCAGAAAACCTTGCCAGGTGAAATTTCCCTTCATTAGAGAAGATTCAAATAATCTCTTGTTATCAGGCAATGAAGCAGTTATAACAATTTTAGGAATTCATAAAAGCAAATCAAAACAGTAACAACTGAGTTTACTGGTTAACCAATTGCTCAACTAAGAGCCGGCAATCCCTAATGGAAAGAACAACGTAATACATATAATAAGACGGCTTCAGTCCCTTCTGTCTCTCACACATTGTCTCTGAGTGCCTCTTGTCCTAACTTGCTGTTGAGTGTAGCAGGACTTTTAAAAATAAAGTTCAGGCAGCTCTTACAAGAGCTTCAGTCCATCTTGTTCTCACTCTCTCACACTGTCTCCGAGTGTCTTTTTTTAATGCAGTCCAGGCTGCTCTTACAAGAGCTTCAGTTTCTTATTTCTCTCACACTGTCTGGGTGTCTCCTGTTCTAACTTGCTAATGGTGTTTGCCCCTTTAAAGGGGGCAGACCAAGTTGTCCTGGTGGACCTCTCCCCAGGCAGAAAATAGTATGGCTCAGAGAGTTGGGGGGGGTGGGGCCCCAGGGACAATAAGCAGGTACAGAAAAGGGAGGAGCACAAGGAGGAACAGGATAGCCATATGAGGTAAGGAAAAATAGGAAGGGGAAAAAGCCAGGGTACATAATAGGCTGCACAGAGGTATTCTGCCTCTTTCTGCTGGAAAATGTTGGCTTGATCAACAGAACCAGCATGTCAGAATCGGCTATCAAGAGTGGGGAAGATGAACCTGCTGAGGTAACAAGTGGAAGTTTTTTCTACAAGGTAAAAAAAATGACAAAAAGATACATATGTAGGTTATAGGAACTAAGAAGGCAAAAGAATGTGTGAGACTGCTGGAAAAAGCATTAATTGAGCAATTTTAGTATGAGGCTAGAAGATTTCATGCTGCTTGTTCCACGTGGAGAGTGTTTGGGGGAAAGAAATGCTATGGTGTGGAAAAAGTTGAGATAGCCTAGTACTGATTTGAGTTTTTAATGCAAAAAGAATGTGTGTGACTGCTGAAAAAGGCATTATTTGAGCAATTTGAGTGTGAGGCTACAAGACTTCATGCTGTTTGTTCCACGTGGAGAGAGTTTGTGAGAAGGCAATGCTAGGGTGGAAAAAGTTGCGATAACCCAGTACTGATGTGAGTTTTAAATGCTAGAGCTGGAATTTCGGGAGAGTCTGGCACCTGTGGGCTGAGCAGCTTTAGTGGTTTAAAATGAGAAGAGGAACATCCAGGATGTTTTTCAGTTTTGGGGATTCCTCGAGGCAGTGAAGCATTTTTGTTTTGTTGCTACCCGCCCACCTAGTCAAAGTGAGGAGCGGATCCTGAGTTCGGTTGGTGTGGCAGGATGTGGGCGCGAACAATGCACAGAGAAGCGAGGATGCTTTTTGTTTAAAAAAAAAATATTGAATGGGAGATGAAGCAGTGGAAAGCCTGCAATAGAAACACGAGGCAGGCCCCAGGAACAGAAGAGAAGCTGCCAGCAGTTTAGCTGGCTTGGGGACAAGCGAGCGGTGGCGTCTGATGTCACACACCATGGTGGGGGGGGCAATGCGAATCCAGCATTGGACAGCTTGTGGCGGGAACAAAGGAGAAGTGCTGTCCTTGCTCAGCTGCACTCTCCGGGGGGGAAGGGGGCTGCAGAAAAACCCCAGCAGGTTTTCGTTCGGGCGGGTTTTTCAAAAAAAAAATAGAAGAGCTGGTCTTAGTGGTGTAGCACCTAAGGGGATTCTTAATTACTGATTTAATGTCAACTGGCCAGAGGTACCGCGGGCATTCAGGTGCTGGGGCTACAACAGAGCAGCTTTTTGGGCTGGTGGCATCTGTCATCACACTGCGTGGGGGGGGGCTTGGCTCCATCATGAATGGGACTGCATTTAGCAGAGGTGCTGTTTCAGGGACAAAAGGGGAGCATCAGGCTGAAAAAAGTCCGCGATTAAAAAACAAAATATGGTGTATTCAAGGTTTTCTTTTTATGGACAGGCAATAGCATATCAAGAGAGGCTAGATTAATGCAAACAGTGTTTTAGGTTGGTTGCTCGCTTCCCATGCCCTGAGTAAGGCAATTTATGTTCGACAGGGGGGTAATAGTCCAAAAGATGACTGAGGTAGCCTGTGGCGAATGAGGGGTGGAGGGGGGCAGCAAACGGGGGGGGGGCGGAGCTACAAAGTTTTGTGCTATGTCAAAAATGCAGAGGTACAATTCAAGGGGAATCGGGTTTTCTTCAAAAAAAAAAATAATAATAAACACTGGCAGAAGGAAGAAGAGGGCTACAGCATCAGGGCACATGAACACAGCTCCTTCCCGCGTGGACCAGGGGCACTACTTGGAAGCGTTGGCAGTGAGGGAGGCTGTGTGTATCCAGATTGTGGTTGTAGATGATAACAACCGATCTTTTTCAGTTTCATTACAGTATTTGTGTGCAACATGACTGGAAAGAAGATGGTACCGAAGAAAAGCAAACCATCCAGAGCGGAGGCATACAAGGTGACAATGGAGTTGGCAGAGAAGGCCAACATGATGTGGTAACTAGTGGAAGGGGAGAAGTCAGGCAAGTTGGAGGAAAAATGGAAAGCGGAGAAGGGGAGAAGGGGTGATGGGAAAAGGCCAATGGTGATGAGCCTGAGTCCAGCAAGGCCACAGTGGCCTCAGCTGGAGGAGACCCCTCCTTGTGATACCAGCCCCGTACCATCCCCCCCTTTTGACCCTGAACCGGTAATACTACCTCCAGAGCCAGTAAGTTTTTCCCCGGTGGAACCCAGAGTGGAATCCTAGTCCGCAACTGCCCTTGCACCCCCGTCAATGGACAGACCAGCGCAAGAAAAAGGACTGATGCAGCTCACCGACAATAGGCCTCAGGGAATGGACAGGCCAACAGGTAGTGTATCAGGTACTGTGGGTGAGAGATCAAGGAATATATTGGTCAGATTATTGTGACACAGGGGGCAGGGGGGCTGGGGCAGATGGAGATGGCATTGGCAGAGATCAGGTCAGAAAAGTGGGGTACAGAGGGAGAGAAGAAGGAAATGGATAGCATGGGAAATGGCACACAGGAAACTGGAACACCAGGTATGAGAATAGGTGAGCACGTACCATTGGCCATAAAGGAAAATATTTGGAAGGGGGAGTATGTGGACATATTTGCATTGGTAAGCAGGAAGGCGGCTGCCAAGTACGAGGAGACGGAAAGTATAGGCAAGAGGGAGATGGCAGCCACGGTAGTGCTACTAGGTAAGAAAGAGGAAGACAAAGTTACAAAAGGGAAGACTTGGGATGATTGGTTTGTGGGATTTGCCATATATTCAGCCGTAGTGCTGGAGAAGAAGCCAGAGATGGGGATTCCATTGATCACATATTCCTTGATCACACGGCAGGCAAAAGCAAAGGGGCGTGTGGGGTGGATATACTACGATGAATTTTTTTGTCAAAGGATGGCCACATATGAGGATGTGAGATGGGATACTAAGCAGCTTGATTTGTGGATGGACATTGTGACCGACCAATCCACCCCAGAGGGAGAGACAGGAAAAAGAGTGGGGGTACTTCAGAAATGCTGCTGGGGTTACAACAGAGCTTTCTGTTCATGGTCACAGTGTCGTTTTAGACATGCATGCTCAAAGTGTGGGGGTTCTCATCCCGCGACACGATGCAGGAACCAGTGGGCTCAAGGGTTTCAGGTGGGGGGTAATCAGGGCACCAGCCACCAGCCTTTTCGTGAAAGACAAGGCTACAAGGGTCAGACCTGGAACAGAGGTACTTGAGGTAGAGGGTATGGGAGTAGGGGAGCCCAATCCTACTGAATTAGGGAGAGGAAGGAAGGGGAAGAGGGAAGGGGGTTGGGTAGGGGGAGATGGAGTTATGGTGGGCATAGAACAAATTCAGGCAGCCAGAACGCCCATCAAGTGGGAGGCTTGGGAGGGGTGGCTGGCAGAATACCCCGATAGGGATGTGGCGAAAACCTTAAGAAGAGGTTTTCAATCAGGTTTTTCGTTGCATTGTAGGATGCTATGACAAGCTAGGGAGGCGAATAATTTGGGCTCAGTTAAGGGAAAAGAAGACATCTTGAGAAAAAAGATAGCAAAAGCAAAAGCAGCATGGAGGGTAGAAGGCACTCACCTTTTTCCTCCTATAGCTAATTTGAGGATATCCCCGCTGGGCTTGGAACCTAAGAAACAAGAAGGGGAATACAGGGTGATCCATCACCTATCATTCCCAGAGGGAGACTCAGTTAATGACTTTATAGGGGAAGAGCACAGCCTGGTGACTTATGCCACATAGGAAGAGGCAGTGCAGATCATTTGAGCAATCTCGGATGCATGGCTAGTGAAGACAGACATCGAGTCGGCCTTTCGCCTGCTTCCAGTTGGAAGGGAGGACTGCGACCTGTTGGGCTTTAAAATAAGGGACCAGTATTATTTTGATAAAGCAATGCCCATGGGTTGTTCGATAGCATGCGCAACCTTTGAGACATTTAGCACCTGCCTGCAATGGATCTTTCAGGAAAAAACTGGGTATAAAATGGTCATACATTGTTTGGAAGATTTTTTGTTGATAGGCAGCGGACGAGCAGAGACTGAAGAGATGTTGGCTAGTTTTTAGCAATTGTGTGGTGAACTAGGTGTACCATTGGCACCAGAAAAAATGGAAGGCCCTAGTAGGGTCCTGGAGTTTCTAGGGTCGACACGCTGAATGAGGTATTTAGGCTGCCAGACAAAAAAGTGGAAAAATTAAGGGAATTGATTCGACACCACACAAGCAGGAGGCGGGTGGAGTTAAGGCAAGTGCAGCAAGTCTGGGGCATTTGAACTTTGCATGCAGGGAACTTGGGCTGGGAAGGACATTCACAAGATGGATAGCAAGAACAACAGCTAGGGTGATGAGGTTGCACCATTGGGTAGATATAACGTAGGGGGAAAAAGAGGATTTCAAGGTATGGGAGAAATTTTTGAGAAGTTACAGTGGCATATCCTTTGGCAGGAAGAATGGGTTTTTAATACTGACTTGGACCTGTACACGGACACAGCGGGGGGAAGGGTATGGGGGGATACTTGAGGGGAAAGTGGTTCCCGGAGCCTTGGCCAGATGAATGGGTGAAGGAAGGCAGGGTGAAGGACATCACGCTTTTGGAAATAATGCCAATTTGGGCCTGCACCCTGGTATGGGGGGAGGAATTGTGAAACCAGAAGGTTATGTTCTGGTGTGATAATAAGGCAGTGGTGGAGGTCCTGAATAACAAAGGGGGAAGTCCGGCGCCAGAAGCGCGGGTGTTGAGGCAGTTAGTGCTAAGAGGATTGCAGTTGAATATGTCATTTAGGGCTAAGCACATATACGGGGAAAGGAATATACTAGCTGACAGCCTTTCCCGTCTGCAGCTGGACCATTTTTGGGCACTGGCGCCAATGGCAGAGGAAAGAAAAACGCCCATTCCAACGAACATCTGGGACATTGGCAAGAGGGAGCAGAGGTGCTGTTTTGCAGCTCATGGGCACCATGGACCTTGAGGGCCTATGAAGGGGCATGTCAGGCATTGCAAGCTTTCAGGGCAGCGCACCACATGGAGGTAAGTGGTCCAGTCATGGTAGAGCAACTGGGAAAGTTTGCAGTTGAACAATGGCAGAGGGGATTGGTGCACAACACGATGGGGGTATACCTATCAGGGATCAGTGTGGTATGCAGCCTGAAGAGGTGGCAGGATCCCACGAAATCAATGTTGATACGTAGGATGATGCAAGGGTGGAGCAGGTTGAGACAGAAGGACAAGGACGGCCGACGACCAATAGCAGAGCACTGGCTAGCCAGGCTGTGGAATATATTGCCAAGTGTGTGTAAATCCAAAGATGAAGCTCAGCTATTTTTTTACAATTTAGGTGGTAATGTTTGGGTGGACTTTGAGGGTGAGTGAGGCAGTAGGTAATGGCCAAAAAGACAATGATGGGGGACTAGGATGGGAGGATGTAGTTTGGGGCAAAAAACAATACAACTGGTCATTAGGAGGTCAAAAACAGACCAGGTGGGAAAAGGTTTTGTCATAGACCTAAAGCCGCATGCAGAAGGGTCAGTATGCCTGGTGAGGGCTCTGTGGGCTTATGCCGCAGACAGCTATAATAAAGAAGGGCAATTATTCATACACGGGGATGGGAAGAAAGTGACCAGTTACCAGGTAACAGCTATACTTAAAAAAGGTATGGGGTTTCTGGGCGAGGACCCAGCAAGTTATTCATCCCATTTCTTTTGGCTAGGAGCCGCATCAAAATGGGTGGCTGAAGGGGAATCAGTGGACAAGATTTTGGAGATGGGGTGATGGCGGTCTGCCAGCTATAAAAGATATATTCTTGCATTTAAAGATTAACATGCCATCTTTGCTTTGTTTTTCAGGAATGGAGCTGAGAAAGGGAAAAGAGGGGATTTTGGGGGAGGGGTTTGGGGGGAGGATAAAAAAAAGAGGTGGGATAGTCATGAAGTAAGGTATAAAACAGAGTTTTTTATCTAATTCATAGGTAGAGGGAGGATCATGGAGGTGTGGATCTGCAGGCATTCCTACATTTACTGGGCAGAGAGGAGAGCAGAAAAGAAGGCCGGGGGAAAGCAACTCTACCAGGATGTCAGACACTGTGGATTGACATGACGTGGCATCTGAGGGATGAAGTGGGCACAGTTACTACTGACGTTGCTGGAGATGAAGCAACGGAGATCCACACCAGATTTGATCATTGTCCATCTCGGGGGGAATGACATAGGAGAAAAACCATGGGCGGATACTTATCTAAGGGTGAGAAGTGATTTTGGAAAAGTGAAACAATGGTGGCCGAATGTGTGTTTAGTGTGGTCTGACATGATACCATGGAGAATATGGAGGCATGCTTGCAGACATGTAGTGGTAGAGAGAGCCAGGAGAAAGATGAATAGGAGAGTGGGGACAATAGTGAGAAACCTGGGGGTGGCACATAATACAGAGAGGAGTTGAGGAATGGGTGGATGAATTTTATAGAGCGGATGGAGTACATTTATCAGACCTAGCTATAGATATGTTTAACACAGAGATGATGGGTTTCATTGAGGCATGGAGGAGACAACAAAGGCAAGAGGGGAGGAGATATATAAAAAAGGAGGAAGAGATGATGGGAAGGCGGTCATTCAGCAAGCTGGAGACCGGCTATGGGGAAAAAATGAGGGGATGGGGCGGGGAAAGAGGAAGAAAAAGGAGGAGAAGGAGAAGCAACAGAAGGAGAAGAAAGCAGTCTTGGTTCTCACCGTTACCTATAAGAAAGAGAAGAAGAAAGCTCCCAGGTTTTCACCTGGGGAGGTGAGAAGAAGCAGAGGATGATCTTGAACTGATATTGATTATGTAAAGCAATACAACTGAAGAGGTGTAATATGACTATAGAAGATGATGATAATGATAATGTAAACAAAAGAAATGTGGTTATTGTAATAAATTGATTGCCGATCTGAGTGCAACAACACATAGGTGGTCTGTCTTTTGTGGGGAATAGGGAATCCAGGACAATGGTGTTTGCCTCTTTAAAGGGGGCAGACCAAGTTGTCCTGGTGGACCTCTCCCTCAGGCAGAATATAGTATGGCTCAGAGAGTTGGGGGAAGGGGGTGGAGCCCCAGGGACAATAAGCAGGTACAGAAAAGGGAGGAGCACAAGAAGGAACAGGATTGCCATGGGAGGCAAGGAAAAATGGGAGGGGAAAAAAGCCAGGGTAGATAATAGGCTGCACAGAGGTATTCTGCCTCTTTCTTCTAGAAATTTTGTTGCATGCCCACACCACCCATTTTAAATAATATGATGAAAAGGAATAGTAGTCGTATGGGTCAAAAGGGGTGAGAAGTGGGGGCTGCTTCACAGGTAGATGGCAGCAGGGTCCGTCAGACTGGTAGGCCTGCTAAAGGTGGATGGCAGAAGGTAAAGGGGAAAATGAGGGAGGGAAATGGGGTGGGGAGAGGAAGAAAAAGGAGGAGAAGGAGAAGGAGAAGCAACAGAAGGATAAGAAAGCAGTCTCGGTTCTCAACAGTACCTGTAAGAAAGAGAAGAAGAAGAAAGCTCCCAGGTTTTCACCTGGGGAGGCGGAAAGAAGCAGAGGAAGATCTTGAACTGATATTGATTATGTAAAGCAAGACAATTGAAGAGGTGTAATATGACTATAGAAGATGACGATAACGACAATGTAAGCAAACGAAATGTGGTTATTGTAATAAATTGATTGCCAGTCTGAGCACAACAACACACAGGTGGTCTGTCTTTTATGGTGAATGGAGAATCTGGGTCAATGATGACAACAGGACCTTATTTAATGAAGTGCAGGCAGTTCTTAGAAGATCTGCAGTCCCTACTTACACACTGTCTGTGTTTCATGTCCTAACTTGTCATAAGTGACTGTAGAAAGTCTTTTTAATGCAGATCAGGCAAAGCTTACAAGACCTTTTCTGTTGTTTACTTTACTGACCTTCCCTCCATCAGTGTGGCTCGCTGTCTCTCTCATGCTTTTCAATAAAGATTAATTTCTGGAAGGAAGGGTGACTCCCAAAGTGGACCCTGGGGATGAAAATTACAGGAGGGAGGAGTCTCTTCCTAACAAGCCTCAGAACAAGTAGAAGGGTTAAGAAGAAGTAGACTCACTCACTATTTAAAATAGTTTTATGTGTTTATTGGTGAACACTGTCCTACCCCACATAAGCACACTTAAACTGCTATCAAACGTGCCTATGTTTTGAGGTCACAGCTTCTTGATCAGGGCAACAGCAATAATGCTGTAAAAACTCAATCAATGTAACATAGTATTTTAAACTTGAGAGGTAAGAACGTTTAATGTGAATAACAGCTCTCACAAATTTTAAACAACACTATGGGGATGTAAGCCACTATTCAGAAAACATCCTTACCATTCAGTAATCTTAACAGAGAACAGAGTTGTATGTAATTCATCAAGTAATTATATTCCTATTTGTAACACCTTATTAAGTAATGCTATCTAGCAGAAGGGTTAAAACATTTTGCTGTCTATTAATCAACATGCCACTAGAGGTAAGAAAAAGTACATCCATGTACTTGACTCCCTGTTTGGTGTTCACAGAACTTAATAGTGAAGCTGTAAAATAAAAATTCCATGAATAAAATATACCCACAATAAACTGCTATAGTCTATCCTCTCATATTTTCTTTTCAATGTCCATAAAAACTTTTTTATATATAACCCCCTTAATTAATATTTCACACAGTTACTCATTTGCATCAAAATTATTCAAAGCTATAATACATGCATGCTCCAGTTTTGCCTGTGCTAATTTATTATTACCAACAAGTAATATTCATTAGTTTGTGCTGTCAAATCCTCTTCATTAATTTTGACCTGCTTTTCATCAACACCTCTGGTGAAGTGTTTAAAGAGATGCCACATAGAAAAAAAACAACTTCATTTCCGTTACCTGATGCTGAAAAAGTCATTTAACAAAAACCACGAACAACCAATTACTGCTCAAAAAGTGTTCTCAACATTCTAACCATTAGAAAAAAAACACATCAAATTGACCTAGTCCTTTAAAATGTTCTCCTTCTTTTACCTGCACTTCAAATGCTCACATTTTGTAGTACTTACATAAAAAATGCCTAGAAAAAAAACACATCAAATTAAGTATTCTGGAACTCAGCAGGCAGTTTTTTTAACAATCATGTCAAAAGCCAATGCTCATACTAAATATTTATAGTTTTCCAAGGTTCCAACTGGCAACATCTCCTGTTCTGTGTGCAGGTTCACAGGCAAATGCGAGCACCCTCAATACCACAGCTTTATTCATCTCAGAAGCCACACGGGTATGGCTAAGTACAGCATCACCATGTAATCACCAAAAATGTGAGCGTGATGACATCAGCAGGTCTGGAGATCAGACTTATAATCTAATTACTCCTATCAAAATAGAGCTATGGTTCACATTTTCAGGTTTATTCATCCCTCTAATCAAAAGACATAGTCCTGTATCATTTTCCGTACTTTGTTTCAAGTTTAAAAAGAAAAAAACAACAGGAAAACTGCTACTACAAAGGTTGACTCGCTGCTTGGCAAGCAAATATTGAGATGTGGACATATAATGTCACAGTGTCCTATAGCTCTTCATTTCAAACAAATTTACTTATTCAAACATAATTCTGAAATACGTTGTATGTTAGGGATGTTCAAAGTAACTAACCGTAAGTGTCAGAAAGTCATACAGTTCCAGAGTAATCTCAAAATAATATTTCAGAACTTCTATGAATCAGGATACTAGCGCTATATAATAAAAAGGCTTACCTTGACATGTTATATTACTGATTAAGTTACTATGGGTACACCATTGAAAAACTTGGAAACCAATATTAAACATTCAAACAGGAACTAAGAGAAAGACTTCATGATGTTATGCATCAATAGTATCCCAACTTCATACAAATAGAATAATAGATAGATGACTGTGTATTACAAGGCAGTTAGCCCATCGAGAGGTTTGGGGGACTTGGAACCTCGAGAGCGAAGCTCGAGAGGTTCCCAGAGTCCCCCAAACCTCGAGATGGACTGACTGCCTTGTAATACACAGTCATTTATCTGTTATTTTTTGTAATATATGGATGCAGTTTTACAAAGATTACTTTTTTGATGTGAAACGGGCTGGCCACCCGCCGCACTGAAGACACGTCGTTTCTAAGCTGCACATAGCACTGAAGACTCACTCGTTTTAAAAAAAATATTTAGCCAGTCCTACCTTTAGTTTTTTTAATTGTCCTGTGAATGCAGGATCAGGCAGATAGTCTGTTAAATAGTGTGGTTGGGAAAAAAGCCGCAAATTAAAATAATGCAGTTCACAAATTTCTCTCGCTAAGCGAGAGGAAACCGCCGTCATGTTTCTTAGTTTGTTCACCCAGTCTCAGAGAAAAGCTACCAATGGGGATGCACGCCGTCACTATGGGCATGCAGGAAGGGATGTGGCTCCATGGCAACTGGGTTTCTTGCCAGGTAGATTTGGACATGCGCTGTGGCATTTTCATGATAATACTATCGTTCATTCGAACGATAGTATTATTGGCAGTGAAGTGTGGTATTATTGGGAGTGGAGTGCTCTGTGCTATCAATTACAAGGATTTTTTTGAATCGTTTTTAGTAGTATTATTTTCATTATCCATATATTACATTTCAATAATATACTTTTTCTGTTCAGCCTGATTTAAGGATCTAGTCAATTGCGTGACTGAGCCAATCTCATTTAAAAAAAAAACAAACAGCTGTCTTAACTCTTACTAATAACACAAACCACTGCAAAAACTGCAAAGCACTTGCCTGGGTATAGCCTAGAGGTTAGAGGAATAAGGTGTGAATGATCTTGGTACATACAGCAGACCAGACCTGAGTTTGATTCTCACAACCTCCACTTGCATACTGTGCGACTCTGAGAAAGTCACTTAACCGCCAAGTGCTGCCAGGTCGCCCCTGAAAATAGGCACTTGTGCATAGTGGGCCTTACCCAGTTACCAAAGACTAAAATAAAAAAAAAATAAGTAACCCAGCACCAGAACCCATTACAAAAAATTTAAAGCATGGAAATGTTGGTGATTTCAGTGTTAATAGTGACAGTCCTAGTTATTACACCAGCAGTCACTAATGTCTACCTCTCTCAGCCAATTTGCTATTGCAACCAATGCAATATGCATGATGCCCACACGCCATGGAAACCAGGTGTGTAGGCACTGATACACATGAATACCGTGACGCGGGGCCCCACAGACGCCCAGTGGCATTCATGAATGGGGCACAAGACAGTTACAAGCCAGATCCCCCAGCCATGTGGACAGCAATGCACCAGGGGTGGGTGAGGGGCATGACAGGGGGGTGCCAGCAGAATGTGACATGCACAAAGGCACATAGTGCTGCTCGCAGGGGAGTGCAGTAGAGTGCAGGTTATGCCAGGGTGGACCCCGCCATAACCTTAGTACGTGCCCAGCCCTGCACACACAGGACCCCTGGCTGGCCCCAGCAGGGGAATGATAGCCCCCCTGCACACAACTGAACCCCTGCCCCATGCCCAGAAGGGGCACCTACACCCCTGTTCCATCCCTGGAGGTGCACATGCATACTCTCCACCCCCCAAGCACTTGCTGTCCCCCTCCTGAGTGCATTGTGAGCAGTCCCCTCAGCACACACAATGGGGAAGTCCCAAGGATGCAGCAGGTAATGAGCTATTATAGCTCAGCATACCTGACCCTGTGCAACCTGTGCCATCATGGGCTGTCTTTGGTGACCTGTGTCCCCCACCCCATTTTTGGATAGGCATCAAACCCCCCACAGGGCAGCTCCAGCACCATAATAGTGCCCCCCACACTAGGACATCCACACTTGGGACACAGCCCAGTGCGGCAAACCCCCAGCCACTCCCTGGCCCCGATCCCAATCCCCAGCCCCCTCACTGGTGGTCAGTGGTCCCCTCACCCCCGTGGCACTGACAACACCACCACCCATCCCCCGTACCTGCCTGTTGGTGCTGCAGCTAGGTACAGGCAGCGGCACAGCCCTCCTCATATCTCCATAGTCACTGGCCATCCAATGCAATATGAGAGTGCACTGCCTATTTATAGAGGCATGCTCCCAGCATCAGCTGGATGGCTGCCGGCTGAGATGGTGTGAGGATGGCTGTGCCACTGGCTGTTCCAAGCCACGGCACTGACAGGCGTATACCAGGGATGGGTGGTGGTGGTGGTATCAGTGTCTTGGCGGAATGCCCACCTGTGTCCGCTACTCCCTCTTGGCTAACTTTCACAGTCTTGCGTGCTGGGGGGGGGGGCCATGGACAGGTGCCCAGTGGGTGCATGCAGTAGTCAATACTGTGCACACTGCACCAGTCTGGGGCCACGGAGCTCCACGGGTGGGATACACACCTCCAGTGTGTAATTCCCACCTGTTCATGCATAGCTGCCAATATCATGAATTTTATAATATGTCACTCAAACTCTGCAACAAAAACATTGGTCCCCATATTAAAAAGTGGTAGGTTGTGCCGCACAACTGAATACACTGTGAATCTAAATGCACCATCACAAAACAATGGGATATTCAGAAAATGCACCAGCAAATGCAATTGCGCAAACTCAACTGAATATCCTGAGTATGTGTGATCATGTATCCAAAGACGTAGGGTGCAGCAGGCCACGAATGAATATGGGGGAACTGTACACAAAGGGCCAGGGACAGATGCACAAACAGTGGCTGTGGCACACTGCACGTGTGCATGTAAGAACACAGCTGATGCCAAAGTGCGGTGGCTCAATGGACAGGGGAGGTCCAATGGCACACAGTAGGAGCCAAAAGGGCCTGATGCAAGGAATGCGAGGGCCCGGTCCTGTGTACTGTACAGACATGCCCAGGCATGTGCACGCCTATGCACATCACCAATGTTAGACACACACTGCCATGGATAGGGGAGCACAACAGTGGCCGTGACCCATGGATAGTGGTGATGTTGGAAGATGATGGACACTACAGTGAACATGCCAGTGTGATGGTAGGCCCACTGTGTCACCATGACACAACTACAACGACATGCTTGGGTGGCCACACATGGGGCACTTCCCAGTGAGTCCATATCCAATGACAGTCCAGGACCCATGCACACAGGTATGTAATGGTGCAAGATGCAGGCAGTGTCATCCACACAGTGCATGGCCAGGCCACCACAGTGAACAGGAGGGGTGGAATGGAAGAATGAATCTGTCACAGCCCCACCATGCAACCTGTGTAGGTGAACACAATGAAACACACAGTGCAGCCCTCGCCCCTCTGATACATGGAGTGGTGGAGGAAGCGAAGACCATCAACCACCCCTGCACCTGAGGACATGTGGATGGGAGGCACATGGGGCAACCACCTGTTAAAGAACCCTAGGAAAGAACACACTGCACACAGCCATGTGAAATATAAACACAGATATGTATTTATGTCACAGATGTGTAAAACAATAACAAAGAACAATAGCAAGAAAAACTTAACAACAACAATATTTGCAAGACAAACAAGAACAGTTAAACAGGGAAGGTGTTGGGGTGGGGAAAACAGTGGGCAAGGTTGGGAGGAGTAGAACTATTTACAATGTAGGGATGGGAAGAGTGGTGGGTGAGTGGGGCGGGACATGGGTAGTGCTAAGATACACAGGTGGCCGTGCCACCTCATAGGTAAACAGGGGCTGGTGGTGGTGCCTGCTTGCAGTGCAAGGAGGCCAACTCACTCTCCACTGCCCTCAGTGTTTGGGCAATAGCCCTGACAGTGGGCAATAAGGCCCCCTGCTGCACATACATAGCAATGGAGAATCTGTGCTGTGTCATGCCATGCTGTCTGTCATTGTGGCCCTCTTGCATCCTGAACTCATCCTCCTGCTCCTCCAGCATCCTGGACATGACCTGTGGAAAGAAAAAAGCAACTTGGTACAGCAGTAATGCCAATTGGGTGATATGTATGCACAGATTCCCCCCTCCACAGTACAATGTGTGGGAAGCATTGTTGTACATGTGTGGTGTAGTGGCCACAGGCTGTGTCACAGTGCTGCATGCAATAGTGACCACAGATGTGTGGTGTACATGTGTGCCAGGAAGCACAACACATGTGTCGTGGGTGTGACACCACAGTAGGCCACTGCAGGATGTGCAGCCCACAGGCTACAGGGCAGCCACGTTGTGGAGAGGCACAGGGCTGTGTGTAGGATAAGCAGTAGCCACAGCCACGGTACACTGCCCAATGGCAGAATTGTGTGTGGGACATCCAAAAGGTGACATACTTTTGGGAGAGAGGTGGCATCAGCACCTCACCCCCCAAAGTTGGTTGTGACTGCCTACAGTAGACAACCAGTGCAAGCAAGGATGGACGGGATGCAGTGCGGACCTTTTTGGGCAAACAACACCACCCCCACAACACAAGAAGACACCCATAGTCCAGCTGCCTTGGGGGCAGCTGTGCAGAGGAACATGCAGGGCTTGAGACTGGCAATGGCATACTTGCCAAATATTGTGCAGTACTGAACTTTCATAGTAGGATTCTACATGAACTAGTCCTGTGGACCAGTAGTGGACATGGAAATGATTCCCCTAGGTACAGCAGCTGGGCAATTGAAACTGTCAGTTGGCCAGTGTATATTGTTTGTTGAGATTTGTTGACCCGGTAAGCCCACTGGGCCTAGAAGTCCCTTTTCCAGGGGCGACTGGGGGGGTGTATACAGATGGTAAGCAACTGAGATTGAACCAGATTAAGCAGTTGTTGGGATTTTTAGTGAATGAGGGAAATGTGGCCAGAACACCGGGGAAATTGCCCTACACTTTTCAATAAGTGCCATGGGATCTTTAACATCCACCTGAACTACCACCAGTCCAGGCAGATGGGACCTTGATTTAACGTCTCATCCAAAAGACGGCACCTCAGAAGTGCAGCACCCCACTCATGCTGCATTATATTTCCAGTCACTAGCCCTGCTGGCCAATGGAAGCATGACTAAATGATGGAAGAGCTAATGGACACAACTGTGGTGCACCACAGGTCCACAAGTATGCACAAACCACATGGTGCAGAGGTGTTCACACATGGCCAAGGCACAAACACATGTCCCTACCACATAGTGGGCACAGTGGGCCTGACACCTGTCACTGGGTACATCATGCACATCAGGCTGACAGGACTGGCCTACACACACTACGTATGGCAGTGGACAAGGCACATTCTAAAGGCAGTGGCAGCATGCACAACTGCACATCACAACACCACCTACACAGTGTTTGTCGTCATGTAAACAGATGGTTGCATGTGTGGATGTGTGGCAGGGGAACAGGAGGTGGACATCACCCTTACTGTGCATGACAGTCAGGCTGCTCAGTGACATGGTGTTGTAAGCAGGCCATATGGAGAGGCTGCCAGGCATCAGCTAATGGTGACACAAGGTGAACAGTGACATACAGCCATGGCCACAAGCACACAGGACACATGGCCAAAGGTGAGTGCTGTGGCAACACATCCCCCATTGGCAGATGCGAAAAGGCCATACCTGCCCACCACTGCCATGGGTGTGGCAGATGCTGCACTGAGCATGACTACACAATGTTGCACTCACAAGAGGTGGCTAAGGGCATACCATTATCCAGGGGAATCACATCTGGACAAAGCACAGTAACATACCATGAAATGCAAACAACAAACTGGCAAAGTTTAAGGGCACAACAGCAAAAGAAATGTGATCCAATACAATGTGAGGGTGATATGGGGTGGGTGGGGGACATGTCCACTGGATGACAGCAGCATACCGTGTATGTATGATGAACACCAAAAGGGGCTGGGATAGCTGTGCAGAGGCACAGACATTAATGTGACAACATACCTGGGGGACACACAGAACAGGGTGTGACAAGTGTATGGGTGTGTGGTGAGAATTGTGCAATTGGTGGTCTGTTCAGGGGTTGTGACACACGGTACTATGCAGAGACCCCTGAAGCAGTCAGTGGCACATACTTGAGCCACAGCATACCCCAACTGTCCCAAGGGACAGATGGGAGGGTTGCCTGGATGTGTACATGCCGCACGACACAGACCACAACTGCCCAAGCGGGAGCCACATGACCACACGGCCAAGACAACTACAGGCAAGTGTATACACAGCCCCAGTGCTAAACACATGTAGCAAGAAAGTGAGACATAGTGTGCACATGTTCTGTGTAATGTGCTTGCATGCACTGTGTGCAGTGAAGCCCTGCAGGGGATGTGAATCCAAAACAGAAATGGGCTAAACAGTCACTTTGGACATGCCATGTGGCACAGGTCAAGACTATCTTGTGCACAGTGTCACAAACTGCTCAGCAGGTCAGGCCCTCTGCTCCCATAGTGCCAACCTCTGAGCACAGTATTGTGAACAGGTAACAGAACAGGGTAACCCTCCTGCCTGCTTGTGGGTCCGAATCACCTTTAGTCTCAAGTTCTGGGGGGATTCAAACTGTGAACCTTATGCCAGTGTACCCAAATGTACAGGCTCACATAATCTGCTCTTAGGGGGATGCCAGATATCTTTCGCCTAAGGGCACCTAACCAGGTATCCAAAATTAACCCTTAAAACTCTATACAAGACCTTAGGTATATTCTTACCTTTTCCCAGTTTGGAAACACCATCACGCTTATGAACAGTTATTAGTCAGTCTTAACCATCTATACATCATACGCAAAAAGAAAGAACTTGGAAGACACATCCAGACAGTCTTTTCAGATGAAAGGTTTACTTAAAAATGGATAAAAATATGTAAAATGTAAACACAGAACACTATATCCCAAAGCATACAATCACTTAAAAGAAAACAAGGAAAAGAACAAACTAAAACTCCTACCACAATACAATTAGGCTTTTTCTATCTAATGTATTACCTCTATAAGTGCCTTAGTTAGGTCTTGTTTCTTAAGAGTCCACAAAGGAAAATGCGCCTAACATCAGACACAGAATACTTTAAACTGTCTCTTTCACACACACACACCCCTTCCATGATGTCATCTAGCTCCTCCTTTTAGAATATAAAAATTATACAAACAATGATCTCCCTGTCAGGAGATATTTTAAAATACTGTGACTTTAGCAAAAACTAATTTCCCAAATTATAAGTCTGTGATTTCCCCATTTGTTCTTTTTGATCTTAGAGCAGTTCCTGTTCTCAGGCCATATCAAAGGACCTTTACAACTCTGCAGTTTCTCACCTAGATGCAATATAGCTTTCTAACACTAGTTGATATTAAATGTTCTTCTTCTTAAGATGTCATAAAAGTTTATGATCTCAATCCTCTGGCATACTCATAAAGTCCCATTTCATTTCCACTTCAAAGCAGCAACAAGCCATAAAATGCAATGTCTTGGAAGTTAATCACATTACAGAGATCTGCTGCTTAATATATATCCTATCATTTTAACTGAAACCTGGGGGAGGGGGGGCAGCCATCCCACTGGATGTCTCATGAGAGACACTCACATACCACATTCTATATACAAATATCATAGAGCAATCATAACCAGCTGGGCAAGCATCACAATCCTCCCCACCTAGACTGAATTTGGGGGCTCGATCCCCTGCATGGGATGAGCTTCCCAAATCAGTTCACTCTTCATACAGATGTGACAAGCCATCTCTGTTCTAATTGGTCGCTTCAGCCCTATGTAAGATTGTCATGTCATACCCTTGCAAGGCAAGACTCCATCTTAATAGTCTACCATTAGTTTTTCCCATTTACGTCAGCCAAACCAGGGGGTTGTGGTCAGTGTGTACCTCAAAATGCTGCCCGTATAAGTATAGCTGTAACTTCTTTAGGGCCCACACTATGGCAAGATGATCTTTTTCCTCAGTAGAGCATGCCTGCTCCCTTTGAAGTAACTTTTTACTCTGGCACACTACCGGGTGATCTTTCCCTTGGTTGGATGTCTGACTCAGTACTGACACAATACCCATGTCTGAGGCATCAGTCTGAGCTATAAAGGTCTGCTATAGTCAGGATTTGTCAACACAGGAGCACTGCACAGTGCCTTCTTCAGTCTGGTAAAGGCTTTTTCACAGGCTGGTTCCCAGGTAATTTTCTTAGGCATCCTTTTCTTTACCAGGTCAGATAGGGGAGCAGCCAGGGCACTGTAATTGGGTACAAATTTCCTATAGTACCCCGCTGTCCCTAGAAAACTCCTGACCTGCTTCTGCATTTCTGGTCTGGGACATGCCTTGATCACCTCTATTTTTACTTGGTTAGGATGGAGCTGTCCCTGGCCTACAACATGCCCAAGGTATGCCACTTCAGCCACGGCCACCTGGCACTTCTCAACTTTGACAGTGAGCCCAGCCCTCTGTGTCCTGCCATCACTTCCCTAAGGTGGGACAGGTGTTCCTCCCAGCTGGCACTAAAGATGGCAATGTCATCCAGGTATGCCATGGCGTACTTCTCAGCACCATTTAATACCTGGTTCACCAGCCTTTGGAAAGTGGCCAGGGCTTTCTTCATTCCGGAAGGCATTACTTTAAATTCAAATAAGCCTATCAGAGTGATGAAGGCTGACCTCTCCCTAGCTCAGTCTGTTAACTCTACCTGCCAATACCTCATGGTCAGGTGAATAGTCGTAAGGTAGGTTGCCCCTCCCAACTTGTCCAGGAGTTTGTCCATCCAGAGCATCTGGTGGGCATCTGACTTTGTGACTGCATTCAGTCAATGATAGTCCACACAGAAATGAGTAGAGCCATCTGTCTTGGGCACAAGGACTACGAGGGAGGCCCAAGAGCTGTGGGATCTCTGGATTACACCTAAATCCAGCATTTCCTCCACCTTCCTCCTAATGTCCTTTTGGGCAGCCTCTGATACCCGATATGCTGTCTGCCGTATGGGTGTCTGTGTCCTTGTCTCCACGTCGTGCGTTGCTAAGGAGGTTAGTCCAGGCTTGGCACTAAACAATGGGGCAAAGTCTGCTAAAACCTCCCTTATTTCCTAGATCTTATCCAGGGCCAGCTGGGGAGACAGTTTAACTGCCTCCACAGAGGACTCCCACTTGCTTTCTTCCAGCAAGTCCAGAAGGGGGTCTCCTTCATCTGTCCCCTCCCCAGGACTACATACTGCAAATACTATGTCAGCCCTATTAGCATATGGCTTCATCATGTTGACATGATACATTCTTTCTGTCTGTCTTCTGTCAGGTCACTCTATGATGTAGTTCATGTCATTTATCTTCCTAACTATTTTGTACGGTCCTGCCCACTCAGCCTGCAGCTTGTCTTTCTGGACCGGAATAAGGACCATGACTTCCTGACCCACCATGTATGAGAAAGCTCTGGCTCTGCGGTTGTACCACACTTTTTGTTTCTATTGTGCAGCTGCCAGGTTGCTCTGGGCTGTCCCCATAAGTTCCTTCAGCCTTTTCCTAAACATAAGGATGTAATTCACTATGGGAGTTCCCTGGGTGGTGTGCTTGCCTTCCCAGTCCTCCGGGATCAAGTCTAGGGGCCCATGTACCCAGCGTCCATACAAGAGCTCGAAGGGGGAAAATCCTGTTGACGCTTGGGGCACCTCCCTGTATGAAAACAACAGGTGGGGAAGGTATTTGTCCCTGTCCCTCCCATGCTGTTCAGCAAACGCTTGGAGCTTTGACTTCAGGGTACCATTAAATCTTTCCACAAGCCCATTGGCTTGTGGGTGATAAGGTGTTGTGCATCTCTGCACCACCCCACACTTCTCCAACAAACATTTCATCAGGTCCGACATGAAGGCACCCCCTCGATCGGTGATAACCTCTTGTGGAAACCCAAAATGGGAGAAAATCTCAAGTAAGGCATCTGCCACTTTGCCTGTCCTCAGTGAGGATAGGGCGACTGCCTCTGGGTACCGGGTGGCATAATACACCACAGTAAGGATGAACCTCTTCCCAGAGGAGCTGGGGGTATTTAAAGGCCCCACAATATCCATTCCCACCCTCTGGAATGGCTCCTCCACTATGGGCAATGGAATCAGGGTGGCTTGGGTTTTCTTACCTGCCTTCCCTATTTCTTGGCACTGGTGACAAGACCTGCATTACTCCTTTACCTGCTGGGTGAAGTTGGGCCAACAGAAATTCTGGGCCAACCGCTGCATAGTGCTTGCGATTCCCAGATGACCAGACAAGGGAATATCATGTGAAGTCTTGAGCAACTGCTCACGATACCCCCTGGAGAACGGCAACTTGCCTGCCTATCACCCCTGCCTCTGTCTTCACATCCTAAGTATACATCAGTCCATTTTCCCAATAAAGCTTATGTTTACTGTCACCTCCCTGTGCTCCATCATAGTCTGCCCAAACTTTCAGCTTCTCTAGACTAGGGTCACTTTTCTGAGTAACTGCAAACTCCTTACACAGTCCCAGGGCATGGGACAGGTCCCCTTCAGTCTCTAAGCTAGGGTCCCTAGCACTAGCTTCAGGGCACTTGGGATCACTGTCCTCCCTAACCCTCTGACAATGGGTCACCCCTCCCTCTTTGGTGTAACCCTCTGTAGCTGTGTGGTTAACTGCTACTGGGGAAATATCTACCCCCTTTTCATTAGTCTCCATATCAGGAGAGACAGGCTGGGGAATCAGCCTCTCAGTGGTGTCCATAATGGCTTCTGTGGAGTCCCAAGGAACTACAATTTTCTCTTTCCACTTGGCTACGGGTAACTGCACACACCATCCCCTGTTTGATATTGTTGCCAAGGATGACATCAACTGCTAAGATTTTGGCTACAGCCACCTGTTGCACAGTTCCCCCTGTTTCACCCCAGTCTAGGAGAACATTAGCAAGTGGCAATGTTTTCTCCTCACCAGTAAAGTCTTGTACAGTAACATATTTATTGGGTATAAGCTGACCAATCTCTACCAGATCCCCTTTTACCAATGTCAGGGATGCCCTTGTGTCCCTTAACCCTTGTGTCTGTACACCATTCACCGTGACTGGGTGCATGTGTTCCCTCATGTTCACAGGCATGCTTCCAAGGACACACTAACAACCCACTTCTTTCCTAGCACCATTCTGTGTATTGCTCATCCTTTTGGGACACTGTCTGGCAATATGCCCAGTTTCGTTACAAACTCAACATTAATTTTTTTTTTTAGAGAAATCTTTTCTTTGAAACCTGGGGCTAACTGGTTTCGGTGGAGGCAGTGAGGTTTTTAGCTGCCTTGAAGGTGTGCTTTTCCCTTTCTCCGCTGCCATGCCCACCCCTTTTGCTCTCAGAGCAGGTCTGCTCTTGGAATAGTGGTCCGAAAGTTCAGAAGCCTCTTGAACTGTTTTGGGATCTCGGCCCTCCAGCCAGGTTTGCAGCCCTGCTGGGCATGCCCAAAAAAACTGTTCTAGCAACATAGCATTTTCAATTTTATCTACAGAGTTTGCTTCAATTCCTTCCCACCAACATTTTAAAAACTGACGTTGTTTCATGGCTAGCTCCATGTAGCTCATATCAGGGCTTCTCCTGAGCTTACAAAATTTAGCTCTGTATGCTTCAGCAGTTAAATCAAACTTTTTTAAAAGTGCAGCTTTTTTTTTTATCATGTAAGATTTTATTGTGTTTTATCTTTTCCAAGAAGAGACAAATATGCAAAGGTAGGAACATAGGTGTCAAATACACAAAACTATTCCACTATGCATACATATGCAGCCCGTCTCCAGTCAATAACTACATAACAGCATTCTCACATCCACATGTTAGTAAGTATACATCATCGATGTGTTCTGTAAGAAACATCAATTGCATATACAATCCAATTTCAACTATGAGTATCTGATTAATGGAAAAGAAATCTATAGGTTCTAATTTAAATCAGGGTATGATATTGCACTGATTCAGTTCTACAACTAACAAGGCTCTCTTTATGTTCTGAGCAGTCACTCTATTCCTTACAGCAGAAATTAGAGAAGAGGACATGTAGGAAAGAACCGTTAAGGTAAAGTAAGTAGTATTTATAGCAAGTTGAGGTGAGGACTCCATTACTGACCAATGAGAGTATGGGTAGGAAAAAGTAAGGGGTGTGATGTAGGGGAGATCACAATAAAGGAGGGTTGCCTGGGGGGAGGAGGTGGGATCATACATATGTGTGAATGCAGATATGCCTCCCATTTCTTATGATATTTAGAGAGATGGCTCTTCCCTTTTGCCGTGATTCTCTCGAAGATGGCAAGCCTAGCCAGGGCTGCCCGCCAGGAGAGGATTGAAGGTGGGGGGGGCTGCTTCCATCACATCAAAATGGCTCTCTTAGCTTCCATAACCGCTACCAGGAGCCATGCTTTAAGCAGGACAGGTAGTGGGTCCAGTGTTGAGATATCTCCCAATAACAAATTGTCATGGGAGTGTAGGATTATCTTGCCCCAAATCTTGGAGCAGTCCTTCACTACCAGAGTCCAGAACTGATGATGAACAGGACAGGTCCAAAGGATATGAAGGAGATGGGCCAGAGAGGCCTGACACCTCCAGCATCTGTCATGGTTCAGCACTTTCAGTGTATGAAGCATGGCAGGTGTCCTATACCATCGAAGAAGAATTTTCAGCTGTATCTGCTGGCTCTTGGCATCTTCGTATGCTGCGTGAGCTGCCCTTAGACAGATGAGCTGTTGTTGTAATGGAAGGGGGCGTTGAAGCTATGTCTCCCATGCTAACCAGCAGTTGGAGGTAGTATCCAGCTGAGAATCTCTCAATGTCCTGTAAATGGTTCCCTCTAGCTCTGACCCTGTCTGGGTTTATGTAGTGCACCCAGGAAACTTCACCCACTCTCAATAGTGTACTTGGCCAGGAGGGGATGAAGCACACTCCTTATTTGGAGATACCTTCAAAAGTCTTGTGCCCTCAGATCAAACCACTCCTGCAGCTGTTCAAATGACATCAGAGTTTTATCATCTGGGAGGAGGAGATCTCCCACTTTGTGGATCCCTTTGCTGGCCCAGTGCTGCCAAGAAAGAGGTTTGCGACCCACCATGATAAGCCTGTTATTCCAAAGGGGGAGCACATAGAATTGTGGGGAAGCTGGCTGAGTTTGGGATGCCTGTAAGGGTCATAGCCCAACGCCATGCTTTATAGGTCTCAATCATGATTGAGATAGGCTGAGTCCCCGGAAGGTTTTACTGACCAGCAACGAGAAGAGAGAGTTACCCGGTAGAAGGGCAGATTCCAAAAGAACCCATTGCGGACAGGGCGTCAGTCTTGGAACAAACCAAGCAGTGGCTTAAGCCACGAAAAATGCTAAGTGGTAGCCCACCAACCAGTGAAGCCCAAGTCTACCATTGGACCAATGGGATCTCAGTTTTGTATATCCCAAGTGAGCTGCTTTACCTTCCCATAGAAAGGAGGAAACCAGTTTATCCAGAGGGGAAAATGGTTTGTGGGACGGGGGATCAGGAGGTTGTTCAGTAAGTATGAAACTCTCGGAAGTATGAACATACATATTGCTTCTACTTTACCTTTGAGGGACAGCTGCAGCCTACGCCAACACTGAACTTCAGCAGTCAGAGTTGATATTAAAGGAGAGAAATTGGCCTTCTCAAGATCAGACCATGCCGATGAAATAAAGATTGCCAGGTATGGGAAGCCCTGAGGGGCCCAGGTAATGTCGGTGCTCTTCAAGCAGTGTCTGTTGTACTTGGAGTTGAGCGGGAAGAGAAGTGTTTTCTTTGGGTTAATTAGTAAGCCAGAGAGAGAGAGAGGCGAAATCTTGTAATACTGGCAGCACTAACGGTAAGGAGAAATTAGGGTTGGATAATGTGAGTAGCATGTCATCAGCATATGCATTAACCAGAAAAGACCTGTTGCTGACAGGGATCCTGGAGATGCCAGTAGTCTGCTGAAGCTTCCTGATCAATGGGTCAAGGGCTATAAGGAAAATGAGAGGCGAGGCGAGAAGGGACACTCCTTCCTGGTGCCCCTTTGCAGAGGAAATGGAGAGGAGATGTCCCAGTTGGTAAGTATCTTGGCTGTTGGGAGATGGTATAGGGTGGAGACCCAGGAGCGAAAGTGGTCACCAAAACCATAGAGATGAAGGACATTTTGGAGATAGTCACACTCAAGGGAATCAAAGGCCTTAGAGAAGTCGATAGCTAAGGCAGCCATAGGAGTTGAGGAGTGAAGCATCAACATTTTAAATTGAGGACTAGGTGCAGATTATCTGCCCCAGACTTGCCCTTCAAGAAACCAGACTGTGAGGGGTGGATTAAGGTGGGAAGAACCTGTGTCAGTCTGTTCACCAGAGCTTTGGCCAGCAATTTAGTGTCCACCAAGAGAAGTGAGATGGGCCAGAAGTTGGCACAGTCCATCACATCAGAGGACTTTTTGGGAATTAAAGTTATAATTGCTTCTCACATGGTGGGTGGTAGTGAGTCTTTGCTCTTGGCCTCGTGTAAGGCTTTCAACAGGGGGACAGTGTTCTCAGTTTTGAGCAATTGGTATTCAACCGTCATCCCGTCTGGTCGCAGGGCCTTACCCTTTGCCATTTGGGGGAGGGCAGTCAGAAGTTCATTGGTAGTGATCGGGGCCTCCAGATCATTACAGGCTGCCTGAAAAAGTTTGGGGAGAGAAATCCCTTTACAGAACTCCCATATACGTGTGAAGAGTTCAGCTGGTGAGGCCTTAGAGTGGGACTTATAAAGGGTTTGATAAAAGAGTTGCATCATTTCATTAATATCTTTAAGAGCCAAGGCCACTTTTCCCTCTTTATTCTTAAGTGGCAGTATTTGGGATGTGGCTTGCTGTTTACTTAGGTGGTAGGCTAGTAACTTACCCCCTTTGTCGCCACCCTCCCATGCTTTATGCTCGGATCGGAAAAGCTGCCATTCTGCCTTCTTTCTGAACAGAGTATTTATTTGGTATTTTAGGCCCACGATTCTAGGTAGAAGGGGGGAATTAAGGGGGTTCTGAGTCGAAAGCTTAAATTGCCTCTCTAGAGTTGCCAGTTCGGCCTCTAGTTGTTGCAAAGTTTTAGCGCGGGTTTTGTTTTTGGCCACAGTATAGGAGATAATCCTCCCCCTGATGACCACCTTAAAAGCTTCACAGATTATGGATGCTGAAACCTCCTCCATAGCATTGATAGAGAAATAGGAGCGAGCTTTCTGTGTAATAAATGCCTGAAATTTGGTATTCTGCATCAGTAGGAGGTTACACCTCCACCTCGTGGAGAGAGCCCCTTGCCCTAGGGGGGAGAATAAAATAGACACGGGGGCATGCTCGGAAATTATAATACTTCCAATAGCGGGATCCGATATTCCAGGCGAGGCTACATGGTTGGCCAACCAGAAGTCTATTCTGCTGTGCGTGTGGTGGAAGGCTGAATAAAAAGAGTAATCTCTACCTTGTGGATTATCCCTTCTCCAGGGGTCGCAAAGGTTCCACTCCGTCTTAAGTTTTTGAAGGCTAGTCAGGTCTTTGGGATGGGTCTGTGGGGTAGGGAGGGACTTGTCTAGGAAGATATCGAGGACCAAGTTATGGTCACCTCCGATCAGGACAGGAATATGCAAATATTCATTCGTGAGATCAGTGAGGGCTTGGCTGATAGCCGGATAGATTTCTCCAGAGTCAGTATTGTGACCATATATGTTGGCTAGCAACACCCTGCCCCCGGGTTAGAAATTCTGGCTGCAATCCACCTCCCCTGAGATTCTGTGCATTTGTCTTCTACCATCCACTGCGATCCCTTATGCAGTAGTATGGCAACCCCTCTGGATTTACTAGAGGCACAACTAGCAATAACAGAGACTACCCACAATTCCTTGAGCCATCACACATTTCTATTAGTTAAATGCGTCTCTTGAAGAAAGTCTAAATCAGCACCCATTGAGTTCAGAAATTGAAGCACTTTAGTGCATTTGGCTGGATGGTTAAGCCCCTTGATGTTCCATGAGACACATGTCCAGCCATGAGGTGCAGAGGGGTTGCTAGCCATATTGCTCACCGAAGGAATCAGCAAGAAAAGGGAGTACTCACCCATAAAGAGATAAATTATCTAGTGGTAACAGGAAAGAGGTCACCTGGATGTGAGCTCGGGTAGAAGGGTGTCAAGCCTTGAAGTGGAGAAGAGGGAGCCAGTAGGTAAAGCAAGCAGGGAGAGGTGCAGCAGTTGACACCAATAGAAAAGGAATCTGATCTATTAAACAAATAACAAATTACACAAGAGTATTATAAGGAAAAACAGCATAAAACAGTGCTTGTTTATGAGAAAACTGTAACAGTAAATGTAACACCGAACAATATTGAGATTCTAATAGTGTTGAGGTGAACGTGTGAGGGGATCTTAGGGATGCTCCGAGCCACACTGCTTCAGACACCAATAAAGGGGGAGGGTCACAAATAGCCACGAGGTGACCTGTCCCAACCCAGCCTCCAAGAACCAAAATAATACCAGGTCCAGAGGGTCCGGGTAGTCCTATCGGCTTTTAGGCAGAAAGGGAACGTGAAAAGACGTTCACAACTGGAAGGAAGAAAATGGGGGGGAGGTATTCTCCCCAACATGAGTATTGAAAAGAGGGGGGACCTTTATGTGCCATCTACAAAAAACTCCATACAAGAGGTGGATGTAAGGGGGACATTCAGCTCCTAATGATGAAAGATTGTGCCCTCGTTTTCCCTTCAAATAGGTCTTCCTAAAACGAGCCGCAAATGTTGTGGGCTATATTCGCACTGAAGGAGCCAGGGATGAAAAAGGAAAGGGAAGAGGGGGCGCTATTCATCTCCAGCTGAGACAGGGTCCTTAATATAACCAGGACTCATTAGCAATAAGGCAGAAGGGGGGGCTCCTTTTCTAGTATTTACTAATCTGTCCAGGTCAGCAGTTGCAGACCACCTAATGGGCATTTGAGCAGGAGGTGAGCTGAGAGACTCGGGATGGGGGGCAGGTGCAACAGCGGGTCCCTTACACCTCACATGCAACCCAAGTATGCTAAAAGCATATCCCATACAGGGATACAGTTCACTGCAAACACATTAGTGAATTAGTAAAACCAAAAGTCTTAGCCAAGCTGCAAAAATCCTGCTCGTCATCCATCTTTGCCAAGAAATCCAGGGACATCCGATCACTTTCCTTCTGCTCTGCAAGGTCGCGGTGGAGTGGACAGAGTCTCTGCGAATTATTTATTTCCCAGTTTTAGTAGGCCTGCGGATGCCGTCTTCTCCTCATATTCTTCCACAGTAGCAGCCCAGTCCAATGACACAATGTCCTCCATAGGTTCGTTACTTTCTATGGCTAACAGCTCCAGGTTTTCAAGTTTTGCTGCTGAGGGCACATCTGCTCATAGAAGCTTGGCAGGGGTGAGGCTGAGGAAGTATGGTCTGGACTTCTGCAGCATTGTTGCTGCTGATTGGAAACTGCATACTTTGATTGTTCTTGCTTCTCTACTATCTTCGGCTCATTGATGGATGTATTAGTAGCAACTAGCAGCTTATCATCTAGGTGAGATCCTGGTTTTCCTATATGCTGGAGGTCTCGAGTGTGCACCATAGGGAGTGCTTTTACAGGTGGACCAATATGTATGTATGTATATATATATATATATATATATGGTTCTCCCCTGTAACCACTGCTCTTTCTTTTCCGTTCCCCTGCCAATACCATCCCCAGAATCCCAGAGGCATCTGGGAGATGGAGTCCGACACATAAGGCCAGGCCATTGATTGTTGATCCATGCTTCAGCTTCTCTCGGGACTTCAGCAAGAAAAGTCTTTCCATCCTTGGAAATCTGCAGGGCTGTGAGTTTTTGAAAGCGTTATTGGAAGGAGTTTGCTTGTAGTATTTTTTTAAGCAGTCCAAAGGCTTTACTTCTAGTAGCAACCACCTGGGTGAAATCTCTATACAGGGATATGGTGGAACCCCTCCATGTAATCTCCCCCATGTCTCTAGTTACTTGTACCAGTTTTTCCTTATGGAGTACCTTAGGAGGTAAGCTTATGGTTCTGGGGTTATTCGGTCCATCCGATCTACCATTCACTCTATGAGCTCTCTCCATGCCGATCGGCTCCCTCCATCTCTCTACAAGCAGCTGTGGCAGCTACTTAATAAGTAAGCATTCCATACTCGAGCCTTCAGATCCCTCCGGGACCCCCAGGATTCTGATGTTATTCCTCTGACTCCTATTCTCCTGGTCTTCTGCCCTGTACCAGAGCTTAGCAAGCTTTGCATCATGCTCTAAAATGTGTTGCAACATCATAATGTGCTGCCTCTCCAGCTCCTCAGTGCGCTGTTCCAATATATTCTGCTTGTCTTCCAACTAGCATACATCCACCACATTCCCCACCAGGGAGGCCCCTATGTTGCCCACCCTAGTTAAAAGGGCTTCAAGCATCTGCGTTATATGTGACAATGCATCCCCCAGGTGAGCCTGGTTGAAGGGGGGCTGAGTGTCTTGCAGGGAAGGCCTTGGGTCACTGCTTGAAGTAGCATCCATCGCCCCCACCAGAGTGGTAGTAATTCTGGACAGCGATGGATGGATTGACTTGCTGGCTGCTTCGGTGTGCACGTGGTTAATGGTGATCACGGCCTGTCAGTTTATGTGCAAAGTTAACAGGCAAGCGTACTGGCAATCGTGCTGGGGCCTGTATTCCCAGGTCTATGCGCCCTAACTTGGCTATGCAACCCGCGAGTAACTGCTTGGCACAACTACGTGTGAAGCATGGCAACCTCGGTAAAAAACATCAAGATAAAGGTGGCAGGGGAAGGGAGGAGGTTTCCAGTTGGAACAGAAGCAAATCAGTCCGGCATATCGTTAGATTAAGTGCGATTAGGTGCCAGGCTGGGACAGAGCAAAAGTCATAAACAGCCATCACCTCCAAAAATGCAGCTTTAAGTTTGCTGTAATCGTTACTGTCCTCATTGTCCATTTGACCCAAGGCACCCCGAGGTTTCCCGGTAAGTAGCAGGGATAGCTGGAAGCTCCAGGACCCTTTAGGAATTTTAGCCTGAATACAAACTTTTTCAAAGGAATTTAAAAAGGCATCCATATCCTCCCCTTCTTTAAATTCAGCTATCAATTTGGAATTCAATTTGTAACCCAGTCCTTTAGTTCCAGTTAAACCCAAACCACTTACCTGCTCCGGTGCTGGTGGTTGGAGTCATAGCTTCTCTAGTTCATGTCACCTCTGGCGCTCTCGCTCCTCACAGTCCACCACTCATTGTTCATGCTCCCTCTTCTCCTCTGCAGCTGGCTGGCGCTCATACTGTTCACAGTCAACCTTTCACTGTTCTCGCTCCCTCTTCTTCTGGAACTCTAGCTCCATTTTGTGCAACTCAATCTACAGCTTGATTGCTTCTGGCTCCAGAATGCTGGTGACCTTCCCCTGCTGCTGCGGCCCACTGATCCTGCTGTCATTCTCACTGGATCTGGACACTGCACTGGCTGCTAGCCCCTCCATGATCAAGGTTTGGTCTTTTATAGTCACAGTCTCTGACTTGATGCTCTGGGCATCTGCTGCTATCAGGGCATCCATGAGGTTCTGCTTGGTGGATCTCCCCTCATACAGGACTCCTCTGTCGTGGCAAGACTGCCTCAAGTATTCTACAGTGTGCCTGCTGTAGTTGGAAGCCATCTTCTTCCCTAACTACAGCTACTCTAACTTGCACTTTAGAAATAAATAAATAAAACAGGTAGGAACTCGACTGTAAGCAAAATGATATAGTTCTGTTTCCTTTTTAAAAATAAATCACTGCCTTATTTTGCAAGTGAGCTGTACAGTATTAAGCTGACACACTGAACAGTTAAAGCTTGTGTTACCAAATTTTATCGCACCGCTGCCAACCAATCTGTCACAAAACCACTCGGCAGGCCGGGCCCTCTGCTCCCACAGTGCCAACCCCCGAACAGCAGATTATCTGAGCCTGTACATTTGGGTACGCTAGCATAAGGTTCACAGTTTGAATCCCCCCAGAACTTGAGACTAAAGGTGATTTGGACCCACAAGCAGACAGGAGGGTTACCCTGTCCTGTTTCCTGTTCACAATGCTGCACTCAAAACTTAGCACTGTAGGAGCAGAGAGCCTGGCCTGCTGAGTGGTTTTGTGACACACAGCACCAGAAGTATTTTAGTACACATGGGCCCCCATGGTGGACAATGGGGTGTGGAAGGCCACGATGTACAGGGTGGATGCACCACATGTGTGACAGCATGATGCAAACACACTTGTGTTGAATGAAAGGCCACAGTGGATGAATTATAGTGAATTTGCAGAATAAAATAGGTATGACACTGTCAAACATACATGCATACTCACATATGTGTCCTCATGGTGACACCCTAGCCACACTATGTTGTCTGTCTCCTCCCATCTCCTCATGGGCCCTCCTTGGCACTTCTAGCTGGGATTGTATCCTTGCCTCTCTGTCTGCAATGTGAACACAATGACAAAGGTGCAATCAGAGGCAAGCATTAGCACACATGTTCCCCACGGTACACCCAAATATGATGCAGCATTATGAATTTCTACTGTACACCCACAAGTGAACATATGAACTCCCAACAGTTGACGGCATACAGTGTACCTCTGATAAGCATGATATAGGGTCATACACTGCTCCTTCCAATACCACCAGAGTACACATACAGTACAGTGAAATGTAATGGTACTTGTAGTCTGCGGGTGTACCATGTAATGTATGTGACACCTTACCTCAGTTCCCAGACTGTGTACCGTGTGTGTACCATACATAGCCAGTGTCCTGTGGACCATGCCCCATGATTACTGTTGACATAGCAGTCAGCCAGGCTGAGGGAGCACCACTATTATGCAGCACATGTAACCAACGCACAGGATGTAGAGTGGTCCCAGTGGCTGTTGCTGCGTGGCCTGCAATGGATATACAGGTCATAACATTGACAATACCATGCATGTCCAACAGCAGACTGTGTGGAACAGATGTACATGGACATGTGACAACAATGGTAGGCCATGGCGGCAGGACAACACTGGATGGAGGCACTGTTATGGCCGTGTGCCAATAGAGGTGGTATACAACCAACTCATGGCATGCCATGGAGGGACACAGGATCATAATGCTGTGGCAGGACAGTCAGCCACATGTCCCATGCCACCTGATGGTCACTATGTCCATGACAAGTAGCTATATGTGTATAGCTATGCATGTCCATCATATCATGTCAGGGCGGGACACACCACAGCAGTCCTGTGCCTGTCACCACTGTGACCCCTGACCTGCAGCATATACTATGGGATGGATACATGAATGCATTGTCAACACCACTATGACAGTGCTAGGAATGGGTGAAGGAAACACAGTGGGCACCTGTTAGACACATACATCATCCTGGCACCTGCATATCCTGTTGCTGTACATGGCAACTGCCACACTTAATCACATGGATGCATAAGGGGCATCCACTATGACACACTGTGCTGTGCCACTGTCCACATGCACTATAAAGAGGGTGGGCCATGTCTGTGCCATCCACAATGGACCGTTATGCAACATAGTGTTCCACAACTGTGGTTTGATACAGATAGCATGCCACAATCCACAATGGTCAGTGTCAGGCACAGAGACACCCCTGACAGATAACAACCAACATGTCACACTTTCTCATGGTGTACATACCTTGGTGTGGCAACATGCCCTCCTCCACAATGGTACAGTAGTAGTCAAGGCATGCCCTATCCCACCTGGTGAGGTCCCCATACCAGTGGTGACACTGTTTGCCCATGCGTGTTATGCCAGTATGCCTGCTGAGGTGACTGGCTATATTGGCCAAGATGGCAGACCTGGCCCTATTCAGTTCCTCCTGGCCAAAAAGCTGGCCCTCCCCTGGGGACTACCAGGTCCAACAGGTTAGCCAGCTCTACATCTTCCCACATCTGGGCTTGCTGGCTGGGTGCCATACATCTTGTTGCTCTGGGCATCATGGTGCTGCTGCTGCTGGCATGCAGATCTAGCCACATTCTGGCAGGCCTCAAACCCGCAAACTTAGCATTAATAGTGCATACTTGGTTTGCCATGTGCTGCTGGCATTAGCTCCATGACTTCGCACGATAGGGCATCATAGCCATGATACTGTGCATGCATGGCAGCCTAGTGCCATGCAGCAAACTAAGGTTGTACCCCATGCTACCATGCATGCACAGCTGCTGCATGGCACCATATTGTGAAGGGCATTCACTGCCATGACTCCAGTCATCCATACCGCGCACTGCAAGGGACATGCTCGGCATGCTAGTGCCTCACATGCCCAACCCACTTTTGTGTCTGTGCAGTATGACATCACTGTTATCACTGAATGGTGCTGTGCATGTCCTGCATGGTGCAGTGACGTACAATGTCGATCATGCAGATGCCTTTGTATGTGTGCCATGCAGCTCGGCGGAGCAAACCAAAATGTGCGATAACAAGACAATTACAGGGCGTGCATCTTTGCAATATTCAGCCAGGATATGCAAATCGCCTCATTGCACAGTCTATGCCAAAATTGAACATTTGCATCTCATTACTGGAATGTATTCAGCTCATTTGCATGCACATTACCATAAAAGCAGGCCTGCCTGCACTACCACTCCGCACAGGTGACCGAGAAATACTGTAGTTTTGAAGGCAGGTTTTGTGTCATGTTTCTGTGTGTCAGTACTTGTTCTGTGCAGGTTTTTTTTTTACATTTCCATGTCATTGCAACTGGGCCTGTCTTTCTCTGTTTGTTCCAAAAGCACCAGTATGGCATCGGACAGATGGAGACATCCAAACTTTATGCAGGATGTGCTCAATGCCCTTACTGAGGCCTATGTGCTCAGGGAAGACCTCCTCTCTCTGAAGTGTGGGACACCACACTAGCAGAAACAGGGATGGAGGGAGGTGGCAGAGCTGGTGAATGTCCAAGGGAACTACAACTGCATTCTCCAGAAGTGCATAAAGTGGGTCAGTGGCCTATGTGTGCACTGCAAGGGCCTACTGGCTGAGGCCCGCACTTCCATTTGGCAACTGGTGACAGACGCTCTAGGGCTCCTGTGATGGCACCGCAGGAGGCACTCATGGCCCAACCTTGAGTCAGGTGGCTGTGCATGGTGTTTCCAGTGGGAGCTTGGAGACAGGTGGTCAGTCATTCCAGCACTGTGAGTATACATGTTGCAATTCTTGTCTGGTCCTGCATGTGGCTCCCTATGTCTCCGTGTATCATGATATCCATTATGTGTGGCTCTGTGTCACCACCCAACAATGTCTACTGTATGGCTGTGTGTATCACATCATCTGTGTGCATTCTAGCATGTGCCCTGCTCACAATGTCATGCCGGTGTGGTTTCACCTGCTATCCTGGTACATGCATGAGTGCCTACCTGTGTATGTTACTGTACTGTTGTCATGGACATGCATCCCTAACTGTGCTCTCACCTTTTTTTCCACAGCATCATCACATCTTTGGATAGGTGGTGGTCCACAGGTACCACTGCCCACACAGTGTGGCTCAGTAACTAAGGCCAAAGGTACGGCCAATGTGGAGCCCACTGATGTGGACCCGCACACATGGGGTGCAGGGCAGATGGTGATGATGATGAGACCATTTCCCTGTCAGCTGAGACACTTCTCACTGCTGTGGATGTGTTTGCCTTTCACACTGATGATGATGACACCATGTTTATCGACAGTGTCACCCTGCGACACCGCCCCCCCCATGTACCCCGGACTGATTCTCCACACAGTGCACATGCCAGCAGCAGCCATCCAGGGCCAGCACCTGCGCAGCAGGTGGGTCACTACATCTAGCTGGCCACAGCACAGTTATAGGGCAATGTGTTGCAGCCTGCAGAGGCAGAGTGGATGGTCACTCTTGCCCAGCATTGGATAACTGGTGACCAGCCACAGCCTGACTAGCTGCTGGTTCAGGCAGCTCTGGCACGCATAGTAGATGCACGTGCCTCATCCCTACAACCCCAGCGTCCAACCATGGGGCTGCCACATGCTGTGGCGGTCACACACCAGGCCCCCCCAATTGGCAACCTCCACCCAGCCCACATCACATTGTCCTGGACATTGAGGCTACTGAGGGCCTCCGTGGAGAGCCAGGAGGCACTCCATAATGCTGCCTAGGGGTTGCGGTCACAGATTTGCCTCTATGAGGAGCAGGTTCTGTCCACCATACAGAGCTTATGGGTTCTATTCACATGTTATATGGAGACATTACTGCAGTCATCTCCAATGAAGCTGCGGCTATATGTGAAGGCACTGCAGCACTTGCTGCCTGTGGTAGCCATACCACATGCCACAAATCTTGCAGCAACTCCAGCACCCCCCAAACACCATGCGGCATCCACCTTTCCCCTAACACTCTATCCCCTGCCATTGTACCCCCACCCACCCCTGGCTATGGTGTTCAGTTCTCCACACCCGCCCCAACATATAACCGTTCATGGTTATGTGTGTCCACCTCCTCAGAGTTGGAGGCATCTCCCCAGGTGGCCCAGGGTTCCCCAATGGAGTCGCCTGTGTTAGTGGGATGAGGCCATGTACATGTCTGTGGTAGCCACACGCGCAAACCCTGAGGTGTCCTGGGGCATTTTGGGAATTCTCATGATGCCTCCAGGATGCAGGTGGGGCTACATCTGCTCTGTAGTGCCTACGGTTGTGTGATCTCCACACACTGTGAACCACACTGCCTCAACTCCCAACTCCTGTGGCATTGTCACATTGTATGGATGGCATCTGGGATGTGGATGTGGTCCATGGTGGCATGGGACTGGCATGAGCACAATCAGTGCATCTGTGGCTTACCACTGTGGGTATGTGTCAAATGTATATCTCTGACTCATGCTAAACTGCTACCAGTACCTCTGTGCATCCTTGCAATGTTGTCCCACCTGTGGACACGTGTGCATGCGACTACCTCAAGCCTGTCTGCACAACACACCGAACTGACCAGTACATACTCAACATCACTGTGGGGCACACTGTGCACCTACATATACAGTGTCTGTGTGCATGACAGCAATGTCACACCTGCATACATTACTCACCTTCATGGTCAGAAATGTTCTTGCACAATGGTGTCCCTGTGCCACCATCCACTCAGGGCCAATCTTGGATCCCTCCAATCATGCCATAGTTGTTCACCCGTTATCTAGTGTCTCCACATCCTCAGCACTGTCATCCTCTGGGACCTGGATAACTATTCCATGGTCTATGGCCATGTTGTGTAGCATACAGCAGGCCAGGAATATGCAACAGGCCTTGCCTGGGCTATACTGTAGAGCACACCTGGACCTGTCTGGGCATCTGAAGCACATCTTCAGCTTGCTGAGCACACACTCTATGATGTTTCATGTATATGTGTGTGCCTCATTGTACCTCTCTCTTCTGCTTCTGATGTGGGCAGCAGTATTGGGGTGGGCATCCATGGCTGAAGAGGGTATGCTCTGTCTGCTGTGTAGAGGAAGGTGAAGGTGATTTGTTAGTATACAATCCACATCCATGGCATTCAGCCCTCCACACAGTCCTGTTATGTATGGTCAGCCTGTTCTGCACATTTCTCCACCCACAGTGTCACTGTTGCATATTCCTGTCCTCCCCTATCTGGCCCTTTCCCTGCTGTTGTATTTCTATTGCCACTTCCACTGCAACCTGCATGCCATTGGGTCTTTGGGGCAAAGCACATCCATGGCCTGGTTGCTCCACACAGCATTGTCCCCTTCCAATGCATCACCTTGCGATTCCCTTCCCACATCATCACTGGCTCATACTGACTGGCACCACCCCTGTAACTTGTGCTTATTGCACAATGTCACATGTTCTTTCTCCCATGCCAGCTTTCCACATCTGTTCAGTGTCAATTCTATTCAGGTCCCATCCCTCGCTCTCTCCCCCATCCTGTGTGTCACATTGTTTTCTGCCATTGCAACACCCTTTCCAACTGTGCCAATACACGTGCGGCCACCATCACTGCACTGTGATACCATGTGGACACCTTGTTTGTGGCTGTTTTCCACTCACTCACAAGCTGGACACTGGGTATCTCCCCAGTCTCAAACTGATGGTACAAGAATGACTGATGCCAGAAGAATGCATTGTGTGCACTCCCAGAGTACTAGGCACAGACATGTGAGATGCACCCTGTGGCATCGCACATGACCTGGCAGTTCCCAGGATTAGCACCCCTTCCTGTTCACATAGACATCTTTGTCACTCGCAGGTGGTGCTCTGATAGCCACATGGGTGCAGTTAATGGCCCTAGCATGGCCAGTAGGCATGCAACCCTGTTAAAGTACTGCATTGTTGCTGTCTGCTCCACTGGTGTGCTAGAGAATCAAATGAACTCACTAGCATGGGACAGCAGAGCATTGAGGAACTATGTGAGGAGATTTGATGTGGCCACTGGGTGATACCGGGTGGTGTCATCCACTGGTATCTGGAAGGTGTCTGTGGCAAGCAGGCACAGTACTGCTGTGACCTTAGTATCCACCACCATAGCATGGCTTCTGTGTGTAAGTTCCTGGAGCTCATCATGAAACAGCTCACAAAACCATTTCAGATCAGCCCTGTTGAGCCAGTACCCATGATGTCTGTGTCATTGAGCTGTTCATATGTGACACGGGGTCAGTACCATTTCTGTGGGGCATACTGCCCATGGGCCCTTCCTTGGCCACCTTGATGTTCCCTAAGTCTCTTCACATCAACCATTACTGCTGGCATGTGGAAGGCAACCTCAGATATTGTGCCTGCAGTTCAGCACCCTACCTTTTGGTGTCTGGCTGATTTAGGGGCTGCCCCTTTCATACCTAATTTTGTGCAGCCCAAATTGCACCTCGCATTTTGGCTGAATATACACATATGCGGCATATGCAAATGTCTGCAGTCTTTTTCTGCATGGCAAACATTATATTTGCGCGATAGTGCACTCATAATTGTGCAAGGCATTTCCCACTTTTGAATATTGCACCATCTCACAAATTCTGGGATATGCTGCACATCTCCATTTTGTGCTGCACAAGTCGTTTGAACATGGGGGCCATCAAGTATAACTCAACGATGTTTAACAATAATTTATATTCATTGCAAAAAATGTCATTAATGCAATAGTTGTGGTTAAACCGACTAAAGTAGGGAAATGTGGCAATCTTAGGGTTCCTAGTCCTAACGCTTCTCCCCCATCTGGCAGGCTGCAACAGGAAAAAACATTACTATGTGACCTCTCCTTTGTCTTCACAAATCAGATTTGGGGTGTGCCTTGGGGTTGTCAACTCTAACGTTCACCCCATTCCATCAATAAATAAGCTGAGATGTCTACAAAATATGAGAATGGAGTGAGTGTAGTGTTAGGGTTGACAACCCCCAGGCACACCCCACTCCTGATTTGCGAAGATGTCAAGTAGCATTGTTTTTTCCTGTTGCTGCCTGCAGAGTGGGGTGGGGCATTTGGGTTGGGAACCCAAGGCCAAATTCCTCTACTTTTGTTGGCTTAACCCTAACTAGTGCATTAATGAAGCTTTTTGCAATGAATTGCCTTACTTTTTGAGGGTGTATAATCATGTCCTCATTTGCCAGTGGAGGCCCTACATTTACATAGAAACATAGAAACATAGAAGTTGACTGCAGATAAGGACCGCAAGGCTCATCCAGTCAGCCCATTACTTTTTATACCTTATAAATGTGCCATCGGCCTTTGTTGTCAGTGGCCTATCTATTCATGCTCATCTGCATTGCTCCCTTATGCCTATTCCATGCCTGTTTGAAGCCCTGCACTGTATTCATAGCCACCATCTCCTGAGGTAGGCTGTTCCATGCATCCACCACCCTTTCTGTGAAAAAGAACTTCCTCACATTCCCCCTTAATTGCCCTCCCTCTAGTGTCATGCAGTGTTCTCTTGTCCTGCTATTTTTCTTATATTTAAACATGTTAGACTCTTTCACCTTGTTAATGCCTTTAAGGTGTTTGAATGTTTTGATCATATCACCTCTGTCCCTCCTTTGCTCAAGGGTATACATATTGAGCTCCGTTAATCTGTCCTCATATGTCTTCTGATGCAGTCCCTGCACCATTTTGGTTACTCTTCTCTGGACTGCCTCAATTTGGTTAATGTCCATGTGAAGGTGTGGCCTCCAGTACTGCACGCAGTACTCCAGATGGGGCCTAACCAGTGTCTTGTAAAGAGGGATTATTACCTCCCTCTTATGACTTGTGATACCCCTACTAATACACCCTAACATCCCCCTAGCCTTACTTACTGCTTTAGAGGTCTGCTTGGATGATTTCAGGTCATCGGTGATGATGATGCCAAAGTTTCTTTCTTCCTTCGTGACTGCCAGCAACTCCCCTCCCAGCCTATAGGTGGCTTCAGGGTTTCTCTTCCCTATGTGCATGATCTTGCACTTCTTTGCATTAGATCCCAGTTGCCACTCTTCTGACCATTTTGCTAGTTTATCCAGATCTCTTCTCATTCTGCCCACCCCATCTGGATCATCTACTCTGTTGCAGATCTTGGTGTCATCTGCAAACAGACAAGCCTTACCCTCTAGTCCATCTGCAATGTCACTAATGAAGATATTGAAGAGGACTGGCTCCAGGACTGATCCCTGAGGTACCCAACTTGTGACTTGCATTTCTTCTGACTGTATACCATTTACCTCCACTCTCTGTTTTCTGTCCGTCTACCAGTTTGCCACCCAGATGACCAACTCCCACCCCTCCATAGATGCATATGGCCTGCAATTCCATTTCTGCCAAATTAGCTACTTCCTTCCATCATTGTATGACTTGTTGACATTCCAATATTATCCTATGGGAATTTACAATTTTCAATCATTGTTTTTTTAATGCTTTTTTATATTGCCTTTTGTAGTGCTCCTAAATGTTAATGGGAGTGGGGTATATGTTATTCTTGCAGTTCCCATTAATATCTTTGTTTTGATATATGGATTGTCCCTTAAGTCCAAATATTGAGGGAGTTATGACTTGTTGAAGTTCCTATGTTATCCTATGGGTATTTTCTTTTTTTTATATATTGCCTATGTTTTTGGGGGAGTGATATGTTGTATTCTTTCAGTACACATTAAAATCTTTGTTTTAATATGTAGCTTGTCCATTAAGTCCAAATATTGAGGGAGTTATGGTTTGTTATATTTCCAATGTTATCCTATGAAAGTTTCCTTTTTTTTATTTTTGTGGTATTTTATGTGGGCCATAAATGTTTTTAGGGGGACCATGTATTATTCTTGTAGTACTCTTTAAGACCTTTTGTTCGATCTACAGATTGTTTCAGAACTCAAAATATTGAGGGACTTATGGCTTGTTGAAGTTCAAAAGTGGGAAAAAACTAAGTCCAAAATCTTTTTTCATATGAGGGGATTCTTTTTTCATATGAACAAATAAAAGCCATATGAAAAAGGATGGTTCATACAAAAACAGAATGGGAAAAAATGATGTCCAAATTCTTTGTTTGTATGAGGGCACTCTTCTTTCATATGAATGAAAAAAGAAAATTAAAAAAATGCTGCCTTCTTATGAAAAAAGAATGGGAAAAAAACTAAGTCCAAATTCTTTTTTCGTATAAGGGCATTCTTTTTTCTTATGAACGAAACATATAAATAGGATGCCATCTTACGAAAAAGAATGGGTTAAAAATGAAGTCCAAATATTTTTTTTTTTCATATAAGGGCATTCTGTTTTCCTGTAAACAAAAAAAAAAACATAAGAAAAAAGAAAATCAGCTGAAGAAAAAGGATTTCTAAATGTAAAAAAATACATTTCTGGGCCATTTATCCACAAACTAAGTACAGAATTCACCTTACAGGGTACTGATGAGCCAGATATATATGTTGGTGTGTGTGTGCAGGATGTAATTTTTGTGGATTTTTTTTTTTTTTTAGTGGAAACTGATGGCGGCCATACAAAAAAAGAATTTGTCCCCCCATATGGAAAAGGATCCTTTTTCGTATGGCCCAAATTCTTTTTTTGTTCCAAGCAGCTATCCAAAAGACTGTACTGAGCATGCTCATAACCAAAATTTCTAAATATAATTACTTTGGAACAGATTAATATTTTTTAATCAAACCAGTGATAGACGCATTAGTGGGGCAAGCCATTTGTACCCTGAAAATGTAAGACCTGGATGTTAGGCAAGCACAAAAGAAAAAAACAGCAATTTTTTTTTACTTTTTTCATTGTCCATATCTCAGAATGCGCTCATCCGACAGGAACAAAACTTGGCACGTCAAGGAATCTACAAACCAAGACTGCCCATGCAAAATGTCATGCAAATCTGTTGAAAGGTTGTGAAGATATTGAATTGCTAAATTTGAGGTTTAACATAGAAAACCCTGTTCAACCCTAACTAGTTATGCTACTTCACCACTCTAATATTTGAACCCAAAACAGGAAGCACTTCTGTCAAGCTGTGGTACTCCTTATATAAACAATCCTAGTTTCATATATAAAATAGCTGCCCTCTGTAATACATTCTGCATTATACTCCAGAAAACATAAGGAAAAGTTGTCCCTGCAAACTATGGCATTACTTTTGTATAACATAACAAAATACTCAAATAAATTTCCCACCAAGTACAGTTTATATTCAGGCCCTAACTGAATACCCTGACCTTATGGTTACCATATTTTTTATTCTAATTTTAATAACAAAGTGAATACTGTATAAAGCAAAAAAAAAATGAAACAACAATTACAATACACTATTTGTCTTCTAATGGTGGCTATTACTAAGGTCTATTGCTCTCACAGACCAGCTGAGGGTGACTGGGTAAATGTATGAAATATTAATTAAGGGGTTAATATATAAGAATGTTTTATAGGCACTGAAAAGCATATATGAGAGGAGAGATTATGACAGTTTATTGTTGGTACATTTTATTTATGGAATTTTTATTTTACAGCTTCAGTGTTAAGTTTTGTGTTCACCAAACAGGGAACCAAGTACCCCAAGCTACTCTTTCTTATCACTAGTGAAACTTTGATTATAAAAGCATATTTTTGCCCTTTTGTTAGTCAGCATCACTTAATAATGTATTACAAATAGAAACGTAGAATTTGAAGGCAGATAAGGACCGCTTGGCCCACCCAGTCTGCCCATTTCCCTACCTAATGGATAAGTTGCAGATTCTGGTTAACCAGAAGCCTACTTCTTCCTAGCCTCACCCCTTAGAATTTCCTTATGACTGTCTCATGCATGCTTGAATTCCACCACTGTTTTTGACTCCACAACCTCCTCAGGAAGGCCGTTCAATGCATCCACAACCCTCTCTGTGAAAAAATACTTCCTTACATTACCTCTGAGCCACCCCCCCATCTTCAAATTGTGCTCCCTTGTTCTTGCACACCTCTTTTTCTGAAAGATGCTACCTTCTTGGACTTTGTTGATTCCCTTGAGGTACTTGAAAGTTTCTATCATGTCCCCCCTCTCCCTCCTTTCCTCGAGGCTATACATATTAAGCTCCTTAAGTCTGTCTTCATATGCCTTCCAGTGCAGACCCTGCATGATTTTAGTTGCCCTTTTCTGGACAGCTTCGGTCCTGTCTATATCTTTGCGGAGGTTGGGTCTCCAGAACTGCATGCAGTACTCCAGATGGGGTCTCACCAGCTGTCTGTACAGAGGGATAAACAACTTCCTGTTTTCTACTGGTGATGCCGCTCCCTATGCATCCCAGTATCCCCCCAGCCCTCTTTACTGCCCTCTCACATTGCTTGCCCACCTTTAGGTCATCTGATATGACTACCTCCAGGTCCTGCTCCATTTTGTTGTTGTTAGTATCTCACCCCCCCCCATTGTGTACTCTTCCCGTGGGTTTTTGTTTCCCAGGTGCATTACCTTGCACTTCTTAGCATTGAATCTAAGCTGTCATACATTTGACCATTCCTCTGACCTTGCCAAGTCCCTTCTCATCCTTTCCACCCCACCTTGTGCATCAACTCTGTTGCAGATCTCTGTGTCATCTGCAAAGAGACATACTTTTCCTTCCAGTCCCTCTGCAATGATGCTTATAAAGACATTGAAGAGGACCAGTCCTAATACTAAACCCTGCGGTACCCCACTAGTAACCTCCCTTTCTTCAGAGTGGACTCCATTTACTATTACCCCCTGTGTCCTATTCTGCAGCCAATTCTTTACCCAAGCTATCATCTTGGGACCCACTCCCAGGCTGGCTAACTTGTATATTAATCTTTTGTGTGGGACTGTGTCAAATGCCTTGCTAAAGTCTAGGTAGGCCATGTCCACAGCCCCTTCCTGATCTACTATTTTGGTCACTCAGTCAACTAAATCTATTAGATTCATCTGGCATGACCTTCCCGCTGTGAATCCATGCTGCCTTGGGTCCTGTGCCCCTCTGGCCTCTAGGTACTCGACAATTCTTTCCTTCAGAAGTGATTCTATCATTTTCCCTATTACTGAGGTTAAACTAACAGGTCTATAGTTTCCTGCTTCTGGCCTGCTCCCACTTATGTGAAGTAGAATCACATCTGCCCTCCTCCAGTCCTTAGGTACCACCCCATTCTCCCATGATTTGTTAAAGAGGGTAGTCAGTGGAGTCACTAGTTCTACCCTTAGTTCTTTTAGAATTCTGGGATGAATCCCATCAGGCCCCATTGCTTTGTCCACCTTCAGTTTTAAGAGTTCTTTCAGAACCCTTTCTTCTGTAAATGGGCAGGTATCAACTTCTGTATCCAGAGTGTTTCTATTGGTTTGGTTTAGGTACCTCCCCCTCTTCATTTGTAAATACTGAGCAGAAATATTTGTTTAGTATCTCTGCCTTTTCACAGTCACCCTCTGCCACCTCCCTTCCCTTTATTAAGCCTCACTATCCCTCCCTTGGTCTTCCTTCACTCCCTGATGTACCTATAAAAGATTTTATCCCACTTCTTAACTGAGTTGGCTATCTTTTCCTCAGTTTGGGCCTTTGCTGGTCTGACTGCCTTCCCAGCTTCCTTTTGCTTTAACTGATACAATTCTCTGTCCTGCTCCTTCTGTGATTCCTTGTACTTCCTGAATGCTTTCTTTTTCTCTTGAACCTTCACTGCCACCTCCTTTGAGAACCATAGTGGCTTCTTACATCATTTTGTTTTATTTGCTTCACACAAAGGTTTGTTACCTCTGTGATGGCAGTTTTTATTATTCCCCATTGTTCTTCCACCCCTCCTTCCTGCCCATTTGCTAGTGCATTCCTTAGGCACTCACCCATTTTGGCAAAGTCAGCCCTCCTAAAGTCCAGTACTTTTGCCTTTGTATGGCTTAACTCTACAGCTGTGTTTATTATGAGCCATACTGTTCGATGGTTGCTAGTTCCCAGATGGCTACCCACTTCTACATCTGTGATCTTCTCTCCCTCTCCATTTGAGAGAACCAGGTCTAAGATTGCTGCCTCTTGAGTGGGTTCCAATACTAGTTGTCTAAGGTATGTCCCCTTTAGGGCATCTAGAATAATGCCACTCTTAGAAGTGGCTGCTGCAACTGCACTCCAGTTAACATATGGCACATTCAGATCACCCATCAGCAATATCTCCCCTTTTTCTGCCATTCTTAATATACTTTCTATCATTTCCTTGTCCATTTCCTCCCCCTGAGAGGGGGTCTGTATGTAACCCCTGTGCAGATTGTGGTGCCACTGCCTGTCTCCAAATTGACCCACAGTCCTTCTTCTTCTCCCTGTTTACCCCTTTGTTCTGTTGCTTTGATTCCTTCTCTTATGTAGAGAGCTACTCCTCCTCCTCTTTTACCCTCCCTGTCCCTCCTGTAGATAGTGTATCCTGGTATGTTTATTTCCCAGTCATAGTTTTGTGTGTACCATGTTTCTGTGACTGCCATGATATCCAGATGTTCCTTCTCCATCAAGGCCACTAATTCAGGAAGCTTGTCACCCAGACTACAGGCATTGGTACTCATTGCTCTCCATTTTTTGATGGCTTTACCTTTTGTAGCAGCATCCCCCACTGACCTTTCTACCTTGGCCTTTTTCCTCATTTAGTATCCTGTTTTCTAGGGGAAGGCTGGGAATTTCCTGCTGCTTATCAGTGCCTCCCCCCTTGACTAGTTTAAAAGCTTGCCAATAAAGCATTTAAACCGATTGCCCAAAAGACTTGTTCCCTTCTTGGATAGATGCAGACTATCCTGCCAGTATAGGCTGATGTCCCTCCAGGTGGAACCCCAGTCCCCGATGAAGTCAAACCCCTGTGCTCCACACCATTTTTTCAACCATTCATTAAATCGCATGGTGCAAAGTACCCTTGCCTCTCCCATACCATAGACAGGCAGCACCTCTGAGAAGGATACTGTGAGTGCTAATTGTCTTAGGCCCCTCCCCAACTCTACAAATCCCTCCTGCACTGCTCTAATCTCATGATGAGCCAAGTCTTTTGTCCCTGGGTGGACAATGACATCCAGCTCACACTCCTGTGCAGCTGTTCTCGTGATCCTGAGGATGCGCTTCCTGTCCCTCCAAGCCATGGCACCAGGCAGGCACCTTACTTCAGTTTTCCCTGCTCCCCCCAGTTCTATCCCCCTAATAATTGAGTCCCCCACCAGGAGCTGCTTCCTTTCCCTGTGGTGTCCTCTGCCTCCTTCCTGTGGGCCACCCTTGTGAAAGTTGTCTGCAACCTCCTTAGTCTCCTCTGTGGGTGCATCCATAGAGGAACTATGCTCCCCTAGAATGTTGTATGTATTGTGGAGCGGAACAACTGACTGGGTGTGCCTCTGTTCCACCACCCTCACCCTCCCTGAGCCCACTGTAGTCCAACTGCTGTGCTTTCTTCACAACCTCTGAGGTAGTGGTGGTGGCTCTGGTGCTCCCTGGATGGGGCAGGTTCCCTTACTACTGTCCAGTGTGGCCTGGGGGAAGGTTCCCTTACTACTGTCCAGTGTGGCCTGAAGATGGGCAACTTCCTCCCTCAGGGCAGAGAGTTGTCTGCAAAGAGGGCAGCATCTCAGCCTCCAGAAAGACTCCCAGAAAACTGCTGCCCCACAGCCATTACATTGCACTACTCCCCACATGTCCGTCTACCTTCTTGTTTATCCTGTTTATAATGTTCTTTGTGTGTGTGTGTGTGTGATTGGTTTGTTATATAGAAATATATATATTATACAATGGCCCAGATATTCAAAAGAGTTGAGCCATGCGCAATAGGGTTGCACCTGCGCAAGTCAGAAATGCGCCATTCTGCGATATTCAGCAGGAGGCAGTTGCGCCCCCCCAAATCATGCTGAGCAACAGCGCAATGATAATGAAGGCATGCGCAACTGAAGGGGGAGGAACCATGCATAAACTGCACAGCCCGATATTCAGCCCGGGTTGTGCAGTGTTATGCAGGCGCAACCCCTTGCAGGGTGCAACACAGCAGTTGCCACCTGTGGGTGGCCCTGGATTGTTCGCCACACCTGGCAGCACCCCCCCATGCCCCGATCGCGGGCTGAAGTAGTCCCCCCAGCAGCCCGATTGCGGGCATAATGTTCATCACCCCGCAGCCCGATCGCGGGCATAATAGTACTCCCCCATTGGCCCGATCATGGGCATACTAGTAGTGTCCCCACCCCCAGTAGCCCGATCATGGGCATGACTGCAACTCCGCCCCAGTAGCCCGATCAAGGGCATCAGACCTCCGCCCCAAAGTCCAAGATCCCTGGTGGTCCAGTGGACTGCGAGAAGCCAGATCGCTGGCGGCATCCTCAACCCCCATGTCCACAATCCCTGGTGATCTAGTGGCCCCCACCCACCCACATGGAGCCCCACCCCCCACTCCCCGCCAGCCGGCAGGCGGCAGCACTCACCCGCCTGCTCCCATCTCGCCCACCGACTGACAGCTCGGTAGGGTTGCATGCCCATTGGTTCAGAGCAAGAGCCAATGGGTGTGCAGCCCATACCGTACAAGTCAGTCCAGATTATGTGAATGAATGGATTGGGCTACTCAGGGGTGGGGGAAAATGAACTTATGCCCGCGATTGGGCTACTCGAGGGGGTGGGGAAGATGAACATACCCGGCGATTGGGCTGCTGGGGAAGCTCAGTCCCCGGCGGCTGTGCCTGGCAGGACGCCAGGCACAAGTCATCGGGGATCGGCGCACCTGCATGCTAATGGCATGCAAATGGGGCCATAATCAGATGCAAATGGACCCCCGTGCGCCTTGCATAGATTATGGCCCCATTTGCATGTCACCCTTTGAATATCGCAGGTGCTGTGCTTAGCGCAATGGAACTTGCGCCACAGCATCTCAATGCTTCACTCTGACCACTTGCGCTGGCGCAGTTCCACTGCGCTATGCACAGTGGATGTGGCCAGGGGCGATATTCAAAGAAGTTGCGCCATAGCACAACTCCATTGAATATCGCCCTGGCCACACCCCTGCACAACTATTTTGAGCGGCGCAGGGGCTTGCTCCACAAAATGGTGCAGTTTGAATATCTGGGCCACTGTGTATGCTTATATTGTCAGTACAGTGTGCTAGAATAGGAGTATAATTACTTGATGGATTACATACAACTCTGTTTTATGTTAAGATTATTGAATGATAAGGTTGTTTTCTAGATAGTGGCTTACATGCCAATAGTGGTGTTTAATATTTATGGTAGTTATTTTTCACACTAAACTTTTTCACCTCTCAAGTTTAAATACTTATAGTACTTGAATTTTTACAACTTTATCGCTGTTGCCCTGAGGAAGAGTCTTTGACCTCAAAACATTGGCACTTTTGATGGCAGTTAAAGTGAATTGTAGTTCTGAGTCCTGCATGATGCACAGAGGGCATCTGAGAAATGTAATCTCTTCCCTTCTTCCACATGCCAAACAAACCCCCCCACCTGAGTTCCACTGTCATATATAGCATATTCAGTCCCTCACCCAACCCTCATCTGGTTCCCACCACCCTGTTTCCTTCACCAGAACACACAAAATCAACCTGCAATAAAGAAAATGGTCCTGTGGTACAGAGTGTTTTCACGGTTCAGTGTCCCTCTTGTAATGACATGAATGAATGAATGAATGAATGGTGATGTCTTTGCACCTAGTGAAACCTGACTGGTTGAATTTCTAGCAAATCAGGTTCTACTAGGAGCAAATTTGTCATTATTCTCTCATTCATGCCATTACCTGATAGACTGAACAGAGCAGAGGACCTGCACCAGGAGACCATTTTCTTTATTGCAAGTTGATTTGTGGGTGCTTGTGGGTGTATGAGGGTGGTGGGGACCAGAGAGGATAGAGTGGGGGACTGAGTGTGTTTTATGTGACAGTGGGACAAGGGTGGGGGGAGCTGGAGGAAGTGAGTTTGGCATGTGGTTGGGGAAAGGGATTGTATGCACTCTGCATCATGCAGGATGCATCACTGCAGTTCACTGGGACAGCAAGGGGTATGTAGGAGGGCGTACTACCAATGGGGTGGTGTGGGATTCACGGAATCTATGGGTTTGGGGTGTGGGAAGTTATATAGAACAGCAGGTGAGGAAAGTTTTTTTTTAGAGTTTCAATTTTTGAGAAAAAATCTGCCACCGAGTATGGTGCTTCTGTTACAGAATTCTCAAATTTTGTAAAACGTGAATTTCCACAGATTTGCACCAACTTCACCAGCAGATTACAAATTTACAATATCTCTAACTTTATACAAATAATGGGTCCTAAGCATCAAGTGATGCAGGGTATGCCTGGGAGGTGCGTATGCTGGACACACATCTCCACACCCATGGACAGGTGCATGGTGGCTGGCATACATGAACTCTGGTCAGCTCTGGGCACCTGTCCATGGCCACCTCCCTGGCAAACTGCTGTGTAGGAGGTAGATTAGAGGACACAGATGAGCATCCAGTCAGATGCCCATCCTATGTCCCATAATGGATCCCTGCTCTACCCGGAGCAGGGATTGTGAAATGGCATGGTTCTCCGAAACGTAAACATATTGTGTGAGTGCCTCAATTGCCAGCCTCAGCCCTCCTTGCATGATTGGAGGGTTGGGGTAGCATGGCATATACTTTGTTCCTCACCACCACAGCTGGTGGCCCTGGGAAATGCAGAGAGGATGCAGCAGGGTACCTGCTGCTGTATCCTGTGCTGCCTTATCCAGCACTCCATGCGTTCGAGAATGGTGCGGAGTGTGGGCATGCTTCACAGACATGCCCCTGTACCCCATGCACATAACTATGTGAACTGCCAGGGGATCAAAGGTGGATGAGGTGTGTCCCTTCTGTGAATGAGCTTGGCATTCCAACTGAGGGTTGGCTGCATGCCATACTGTAGATCCATGGCATGTAGGCAATCAGTACCATAATGCTCAGACCCCAGTGACTGGTGGTGAGGGATGTAGTGGGAAAATATTGACCATGAGGGAATAAACTATTGCCTGACAATAGTTATATTTCCCAAAGCCAAAGGCTGAGGGCAATATGACTATTGGAAAGTAAGAATTTATCCAGCGGGATCTATATTTTTCTATTATATCCCAGCACAACTCCAGTCAATATCTGTTTTATTAAACATTGCCAAATTCATGAAGATTAGAAAGGCAATAATTGAAATAGTATTGCCCAGTTCTATTCAGACATTAGACATAAAAACATTTAGGCAACAACCTATCTGCTGAACTGTTGCTTGGTTCTAATAAACTATTGACCGGTTCTAATAAACTGTTGCTTGTTTCTAATAAACTATTGCCTTGGTCTAAAGAACTAGTGCTTGGTTCTTTGTTTTGAACCAGGTAATAGTTCAAAAACCTTGTATGTCACAAGACTGACTCTAGTCCAATCAGAGACCAAGATTCTTTCTAAGGTTTTATATATACTTGTATACATCTGTATCTATATCTATATCTATATCTATATCTATATCTATATCTATGTATCTATCTATGGGATATGTCATTTTTTTCTAATTGATTTTGTCATTACACTCCTGGTGGGAATATTCCTCAACTCAGTACCTCTGTGCCTGTCATTGGCATCACCCAATAGCCTCCCAGAATGTAGGCTGATGGCTTGCCCCCTGTGGTGGGGCCCCGAAGGAGATGCCAAGATCCAGTAAGTTCAGTCCCAGGGCTGGCTGCAGTGTTATTCAGCACAACATTGAAGGACTTCATGCTACTTCAGGAATGCAGAGTTTTCCCTTTTAATGTTCCCCCCAAGGCAATGATGTCAGCACATGAGCATGTGCACTTCAGTGCATGCCCCGCAGATGTCTGGCATTGCCTTCCCTTCTTCTGTGTAGTCCCGGCTTGGCGTACTCCCAGTCTCCACCAGGTGTAACCCAAGCACTGGGCTCCACCAACCCTTCCCAGGAGGTGGAGAGCTGTCCATGGGATGCTCACCCAACCTCACCCTGGCTGGGCCTCTGGCAGATCACCGGGCTAATTCACAAACCTTGGTCACCAGCGTTGCAAGCAATAGCATTACTGCTGAGCTGGTGAGCCAGCCATATGGAACATGTCATGGCTCAGATAGAATTATCTGTGATACCCTTCCTGAGCGTAGTTTGACCTTATGACATCACCAGTGGCAGAGTCTTGGGTGCTGTCAAAAGTCAAAGCATACAAGGGAAGGATATTGCAGATATTTCGGTCTGGGCCATGCCACTCCTTTTACGTAATGCGTTTTGTTTTTCTGGGCAGTTTCAGGTATTTTTATTTTATTTTAAGGCTCTTTTACTGTATTTTGTTTCTTTTTTGATGACCAAGCGGTTGTTGGAGGGAGCACTTGAAGTGATGTTCATGACACTTATGTGTGGTGTGTCACTGCATCAGCATTCATATCAGTAGCAGTGGTAGCAGTTTGAGCTGAAGTTCTGATATGGCATGCTGGGTTGTTGGGCGGAGGTTGGAGAAGCACATTTGTTCCTGCAGAGTAACAAGTTGGGCCAGTTGGGCAAAGAAGTGTGAAGCACCAGTCTGGGGGAAAGTGGTGATGCCAGTAAGGTGGGGGATAGGGATAACTTGTTATCATTTGGCACTGAGTTTTTTAATTGATTAAAAAAAAAAAGATTTGTAAATGTTTTCATTGTTTGAAAATGCAGGTGAGAACCTTTCAGTATGACATAGGGTTTCCATTGAAAGGTGATGAGCTATAGCCAGCATGCAAGTCAGCTGGTGGGCTAGATAAAGTGAAAGTGTGTTGCCTGCGTTGTTGACTCCAGCCATGGTGATCTATAGTGTAGATAAAGTCGAGACTGGGAGACTTTGAGTGAGGATAAATGAAATATCCTCACTCTAGATCTTACTACTCTCTAGATATGTAAAATATTTGCTAGAATATATTCTCACAAGCATTACATCTATGTCTATGTCTATGTCTATGTCTATGTCTATGTCTATGTCTATGTCTATGTCTATGTCTATGTCTATGTCTGTATCTGTATCTATATCTATATCTACATCTATAAATTGCAAAAAACTTCATTAATGCATCAGTTTGGGTTAAAGCAACAAAAGGAGGGAAATGTGTTGTCAGGGTTTCCAACCCTAACACCCGTCCCCTACCCTGCACAGACTGACAGACGGGGGGAAGGGGCTGTCTTGGGGCTGTGAACCCTAACATTCACCCCATTCCATTACGAAATTAGGTGACATGGGTACAGCATAGGAGAATGGGGTGAGCGTTAAGGTTCACAGCCCCAAGACAGCCCCCTCCACCTGTGGGGCTGTGCAGGGTGGGGAATGGGGTGTTAGGGTTGAAACCCTAATGCCAAATTTCTCTACTTTTGACACTAACCCTAACTGATGCATTAACAAAGTTTTTTTTGCAATTTATTTCCTTACTTTTTGAGATCATATGATCGTATCCTTATTTTACTGTGGAAGTACAGGGTCCTTCATACCCTGCACTCCCATCCCTCCATAGATGTGGATATGTATCTAGATGTGGAAGCACAGGGGCCTCTAACCCCTGTGCTTACAGTTATAGCACAACAGTCACCAAACTGACACCATAGCCATGTTGTTACCCCACCTCATGTGCCCAGTGCAGAAACATTTTGAATCCCCACCAAAACAAAACTCTGCATAAGTGCAACGTCAATCCAAACACAAGTGAAAAAACACATTTTGGATAAGATTTGAAAAACCACAGCTGTGACATACATGAGGTGGTGTAATAAGAATACTGTGTTGAAAATTTGGGCTCAAAATACTTAAACGTCCAAAGGTTATGAGCAGGTGTTGCAAAATTGTAACAAATAGTCATAACTCCGCCATTTTTAATTATACTGATCCCAAATTTTCAACCATAGCCTTCTTATGACCATACTGCATATACCCAGTACTGAAAATTTCAAATCCCCACCAAAACATAATTCTGCTCAACTGCAATGCCATTCTGCATGCAGCACCACAAGTGCAAAAACACATTTTGGCCAGGATTTGAGAAATGACAGCTGTCACATACAGGAGGTGGGGTACTAACAAAGATATGTAAAGTTACGAGCATCCATAGTGAGATTGCAAGGAATGATCATAACACGGTTCTTTTTTCAAAAGTTTACCCCAGATTTTCAACATGGCCTTTTGGGGACCCTGCTTCATGAACAATATGACTATCATCAGGCAAATCCCACCAGAAGGTGAATTCACCAACCAACCACAAAATCACCTTTCCAGTGGGAGTTGCCTAATCACAGTCATATTGTTCATGAGGTGGGGACCCCAAAACACTATGTTGAAAGTTTGGAGCCAAAATTTCAAAAAATAGCTGAGTTATGATTGAACATTGAAAACACAACCATTGAAATACATTAAAGTGCATTAACCTTAGTTCATATTGCAGTCGCCAGTTCTAGCAGCATGACTTGTCTTCAAGGGGCAGAGCGGGGTATTAACCTGGGATCTTTGTAGGTGAGATTGGTGGTCTATAGGAGCATCATAGGGGATGTGGGGATGTGGGTGCAGTGTGTGGTCGGGTGCGGGGTGCTGGTGTGATCAGCGATGGATTTTTTTTTTACAGGCTTAAAAAAGAAATATAAAAGACAATGAAGGATGGTTTGCTTACTTGCAGGTACAAAAAGAAAAAAACAGAGGGTAGGGTGCATACCACTGACCACCAATGAAAAGGAATGGCCAGTGGAGAGTGGGGGTACCACTGAACACCAGGGATAAACCCAGGAGGCAAGGAAACCCCCCAAAAGAAAGACAAAATGGGGTACAGGGAAAAAATGTATATATATATATATATATATATATATATATATATATATATATATGAGACAAAGAACCTCTGTGCGCAAACACTGAGGCAAGGGTTACCCCAAAGGGCATTTGGCTGGGAAGCCAAGTTTCAAGAAAATACAAAATCACACATGCTCCCACAATGCAAAGCATCATGGGCTGCATATGCAAATCACCACAGAATGTTTTGCTGGTCCAACTTTAAGCAGAATTGCATGGTGCCGGAAGGCCTCTCATATATAATACATACTGTATATACAAAAAAATTGAAATTAATTGGGGAAAACCATAAAAAACAATAAACAAAATGTATTGGGATTGAGGGTGGGGGGCGTCCCACTAAACACTATAAACAAGGGGGGAGAAAATGTAAAAATAAAAACATTTTTTCCCCACCAAATGGCCAGAAAACCACATTTTCATGACCAGATAGCCACAAGAATGTCCTTATTCACCACTCAGTATCCATATTCACCACCCTTACTCATCACTGGCAAATAAGGAAATTGCCTGGCAAACAAGGATTCCTAGTCTGGTCATCTGGTCATGAAATTTTCATGACCAGTTGGCCAGATCAGGATTCTTTTTTACCACTCACAATTCCATGTTTGTCATCATTATTTGTCTCTGGTAAACAAGGAAATCAGCTGGTGAACAAGGATTCCAGGTGTGGCCATCTGGTCATGAAATTTTCACGACCAGATGGTCAGACGGGAATCCTTTTTCACCAGAGCAATTCCTTGTTCACCATTCCTTTTTAGTCATGCAAACAAGAAAATCAGTTGGTGAACAAAGATTGTAGTTTTAGCCATCTGTTTGTGAAAAAGAGTAATCCTTGTTCACCAGCTGATTTCTTTGTTTGCTAGTGATGAACAAGGACTCACAAACAAGGAAGTTAGCAAGTGGCAAACAAAGATTTAAAATGTCCAAAAAAATTAAAAATAGGAGCAAACAAATGTGGAAAACCACAAAGAAGAGCTCATCAACCCCTGATGAGCAAGAAAGAGTTTGATGTCTCAAACAGATATCTCTGGGCAGAGTTATGAGAGTTTATTTCTGGGCAAAATCAAAAAAGAAGATGGCAGCTCATAAACAAGGAATTTTTTTCTGGCAACCAAGGACTGCCCCCTGGTGAACAAGGACTGGCCAGTCATGAAAAAGGATCCTTTTTCGTTCTGTGCAGCTTTCCTGAAAAATGAAACTCCCATCAAAAATATTGGGAAGTTAAAAATGCTATAACTTTGGAATGGATTAATATTTTTCGCCAAAAAAATGCTGGCCTGTTCTGAGAACCAAGCTTTTTCTATCATAAAAATTTCAGACCACAATTCGACATGTTCTCTGTACAAAAAACTGCTAAAAATTGCAAGTTTTCAGTTTTTTTCACTATCTGGATCTCAGAATCCACAAATCTGACCAAAATGAAACTTGGCACATCGAAAGATCTACCCAGGAGACTGCACATGCAAAATTTTGTGCAAATCTGTTAAACGGTTGTAAAGTTATTAAAGTGCCAAATTTCAGGTTTAACAAAGGAACTGCTGCTCAACCCTAACTATAGTGGTGCTACTGCACCACTATAATATCTATATCTAATCATTTGCAAAAAATTGCGTTGAAGAACCAGTTAGGGTTCAATTTAATGCAGCAAAAATGGGGAAATGTGATGTACTAACTCTGTACACTCACTGCCCCCTCCCACCCCAAGCAGAAAAAAGAAAAATCACTAGTGTTTGGGGCCTCCTGAGTCTTGCCAGATCAGTGGTGGGATCTTCCTTGGGATTATCAGCCCTAATGCTCACCCCCTTCCCTGAGCAAACAAGGTAGATGTAATCTCTTTTCAGAAAGCTAAAACAGATTTTGTTGACAATATGCTGCAAGACATGCTTCTTTACCTTTGAACAGTGTATCAGTATGAGGAGCTAACTTGGAGCTGTACCTTGTGCTTCAGACAGGAGGCTACAGGCTGGGGTGGTGAACATTAAGGTTGAAAACCCCAAGGAAGACTCCACCACTGGTTCACCAAGGCTCAGGAGAACCAAAGCCCTAATATTTTTTCCCTTTGCAGCTTGGAGGGTGGAGTGGGGAGTTAGGGTTGGAAACCCAAATGCTGCATTTTCCTACTTTAGTTGCATTAAGTTGAACTCTAACTGGTGCATTAATACAGTTTTTTGCAAAGAATTTCCTTTTTTTTTGAGATTGTAGAATCATATCCTTATTCATGAGGGTCCTGGAGGGACCTGCATGAACATATGGAGATGTGCAGGGCCATCTGGGCCATGTACCAAGGGAAGACTCCATCCACCTACAGACATGCAGGACCCTGCTGACCCTACACTTCTGTGAAGCAATGGATGTCAAAAACATACCAAGGTTATGAACTTGCAAAAAAAAAATGTCAATGTACCATCATAACTGTTGTTTTTCAATATTTTGACAACACATTTTCAACATCGCCTTCTTAGGAACCCTCCTCTTCAACCTTGTAGGTTACAATTTTCACATTTCAGCTAAAATGTAATTTTGCACCACAGGTTTGCAAAACTCTTTTTTGGGGAAGGATTTGAAAAATGACAGCTGTCACATTCAAGATGTGGTGTGAAAAAAATGGCTATGTTGAAAATTTGGGGTCAAAATAATGAAAATTACCAAAGTTATGAGCATCTGTTAAACATTTAAACATACACTTATCATGTTGTTGTTTTTTCACTGTTTTTACCCCCAAATTGTCAACACAGCCTTTTTATGACCACACTTCACTAACAAGGGTGGTAAAAATATTCAGATCCCACCAGAAAAGTGATTTTGCACAGTAACCAGAAAATCACTTTGTGGGATGGATTTCCATAATTTTACCATCCTTGCTCATGAGGCAATATCCCAGAAAGACCTTGTTGAAAATTTGGTGTAAAAATGTATAAAAATGATAATGTTATGAACAAAAATTCCAATGCCATTCAAATACATTAAACCACACTTACCTTATGTTCTCATATTGCAATTGACAGTTCCAGCAACAAGACATATCTCTGATCACAGAGTGAATGCACTTTGTTGAACATGTTCAGGTCAGTGAGGATGTGTGGGGATGTGTGGTGTGGTAAGTGCTCAGTAGGGGGTTGGTTTAGGGTGGGTGGTGGTGCTGGGGAGGAAAGATCACTGATGGACTGTTTTCGTTTTTCAGATATAACAAGAAAACAAATCAGTGAGGAACAGTTTTCTTTATTTTAGGGGGACTCAAGCTGACACTGGGGAATGGGCACCACATTGTCAGGATGAGCTTTGGCAAAATTGGGGTGGGCACCCTGGTGCCACCATCTGCCATCATCTATTTCTTTAGGTGGGGGGATGACCTGGAGGGGAGAGGGTGGAAAGAAGTGGTACCAGATGTGTCCAGCCAGGTCTGCTATTATTATAATTAGAAGGGGGAGCAGGCAGCCTAGAGGCGATGGGGGCAAAAGAAGCAGTACCAGGGCTGGGCACACCAGTCTGCATAGTAGTCTAAACTGAAAAACTGTGGGAGTGCGGGTGGGGGGGAGTGACCTGGAGGGGATGAAGAGGAAGAAGCAGAGGTGGGCAAACTAGTCCTCTTAAAAAAAATTAGAGAGAGACAGTTAGATAGATAGATAGATAGATAGATAGAGTGAGCAACAGACACAGAGACAACAGAACATCAGCAGGTCAGTGTTGTAACTGAAGCCCACAAAATGACTTCAGCTATGGCTTCACATTTCTAGAAAGTCCAGCTGTTCTCATACTGAGAACACAAGTGAAGGTGTTGTAGCACACGATCAGGTGAGTGAAGGTATGAAAGGGATGTGGGGTGATTGATGCTGAGTGAGGGTCTAACTGGAATGGCTGAGATGCTGGGGGTAAATTGCAGATGGACTATTTTTTTCCAAGTGTAAAAAAGATCAATAAGGGATGGTTTTCTTTATTGTAAGGGGACAGAAGTAGATACTGGGGATTGGGCACCCCATGCCAGGATAGTGTTTTTGTCTGCACCAGGGGGTGGGCACCCTGGTGCTGCCACATTTTAAAAAAAATGGATGGGCAACATTGAGGGGAGGTGGCAAAAGAAGTGGTAATTAGGGTAGGTACCAAGGGCCACTTACATTATAAAGACATGAAACCTGGGAAAGGGGGTGGGTGACCTGGATGGAAGGTGGCAGAAAGAAGTGGTACCAGGAGAAACCCTGATCTGAGAAAGAAAGAAAGAAAGAAAGAAAGAAAGAAAGAAAGAAAGAAAGAAAGAAAGAAAGAAAGAAAGAAAGTTAGCTCATGAACAGTTCTTTCGTGAGATCACATGAAAGAGCAATGTTTCTTTCATTTGACCTAATGAAGAACTGTGACAAAAACTAAATCCACCCTCTTCTTTCATGACCCAACCTGCTTCTTCTTTCATGAGTCACAAAAGAAGAATTCTGGCTTACGAAAGAAGATGATGGACTTAGTTTTTTTTCCATAGTTCTTTTGTGAGCTGACCTTCTTACCTGGCAATGGCTGTGTATGGTAGCTTGTGTGGTGTTGTGCTTTTGCTTCTTTTGGGGGTGGGGAGTTAATGCTGGAAACCCTACACCACATTTCCTGCTTATGTGCATTAGGTTAAATCCTAGCTGGTGCATCAATGCATTTTTTGCAAAGAATTTCCTCTCTTTCTGAGATAGAGGAATCACATCCTCATTCACACAAGTCTATTCAGAACCTGAGTGAACAGATGCAGATGTGCAGGGCCTTCTGGCCCTGATCTAAGGGAAGACTCTGTCTGCCCATAGAAGTGAAGGCCCCTGCTGGGCCTGCACTTCTCTGCATTGACAGGTGTCAAGAATTCATGGGGCTACCTGGAGGGCTGTGGATGCACAGGGTCTTCTGGGCCTTGTACTTCCATGTGCCTGCTGGTACAGATGCACAGGGCAAAGAGTCCATCTCTCAGCCAATACACAGGGTCCTCTGCAACTGATGGGTGCAGAGGTGCGGGGCTCTATGCCAAAAGAAAAGTTGTCGTCACTGTATGGTACCTGGGCCCATGCAGGCAGTCCTGTGCCTTCCCTTCCCTGACTGGTGGGGGGAATCACATAACGGTGCCACACCCCCCTCACCCCATCTGGCTGGCACACTGAGCTCACCCCCGAACTCAGCTCAATGGTATAGGATCACAAAGCACTACATAGTGGGGTAAAGTATGGCAGTACATACAGTACAACATTTCTTAATAATTATTGTACATATTTTTAAATTGTGTTCCCAATTTTTATGACAGTCATTTTATGACTCCCCTTATAAACATGAAATGCCACATTTATAGTATATTGGATGAAACATCATTTCATACCACAAGTTCAAAAACATATTCTGACTAGGATTCAAAAAACAACACCTGTCAAGTTTATGAGGTGATGTAAAAAATAGCTATGTTGAGTGTTTGCAGTCAAAATATTAAAAATTAGTGAAGTTATGAGTGAACATTGAAATATTTCAACATTCATTCATGCCTTTGTTATTTTACAATGCCGTTACACCAGATTTTCAAGATAGCCTTCTTATGACCCCATCTCATAACCCAGATAGGTGACAATTCTCAAATCTTCACCAAAACATCATTTTGCACAACAGATGCAAAAACAAATTTTGGCCTGGATTTGAAGAATGACAGCTGTCATGTTCATGAGGTAGTGTAACAAAATGGTGATGTTGCAACTTTAGGGTCAAAATATTGAAGATTACCAAAGTTATGAGCAAGCACAGAAAATGTTAATGCATACTCATAACTTTGTCATTTTATTTTTATAGTTTGTCCGCAAATTTTCAACATAGTCTTCTTATGAGTCACCTCATGAACCTGGTGGATGAAAATGTTTAAATCCTGCCCAACAGGTAGTTTTTCATACTGACCATCAAATCACCTTTTGGACCAGATTTGAAAAATTCTAACACCCTTGTCCCTGGAGTTGAAGTCCCAAAAAGTCCATGTTGAAAATTTCTTATAAAAATAATTTAAAATGACAAAGTCAACAACAACTCCACTGAAATACATGAAACCGGACTTATCTTATTTTCACATACTGCAGTCACTGGTTCCAACAGCAAGATGTGCATTTGATTTGAGAGTGGATCAACATCATGGGACTTGTTCAGGTGACAGAGGATGTGTGAGGGTATGTGGGGTGATGGATGCTGAGTGGAAGTCAGGGTTGGGTGACTGGGGATCTGGGGAGTTCAGATTGCTGAGAGACCATTTTATTTCTGCAGGTTAAGAAAAAAAGATATCATTGAGGTAGGATTTTTTTTATTTCTGGGGGACCAAAGTTGACACTGAAGATTGGGTACCCCAGTGCCGAGATGATCTTCAGCTGCACCAGGGTTGGGCATCCTGGTACTGTCAAACAAACAGTACATTGGGAAAAGTGGGTGGGTGACCTAGAGGGGAGGGAAGTCAGGAGGATCGGTACTGTGGGTGGGCACCCTGGTCTGCTTGTTACACAATTAAATAAAATAAATATTTGGAAGAGAGGGAAGGGGACCTAGAGTGGAGAGGGGACAAAGAAGTGGTACTGGGGGTGGGTACCCTGGTCCACTTAAGAAATATTAGATAGATAGATAGATAGATAGATAGATAGATAGATAGATAGAGAGAGAGAGAGACAGGCAGATTGATTAGAGAAGACAGAAAAAGAGATTGAGTGCCAGCTCACTGCTCTCATTCAAGCTGGCAGCAGCACTCCAGACATGGCTACAACAAGCAAGAATCCCACTGTTGATTTCACAAAATAACCATAGTCTGTTGGATCTCATGAAAGAACTATAGTAATTTTAAATGATCCAGTAATTGCTGGTTCACTGCTCTCACTCAAGTCAGAAGTAGCACTCCAGCTGCAGCTACAAGAAACAAGAAAGTCCCACTGCTGATGTCATGTTATTGAGCTCATGAAAGAACCATATTTCTTCTGTATGAGCTCTCGCTAAGCCCTTGCTAAGTCTTCCACTAAGGTTTTGAGGGATGCCCTAAAACCATATTTGGGATCTTTATCGCAAAACAAACTCCAGAATTGAGTCAAACAGTCCCATTTAACTAGATCCATCTGTTTGTTTTTCACCAAGGCATAATTTTTTATGGGTTTTCAATTTTTGTTTGAAAAAATTAAAAACAAGATGGTGTCCATACGAAATAATTTTTTCTCATGAAAGAAGTATTCCAATCCACAAAAGAAGAATCTTCTTTTGAGAGCTGAAATTCTTCCTTTGCATTGTACATATAAATGACAGACCCTACTGAGTATGCTCAGAATAAAAATTTCAGCTCCTTGTAACTCGGATACTGGTTAATATTTTTTTCACCAAACTAAAAAAAAACACCTCTTTCTAGGGCAAGCCCCCTCTACCCTGAAAATTTCAGAAAAAAATGATGGGAAGGAGCATCCTATTTTATAGATCAACAGGAAACTGCATGACAGGGAGAAAAGGTACTCCACCATTGAAAAGGAAAGCTGATGGAGACAATCCTGAAGGAGAGGCTAGTTTCCCGCCTACAGGCTAATGTGCTGCAGGACAGCAGAAAGCATGGGTTTGTTTCAGGCAGATCCTGTCAGACCAGCCTGGTGGAGTACTATGAATGGGTAACCAGGCAATTAGACAAGAGCCATGCAGTGGATGTCCTGTACCTGGACTTCAGTAAGGCATTCAATTCAGTGCTGCATGGGAGGCTAGGAAATAATCTGGAAGGCACAGGGGCGGGGCGAAGATGGTGGGATGGGTAGTGAACTGTCTGCAAGAGAGACAGCAGAGGGTGGTGGTGGTGGGAGGGGATTGCTCATGTCCCAGGAAGGTGACAAGCGGGGTGCCACAGGGCTCTGTACTGTGGCCAGTGTTGTATAGGATCTTCATAGCAGACATCTCAATAGGCACCAAGAGCAAGATCAGTTGGTTTGCAGATGATACCAAGATGGGAGCAGTAGTGGATAACTTGAAAGGCTGGCGGGGGTTGCAAGATGATCTGGCAAAATTGGAGGCCTGGATGGACACTTGGCACTGGGGCTCAATGCCAACAAATGCAAGGTGCTACATTTCAGTGCAAAAAAAAACAAACAAGGAGAAGCTACGAGCTGGGGGAATTCAACTAGCCAAGACAGAAGAGGAGATGGATCTGGGGGTGATCATAATGGGAGCAATGAACAACTCAGCGCAGTGTAGGAAGGCAGCTACAAACCCAGAGGGAAGTGGCGTGTCAAGAAAGTCACTACATTTGCTATTTCAGAGTTACTGTAGCAGTGTACACTTCCTACACACTTCATGTCAGTATGCTCTCCTTCAGTAGTTAATCAGTAAACATGTATTGTTATGGTAGTGTGCATGTAATGTCAGTACAGTGTGTATGAATTTTGTTTAACACTAATCACACCACAAGCACATTGCAATGTGCAGTGTTGTTCTTCACTCCTACAGCAGTGTTGCATGCTTTTTCAGTGTGTATGAATTATGGTAATTAACAGACTGAAACAACACCTCAGATGCACTGCAGTGTATAGAGTGGTTTGCTGTTCAGTAGCTCTCCTAACAGCAGTGTTGCAGTGCTGTTTCAGTGCGTCTCAAATCTGGTAAGTAGTTTAAAACAGAAAGAATTTTGTAAATTAGGGTAAAGGTAAAACAAGCACATAGTAAAACACCAACAGCTGTGTGCACATCTTGAACAATAATTCCAAATATCACAAAACTGCAACTGTTATCCCAAGTATTTCCCACTATTGATGGTACTCGGGGAATTATTAAAAAAAAAATTAAAACCCTGCCCTTTTCCAGGTGGTAAAGCCTAGTTCCTATGCCACACCATACACACTCCTGTGATTTAACCACCATCACTCCTTCCCTGTTCTTCCACATGGATTAAAAAAATGGCATACTCCTGGCATATTTTTTTTTTATTTAACTGTTTGGTCCCCGTTGCCTCCTCCCACCAACTTGGTGACAGGGACGAATAGGTATTTTGGCAGGTTTTCTCCCCTTGCCCCCCCAAGGCCCCAGCACATGGCTGTGTGAGCATATGGAGGCACGCATGCACCCTGTGGCACCAGCTCAGCCCCTTCCACCTCCTGTTAACTTTTTGCCACCGCCTCTCCACCTACACTACCCACTGGACCTCCACCCGGTGGGAGAGGAACTACGAGGGGGCACCAACCCACCTTCACCACCCTTGGGAGAGGAGAGCTTCCCATCGGCATGCTTGATCCTGCTCCACCCTCCACCCCATGCTGGCAATTTGACAACCTGAGGTCGTTCCCGAACCCGAGACGCCAGCATGTCGTGAGGTGTGGTGTCCAGTGCCTCAGCTCTCTGTGTCAATGGGCTGGCCCAACTCCTGCCATTTTTAAAAGCCATCCTCCTTAGCCAGACCCCCACTATTAAACAGTCATAATTTAGATGTTAGGCTCCCCTCCTGACCACCAAGCCATGATATGGGAACCACGTGTAGCAAGATATCCAATATAGCCTGTTCCCCTTCCCTCCTCTCCCCAAGCCACAGCACAGTCTGCCACCAGCTCTATCAGTCCACAAGCTGAATGGCAAAGCGTGATAATGTGCATGATTTGGGGGAGGAGGCAGAACGGTGTATGTCATTCATGAAGCTATGCAGAAATCAATATTTCCTAGCATTATCAATGACACTCGCCACTCTGGCCACTCCCTCTCACTCACTGGTGCTTTCATACTGTATTGAGCAGCTGGCTGATAGAACAAGCAGCCATGCTCTGGGTTTTGGAGGGGGGGGTTGGCAGTTGGGCTGTCCTGAACATCAATACAAAGCCAGTTTCTTTGGTGCTTTCTAAACCCAGTAATCCACCTTTTAGAAACTGAGAAATTAAATCACTGTTCAGGACATGAATTATTTCTCTGAACAGCTGCACTAATCATGCTCGCGCTCCAGCAGGCCAGATGCAGGGCCTGGAGTGCAAGCTGATTATGATGAGCAAACCCCTTCATGAACGTCAATTTCAAAATAGCACCCAGTAAAAAACTGTACTGGGTGCCGTTTTGAAATCAGCACTCATGAGGGGGGGTTTGCCCATATTTGTATGTTTTAGATACAGCCTGCTGATATCATTATATATAATGAACCAGTCTCCTTGCAGAATACACTGATAACCTCACAACTTGTGAGGTTATTGACATCATGAGGGCACACAATCTTTGCTCTCATGCCCATGATGTCACTAACCTCAGTCAGCATGGCTTCTTCTGCACGGAGGGGGTTCATTATTCCCTGTATGTACTTGCAGCCTTCTACCATATCTTATAAGTAAGTAAGCAAGGTCAGACCTGATCATTGGAGACCTCCAACAAACGTCAGGTAGGTACTAGGCTGAAAATAGCTCTCCTTTCCAGGCATTAATAAATAAATAAATAAACTCAAGTTGCTACACATTACAAGGGTGTGGGCACCTTGTTATTTGCTACTCACCTAACAGGGCAGTTAAGTAATCAGGACTTACCTGCTCCATCAGGGAGTCCAGAGCTGGGGTGTCCAGGGTTTGGGTATTCTGGTATGACCTGAAAGGCAGAACAGAGAAGTTAAAGGAGACACAAAGGGTCAGAGGTCCTAGAGAAGAAATTAAGTGGGTTAGAGGTTAAGGAGGTCGTGCCTGAAAATAGGCAGTGCTATGCCTAGAGCACTTACCCAGTTACCAAAAGCAAATAAATAAATAAAATGAAACAAAGGTACTTATATGATTAATGGGGAAAAATGGATTAGCATGGGGAACTTCTAGTAGTGAGAGTAGACAGAGAGCAGAAAACAGAAAAAGGGTACAGCACGGCATAGGAGTAAAAGAAGGGGAGTTTTAAAGAAAAAGATACACTTAAGGTCAAAGTAAGGAGAATAATGAAAATACAAATGCAGACGCTAAGAAAAGAGAATAAAGTGATATTGGGGGCTCAGCAAAACCCCCTTAGTGCCCCTAGGTGGCTTGCTGGTGTCCAGCAGATGTAAGTGGTAGCCCTGATGGGCTAGTGAGGATGCTTTTAGGTTAGTGGTCCTTAAATTATCTAAAAAAAGGGACATTGGTGGTTCAGGGGCCTTGAGCTGTCTGGTGGTGTAGTGGGCTAACTCCACTGTAGCCAGTGGTAAATGATGTTTTTTAATTATATTTAACCTTTCCCTGGCATCTAGTGGGGGAATGGATCTGTGGGCTCTGACTTTATGAAGCTGGCAGGTAGGCTGGTCAGAAAACCGCCAATCAGAAATGCTGTGGCAATGCAGCCATCAGTTTGGTGCTAGCACTCTACAGCGACAGTGCCGGCAGGTGCTTTCAAGTCTCAGCCCACACAGAGTTCAGACTGTGGCCTGCAACATGTGGGTGGGAAAAAAGATGGGGGTTTTCTGGAGGTGGAGGAGGCTAGGGCAAATATGTCTCACTACAGTTCAGCCGAACAGTGGCTATGTGAAGACCAACAAGGGGCTTGCTGTGAGTGTCTGGAGGGAGGACAGCCAGCAGGAAGTGACAAGAACCACTAGCTAAACTGCATGGCAGCTGAGTTCAAGTGCCCTGAGGGGCTTGGTAGGAAGGGAATGGGAGAACAAAAACGCACAGGATGGGGGCCACAAGGGAAAAGCCACACTGCAGCTGAAGGGCAATGCCCAAAATGGGCTTAAAGGTAACTGTGGGATGTAGGCAGGGGGAAATCAGTGGGCTCCCTGAGGGGAGCATGGAAGCGGCAAGCACCACATACAGTACAGCCGCGCAGTGGCTGATTAAAGTACCAGGGGCTAACTAAAGGACTGCAGGGAGGAAAAAAGCAGAACAGCCATGAGCAACCATAATAAATAACACACAGCAGCAAATAGAAGGAGCCCTGCAGTTTTGCTGGATAATTTGAGTATTTTTGCTAGAGAAAATAGTTATATGGGAGTTCTTGGGTTTTAGATGCACTGTGGTCCATTGTGAAGCTTATTATGAACATATAACACACTTCTGTTAAAGCAAAAGTGTGAGATTGTTGGGCTTCATAGCCCATTACTCTGCTGCAGCGATAGTTCCTCCTTATCAAAATTGCAAATTTTAATTCTGTCCTGTAAGAGAGGGAAGGGATCGTAACTATGGCTGAACTACTGGCCAGCTGATCCCTTTCACTTCCCAGTCCGCTGACCGCACACCCACGCTTGCACATTTTGTGACATCTGTCCACAGCACCCTTCACCAGCCCACCTCCATCCAAAGCACCCACCAGCCACCTCCCTCAAAGGCCTCCACCATACTAGTTTCTTCCCTCCACAGCCCCAATACAAATGCCCCTCACTCCACAACTTTGGATAATAGCCTCACTCCCGTCACACCTCAGCACTAACCTCCTTCCTCCACAACACAAGATAGTTGCCCAGACACTATCCCCCACCCTCCAAAGTACCCTAAACTAGCCCCCTTCCTCCAGCGCCCCAGACAGCACCCTTCCTCCATGACGACTACCAATATCCCCATCTCCACTGTCCCCAAAACTACCCTGTTTCCTCCACAGCAGCAGTACTAGCCATCTCCCTCCAAGGTCCCCTACAAAAAACACACACACACACACACACACACACTCTCTCTCTCTCTCTCAGCTCCCTCCCACATGCCCAACTCTGACACACACTGTAATGGGCACAGCCACAGCATTACAGCCAACCCACGTGTAGGTAGAAGTTGAGTCTCTTACCTGAGTAATAGGGAGCTAGAGGCAGGTCTTTAAGGGATGATGTCCATGGGACCTGTAAAATAAAATACAAAAAAGGGTTCACAAAGGATCCACAGTTCCTAGAGAGTAAATAGGGTGGAAAGAACACGTTAAAGACAGAATGATACTTATCTGATGGGGAAGGACAGAGTTTGTGTCCTGTCAGACTTATAAAATAAGGAAAATCAGGTTAATATGGAGAAAATACAGTAGCAAGAGCAGAAATAGAGAGCCGAGAGATGCAAGGGGTATAGAACAGCACAGAAGTAAGGAAAAGGGTGGCTTTAGAATTAAAGGTACAGCTGGGTCAAAGTAGGAAAAAAAGACACACAGAGAAGGGAAATAAAATAATAAATACAGGAAAGAATAAGAGAAGGTGCTGTTTGGGGGAGGGGCTCAGCTAAAACCCCTTAGTGCTCTGGATGACCAGGTGGCCAGTGTTTCAGAACAGTAGCCCAGGTGGGTTGGTGGAGCCTCTGCTAGAGGTGGTGCTCAAGAGGTGGGAGACCAGCACACTCACTCCCCTTGAATGCCACTTCATTGAACTTTGGACACCTCTAGTTCAGAGTAGGGGAGTAGGGATCAGATCTCAAGTTTGGGTTATGTGGCAGTGCATCACCAGCCTGTCTCATCAGTAGTGGTGAAAATGGGGGAGGGGAGGGGTGGGGCTCAGTTCCAGGATTGAAATTATAGTCTGACTCATTTCCAGGAGCAAAATGAGAAAGAAACTGATTCTATGTTAAATGCCGCCTCAACTCTAAAGGGTCCAAACTGACAGAAGTGTAAAAATGCATTATTTATTTATTCATTCAGTTTTGGTAACCGGGTAGGCCCACTGAGTCCCGAAGGTCCCTTTTTCAATCAGTTACAGAAGGATACAAGTACAATAACGGAACATGACACAGTACATCGGAACAATAGGAAGAATTCAAGTACATGAATAAACAGTGCTGACATTGTGCCAAAGTTAGTTACAGGCGAAGACAATTACATAAAAACATAAAAAGTCAAGGGTAGCAGTGCAGGAGAAAGGTAATACTTAACACAGTAGTGCATAACTTAGGCTAGCAAGGACCTAGCCTTTGAGATTGGGTATGCCCCTTTATTGACAGGAGCAGATGCTAACTTCTAGTAAGTGAGCACAGAGTCCCTTGCAGAAATTTCCAAGGGAGGAGGCTTCCTAAAGGAGAGGGGAAGCTTATTCCATAGGGAAGGGGCAGAAATGGCAAAGGACTTGCTGCCAGCAGTGGTTCAAACCTTAGGTTTATCTAGGAGGTTACGCCCAGAGGTTTGAAGGGTAAGCACTGAGCACTTGGGAACCAGGAGATTGGACAGACTCTCTGGGGATTTGTAGTGTAGGAGCTTGTAGGTGTGGTAAAGCAGGGGGTACTGCAGGTGACCATCTAGGGAGGGCCATTGTAGGGAAGCAAGGGCATCGCAGTGGTGTAGTCATTTGTGAGACTGAGACGCGAACCAAGCTACTTTGTTGTAGAGAAGTTGCAGCCTGCTTATTTCCTGTTTAGCCAACCGTTGAAGTATAGAGGCAGCAAAGGTCAGTGTAGGAAAGAGGAGACTGTCGGCTATGGTGATTCTTGACTCAGGGATGAGCTGGTCATTAAGGCGGTACAGGAGGCCCAGTTTGCAGTGCACTGTTTTGGTTACCTGGTCTAAGTGAGACTTGAGGGTGAACCTCTGATCCAGAGTTAACCCCAAGTATTTGAGGGAACTCACTACCTCAATGTAGCTGCCTGAGGTTGAGGTCAGAGGGAGTAAAGTACTCCTGTCTGGGCCAAGGTTTCCCTGTCCAAATAGCTTTGCCTTGGTTTTAGTGGTATTTAAAACCAGCTTATTTTCTGTAAGCCAGGACTCTAACTTGGCAAAGTCAGCTTGCAGATGGGGTCCCAGATCAGATGGATTGCTCAGGAACCAGTAGATTACAGCATCATCTGCATATTGAACGACTGAGCTGCCACCACAGTGGGAATTAAGGTAATTAATGAATAGCGAGAAGAGGAGGGGGCCTAGAATGGAACCCTGAGGCACCCCCTCATTTAGATGGAGTGGATCTGAGGTCGCTCTCCTCCATCTGACCTGCTGGGAGTGGCCAGATAGATAACAGGTGAACCAGGAAAGGGAATGCTGATCCAGGCCATAGGAAGCCAGTTTGGATAGCAGGAGCTTATGGTATACTAAGTCAAAGGCCTTAGAAAGATCAATAAAGACAGGTCCTGTGGGGAGTCCTTTGTCCATGGCCCCTAGTACATCAACTGTAAATTTTATGAGGGTTGTGTCAGTGCCATGGTTTTGTCTAAAGCCATGTTGGGTAGGGGCTACTAATCGGTTAGCCTCCAGGTAGTCACGGAGTTGACAGTACATTAGCCTTTCCTGATCTTGGCGAGAGCACAAAGCAGCGAGATTGGCCTGTAGTTACCAATGGATTCCCTAGGACCCCCTTTGGGGATAGGAACAACAACAGCCCTTTTCCAGGTATTGGGTACAGTGCCTTCAAGCAAGGATCTGTTAATTAGCCATGTAATGGGAAGAGCGATGGCTGGTGCTGCCGCCTTTAGTAATTTAGGGCAGATGCCATTGGGTCCTCCAGGGCCTTTGACGTTGATGGTCTTTAAGAGTGGAAGTACTTCTTTGACCTTAACTAATCGCAGATGGAAGAGAGGTCATGCAGGGCAAGGTGCCTCAGAGCAGGGGGACATAGAAGAGGTAGGAGTAAGGTTGGATTTGTAGTCCTCTAGGTTGGTGAAGTGACTGTTGAAGGTGGCAGCAATTTTATGGCAGTCATTAGTCATAAGGCCATTGATCTCAATAGGGCCAAGGGATGGGGACTTGTTCCCCTTTAGCAGGTCATTGATGTGGGACCAGAATGACTGAGGGTTGGCAAGAGTGGTTTGCTGGACAAGCTTGACAAACTCTCTCTTTGCCGTCTTAGAGGTACGCTTGCACTTGTTCCTTAGTTTTTTATAGGCCACAAGGTCTGCAGGCAGGGCAGAATGTTTGTAATGCTTCCATGCCTTGTCCCAGTTCACCATCAAAGATTTGAGCTCCATGGTGATCCGTCTATGGCAGCTACCCTTTTCATGGAGTTTTGTAAATGGGGCAAACAGGTTAGCTGCAGAGTTGAAGGAGTTCTGGAAGAATTCCAGGGCTTCGTCAAGAGTTGGGAGTGCCGTGTCGGTGACCAGTCGAGGTTGCTGAGGTATACATTGAAGGCAACCTCCGAGAATTTGGAATAGTCTCGGGTAGAGAATATCCTAGGAGGGACCCGGGGGGAATGTTTTTTCCAAATGCAGAAGATGGGTGAGTGGTCACTAAGAGCATCAGCCATAATACCAGCAATCAGAATGTTGGAGGGGTGAGACACCAGAGCCCAGTCGAGGGTTGTATGGTTCCCTGTTTTGTAGTTGGCCCTGGTCTTTTCAGAGATGATTTGCTCCAGGTTAGCATCTAGTAGTAAGGCCCTGAGGGACTGCTCAGAGTCCTGTGCCCAGTTGAGATTGAAGTCCCACAGGATCAGGAGTTCTGAGGATACCGTGTCAGCAAGGGCCTCAATGATAGTTTCCAAGGCTTGTAAAGCCAACTTCAAATTTTAATAAAGACTGATTCACTACCTGAGTGATCAGTGCCGGGTATGTGGGCAAGGGCTGCATCAAGGGAGTCCCTTGCGTATATGAGAACTTCGCCCCCTTTTTTGCCCACCCAGTCCTTGCGGAAGGAGGTGTAGCTGGACATTGCCACCTCGTGAGGTAGAGTGTGAGGCTTAAACCATGTTTCAGACACAGCCAGTATGTCTGGGTTGTAGAGAGACATCCAGCCCTGAACATCCTGCATTTTTGGGCAGAGGCTGCAGACATTCATGTGGGAGATTTTTAGGCCCTTGGTAGATGCCCAATGTAAGATGTGGGATTAGCCAAGAGTGATGTTAGCTTTTGGAGGGTCAGGGTTAGGTTCGATGTCACCTGCTAGAAGCAGCATGAATGAAAGAAGCAATAGAGCTTTACAGGATAGGGGAGCAGACACTCTCTGCAGTGCTTTGCGTGGAAGTGAAGGGCCAGGTAGTAGGCACTTGTTTTAGTGAGTATATGGGACACAAAGAGTAGTCATACCCTCCGTTCGGCTGGGTAACTCGGAGTGTTGGGAGGGGAGTGGATGTGATGACTCAGATCAGGGTACCCAGTCCTAGGAAGGCACATAAGCCTGTCAATCCATGCAAGAGACAGGATGTATAGAGAAACCAGTATAGGGGCTCTGTAAGATAGCCCAGAGTGGTGCTTCCATTTGGGTTTTATGAGAGTGAGCAGGGTGAGTGCGGGGTCCGCAGGACCATGAGACAGCATTTTGGTGAGAAAAGGAGGAACAAAACTAAAAAAGAAAGATGGGAGATTTCCTACTTTATCCTTTTTGTTCTATCACATTTGAGTGTTACTAGGCCAAAGTTGACTAACTGGAGCTCAGTGCCCGTAATTAATTATGCAACAACAGTGCAACCTCTAGTGGCAGCTTCTGATAAGCTACAAGTGGAGAAATAGGGTGATTGGCTCAGAGCACCTATATAAGAAACAGTCTGCCAAGGATGGTGGCAGGGGTGGCGGGGATTCTCCGGTGCAATTCACAGCCTCAGGTACAGGAGAAGCAGCCGTGGAGTGCCCTGTCTTTCGTACTTGGTAAAGGGATTGTGGTTCCGTATCTGTAGGGGCTCTTCAGATATTGTACCCCAGAGTGACCTCCCGCGTTGGGGGTGGAGAGCCGTCGCCATTATCCCTGTTCAATTGCAGGACTGAGGAGAGAAAGGCAGAGACTAAATAAGGCACCAGAGGTGGGGGAAGAGTGTTGCTGAGAAGAGGGAGGGGAGTGGGATACTGATTTCCAGAGCTTTGCAGCTACACCAGTGTATAGTATCTCAAGGCAAAGGCTTTACATTTAAACTAGGCATTTAAGGTAACTACACGACTTCAACTGGAAATATCAAGTAAAAAAAAGACAGAATAAAATTACTGAGGTCGGATTGCAGTCCACAATCTCTCAGGAAAGACGGTCAGTTTTCAAATCTGTAAGGTAGCTGGCAGCTGAATAGCGACACATTAAGCATACTGACTGCAAACCTAGTGACTTTAAATCAGTCATTAAAGGTGAAACTACATGATTTTAGCTGGAAATAGCAGATAAAAGATTGGGAAAAAAACAATCTCCACATGTGTGTCAACTTAAAGTATTAAGGAGACTTCAATAGAGCAGTCCAGCATTGTGTGCCAGCGGTATGCTGGTTTAAATTTTAAAAAAGGCACCAAAAAGTCTGTATTGCAAATCACAGCCTCAGGTGCGGGAGAAGCAGATGTGGAGTGCCCTGTCTTTCATACCTGGTAAGGGGCTTGTGGTTCCATATCTGGAGGGGCTCTTCAGATGGTGTGCCCCAGAGTGACCTCCCACGTTGGGGGGGAGCCATAGTCATCATCCCAGTTCAATTGCAGGACTGGTAAGGGGCTTGTGGTTCCGTATCTGGAGGAGCTCTTCAGATGGTGTGCCCCAGAGTGACCTCCCACGTGGGGGAGGCATATAACATGAAGAAATGTGCTCCCAGACCACTGTTAGGTGCTGTATGTTCACTACTACATCAAAGGTGGAAGGTTCTCCAAGTGAATTATTTTCATTACCAATGCTCGCTGGCAGGCCAGGCATATAGTGACTTCTTGATTTGCAGGTATCCTGGCATGGAGGGGTCATTACATTGAGGGTGGACTAACAGCTAGCTATGGAGAGGGACTGTGGCACATTACATACAGTAGCTTTAGTGGATCATTGCTTGCTTTTGAGGACTGGAGTGAACATATTTAAGTGGGGGTATGGGAATGAAAAAAAAAATGGGAGATGGGTAAATGAAGGGTGCAAGTAAAAAGCCACAAGGAGTGATTTATTAGGTAGTGTGGTAAAAGAAATGCTATAGGTGGAATAGATTGATTGAGGGCTGTTGGTAGGTCATTGAGTATACCATGGGTGAGATATTCAGACTGTGCCAGGCAGGGACACAAGCCTGAGAGCAGTGCAACTGGGAAGAGCCAGGGCATGGACCAGGTGATATTCAACTGTGCTGCGCCATGGCTCAACACCATTGAATATGGCACTGAGGGCACACACACTGCACAAGGCACAGTGGCACTGTGCCAGTGCAAGTGGCAGCAGGGGAGCAGAGGGATGCACCAGCACAAGTGCGGTTGTGCTAGGCGCATCAACTGCGATATTCAGCACTGGGCATGCAAATGGAGCCATTATGCATGCAAGGTGCAAATGGGGCCATTTGCATGTCATTATGGCCCCATTTGCATGCGGTGCGCAGATCCCCGGCGACTTGCGCCTGGCGCCCTACCTGGCTGCAGCCGGGGACCACCACCCCCGCCGTGGCTCCGCATCTAATCGCTCATTTCAGGGGCAAGTGTACATGTACACCGTGGTGGTCCAGTGGACCGTGCCCCTTCATCTGATCACGGGCATATGTTCAATATCTCCCTGGTGGTCCAGTGGACCCTACCCTGTCGCCCGATCATGGGCATAAGAATAACATATCCCTGGTGGTCCAGTGGACCAATCCCCAGCGTTCGATCGCGGGCATAGGTTACAATCCTTGGTGGTCAGTGGTACCCCCAGCCCCACCCGCCCACTGTGACCCCGCCACCTGCACCCCCAGTCAGTGGCGGGCAGCAGCCTCCTGCCCGCCAAGCCACCCGGCCACCCACCGACTAACAACGTACAGTGCGCTGTATGCTTATTGGTCCACTGTGGGGCCAATGGGCATGCCGACCATACTATGCTACACAGTCCTGAAATGTGAATGAACGCTCATTCATATTTCGGGACTGTGTATCACAGTATGGTCTACACCCATTGGCCCACGTAGTGGACCAACAGGCGATAGCCCTACTATACACTGTCAGTCGGCAGGCGGCCGGGCGGCTTGTGGAGGCGGGAGCTGCCCACCGCTGACTGGGCGGGTGCAAGGTGTGGGGAATACAGTGAGCGGGTGGGGTGGGGGAAATTACTAGACCCCCAGGATAGTAATCTATGCCCAAGATCGGCACTGGGGATTGGTCCACTGGACCAACAGGGAGATGTTATTCTTATGCCCGTGATCGGGTGATGGGGTAGAGTCAACTGGACAGCAGGGTGTTTATAAACACATTCCCATGATCAGGCGAAGGGGTAGGGTCCACTGGACCGCCAGGGTCTGGTTCAACACATGCCCATGATCAGGCATGGGATAGCAGTCCACTGGACCACCAGGGAGTTATTTTACAGATGCCCATGATTGGGCGATGGGTCAGGGGGGCACAAAGCTCCCTGGGCAGGGGGCATGGTGTCAGTGCTTCAAGAGGTTGGGTGGCCACCCATGGCAGGCGGCTGCTGTGTTGCACTCAGCAATATGGCAGCCCACCTGTGGGTGTCCCCGACTTGTTTTCCTTTGTCACGGGCATAACATGCACCCCGAGTGGCACAAAGGCGGGTTGTGCTCATCTGTGCCACACATCCCAGGCTGAATATCGGGATGTGCCGCATATGCATGGGCACGCCCGCACTCTGCGCCAGATATTTCGTGTGCACCTGGGCATTTAGGAGTTGCACAGCGCAACCCACCCATTTGAATATCGCGCCGGGTTCATTGGTGGGTTGCGCAATGTGCAACACCTTTGAATATCCCACCCTAAGAGTACACTATGATGCCAGAACACATTTCATAAGTATATCAGAAGTATATATGCTATATAAACTAAGTATATGAGTATTCTAAAAGTGTATTTCCAGTGCATACTTAAGTATACTACTTTTTCATAGGAGCTCCCCATCTCCCTTTTAAAAAATTCACTACCAAAACTCAATTACTATTTTGAATACTCAACAAGCATTCAACGGTGTAAGTTAAGTGCTGGTTTAGTTCAAGTATTCGGTACCTAGCATTCAACTAAATTTATAATTCCAATGCATTTTTACTTGATGCTCAACCTACTATGGGTAAAGCGCTGGTGACTGCTCAATTACACATATCTGTATGGGTACTTTGGTACTTTGGTAGTTCTGGACATAAGAAGGCGAGTTGCCCATCATGATTGTCCTCCATATACACGGAACATTAACCCAGTCCCTACCCGAACATCCATTTATCTAATTTGTTTTTGAATATTAAAATATTTGTTGAATCATCTATATCCTGTGGTAAAGCGTTCCACAGCCTTGGTGTTCTGATTGTGTAATAGTTCATTCTTTTATTACTTTTAGCCCTCATAACTTCTAACTGTCTATTGTAAAGTCTAGCAACAGTTTTTCTAGTAAAATATTCGATACTGCATATCTGCATTTGTTTCTGGTTCTCAAGAATTTTAAAAAGTTGGAGTAAATCACCTCTGATTCATCTTTGTGACAATGTGTAAAGTCCTGTTTTATTTAATCGAGTGTTATAGTCCAAGTTGGTTAAGTGTGGGATAAGCTTGGTGGCTCTACGTTGAATACGTTCAATTCTATTGATATCTGATTTCAAATAGGGGTTCCAAAAAGGTGAACCATAATCCAAGAGGGGCCTGATGTGAGATCTGTAAAGGGACAAAAGACAATGTTCTGATCTAGTCACAAATGTTTTGGAGAGTCATACGGAGGGGTGCATTTGTTTGGTTTGCTATCTTGGTGCAGTGGGTAGATTAAGTTAGTTTGTCATTAACTAGTATTCCCAGGTCTTTTTCCATTTTGAAGTTCTGATAATAGTATTATTCAGGTAATATGTTTGAACCAAATTATTTTTTCCCAGGTGAAGTACTGCACACTTGGATAAGTTAAAGTACATTTTGTTAGTAAATGCCCATTGTTCCACTGACGTTAAATCGGCTTGTAGTCCATGTTCATTACTTCGATTAATAGCCACTCCCCCAAGTTTAGTGTCATCTGCAAATTTTACCATTATGTTACTGGATGAAATATTCATATCACTTATGAACAGATTAAATAGGGTAGGCCCAAGCACAGAACCCTGAGGTACCCCACTGGTCACATCTCTTATACCTGACAGGGCATCATTTACCCTGACTCTCTGAGTTCTATCATTCAGCCACTGGTTTATCCATGAGACTAGCAAGGATGAAAATCCCATACTAAGTTTGTTTATTATTATGGAATGTGAGACTTTATCAAATGCCTTATTATAGTCTAACAGGACAACGTCCATCGGTATATTGCAGTCTAAATTATAACTAATGTAGTTATAAAACGAAATTAGACTTGTAATACATGAATAGCCTGGTTTGAAGCCGTGTTGATACACATCTTTAATAGTAAAGATTGACATTTAATTTTCTAATTTTTGTTTAATAATTTTTACCATTAGTTTACACGGTATTGATGTTAAACTTATAGGGCGGTAGTTTTCAGTTTTAGAATGTGATCCATTTTTATAGATAGGTCTGACTATAGCAGAGTGCCAGTCCTTAGGTACCACTGATTCTTGAAGAGATTTGTTGTAAATTATTGTTAGGGGTAGAAGGACGGAGTTTTTTGTTTCCATTAGAAATCTTGGGGTTATATTACCTGGACCCGGACCAGTGTGTTTTTTTAAGGTGTTCAGTGCAGTCAGAATATCCTGTTCAGAAATCTTATTCATTTCTGTATTTGATGTTACTACAATAGGTGAAGGAACTGATTTTTGTGCATAAACAGATGAAAAGTAGTTATTTAATTCTGTTGCAGTTGCTGCATCTGAGGTTATCTGTTAATAATTAGTAGCCCAATTGATTTTTTACAGCCCTTTTTTTTCATTTAAGTATGAATATAGTGCCTTATGACAATCTTTTGTATGGGCTATTTTGAACTCTAGATAACGTTTAGCCATGATAATTTGTTTTTTTAACATTTTAACTGTTTCCCTATATGTCACCAGTATGGAATCAATTTTAAGTGGTGGAGCTTTTTTGAGTTTTGAGAAAAGCTTTTTTTTTTTTACAATTAATGTCTTAATGTTTTTATTAAACCATTGTAGAACTTTTCCTTTACTGTTGTATTTGTTTTTTTCAGGTACGTATTGTTTTTCAAGTTGAGATATTGTTTCTTTTAAGAAGTCCCATGCTTCGTCAGTTTTTAGAGGGAGAAGGGTCTGTTCCCAGTTTATTTCACTTAGTGAACAATTTATTTGGTCAAAATTGGCCTTGTGATATTGCTTAACTTTAATTTTATTGATTTTGGGTTGAAGAGAGAACTGCATGGAAAAAGATATGGACATATGATCGCTGTTCCCCAGGGGAGCTAAAATGCTAGTGTCAAACATAGGGGTTTCTAGATTTGTTTTTACTAGATCAAGAATGTTTTTTTCCCCTGGTTGGTTCCCTTATAGTTTGTTTGAGAACTAGATTTATAATGACTGAGAGAAATTGTTAATCATGATGGCTGGTTCCAGAAAGGGTGTCCCAGTTTATGGTTGGTAGATTATAATCCCCAGTATAAGTACTGTTTCTTTATATGCTAGTTGATTTTTCTCTTCAGTTAACAACCTGGTAACATTTAAGTCGGATGATGGTGGTCTGTAGCATGTGCCTATGAGTAATTTTTGAGTACCTGTTGGTTGACTATAGGCCCATACAGTTTCGGTTTGTGAACTGATTTCTATCCCATAAGAATGTATGTCATCTCTTATGTAAAGGCTAGCCCCTCCACCTTTTTTTGAATTCTCCCAATGTTTGTAGTAGTGTTTATAGCCAGGAAGTTCTGCTGTCCAGTCTTTTTCTAAGTTACCCCATGTTTCCATAATTGCTATTAATGCCAGTTCTAAAGTCTGGGTTAGAATTTCCAATTCTGCATACTTAGCGATATTTATTGATCGTGCATTGAAGGTGAGAATGTTTACTGTAAGATTCTTTTTTTGGCAGTGATTTTTAATAAGAGGCCAAGATGTTTCCCTAGTCTCCCCCTTAGTTATTAGTTTAAATAAGTATTTATTTATGATGTCATCTTTTGACCCAAAATAGTACTGCCTCTTCTACTTAAATGCCATCCATCCCAACAGTAGAGTGAGGTTTTGTCCACAAATTCCTCCTAGTGTGTTAAACACTTGATTCCTTGTCTGTAGCACCATTTGCAGAGCCATTTGTTCAAGGCCTTTATTTTGGAAGTAATATAGCTAGTAGCTCTTGGGATAGGTAATATCTCAAAGATACAGACAGTGCAACCGCGTTCGGTTAGTATGTTATTTAGTGCAACAATGTCTTGTTTAATTTTCAAAAGTTGTGATCCCCCAATATCATTTGTTCCCATGTGAATTATTACCAACGGGTTATCGCCAGCGGTAGACAGTATAGGTTTTGCCATTGATGTAATATCTGCAATTTTTGCTCCTCTAAAGCTGGATCACATTCTATGTTCCTTGTTGGGGTTACATATTGCTCTGTCCAAGTATTTTATAATTGAATCACCTAAAACAATTACCTGTTGTTGTTTGGTTTGTGATTCGACTGGTAAGTGTGTATCTAAGGAATTTGTAGAGAGCTTCCTAGGTAAGGCAGCATTTGTTTCTGGTTTGATAGTTATCTCTTTGTGTGCCTGATGAGTAGTAAGTGAGGTTGTTTTTCTAGTGTGTTGGATATTATAATAGGAAGTTTGGGATCATCATCTCTATATGTAATATTGCTCAAATCTCCCAGTGCAGTGTCCACATCCCTGTCTGTTTTATGCATAAGGGTTTCAAATGACTTTTGTAGTGGAAGTTCTTGACTATTGTCAAGATGATTGTTTTTTCTGGTGTGTTTCTTATGAGGGATTGTTGTCCAATTGTTCTCAGTAGTACGTATTGAAGGAGTTGAGGATGTAACTGGTCTCTCTGCTAAATTAGATATAGGGTGATTGTTTGAGGATTTTTCAAGGGGGAGTGAGTCATCTGAGTTTTTAGTGATAGACATGTTGGCATCAACTAGGAGTGACATCTGATGTATATAATCTTCTAGTGCTTTAATGTCAGAGTTAAGAGTATCTTTAGGCTGCAAACGTTTAACTTCTTCCTGCAAGCTTTTCAATAAGATGCATCTATTGCAGACAAAGTTTGCTGTTTGCTTGCCAGTAGTGTACGTTAAGCATGATGTACACAATTTATCCTCCAGGAGAGGGGAGGTGATCCTGCCACTATATAGGTCACTGGTTAGACCACACCTGGATTACTGAATGCAGTTCTGATAACCATACCTGGAGAAGGACATTAGGTTACTGGAGGGGATGCAGCTCAGGGCAACAAAAAAGATTCATGGGCTAGAGTACATAAGTAATAAGACACGACAGGGTGTGCACTAGACACTTCTGGAGCATGGCCGGGCCATAGTGTGTCCAAGTGCCTTCAGCTCTTGGCCGTGTGCTAGAAGTGTCTAGTACAGACCCCCAGAGTCTTATCGCACTTATGAAATGGGCACTCATAGCTGTTCATGTGTGAGAAAATTAAAAAGTGTGTGCAGTGCGACTACAGTGTGCATCTAAAAATAACAAAGGTAATGCAGTCGTAAAGAAGTGTACAAGAAAAATTGTTAATTGTTTGCAGTGCTACTACTGTGTGTATCTAAAAATAACAAAAATAATGCAGTGGTAAAGGAGTGTAACAGAAAATCAATGCAGTGTATTTACAGTGCAGTTAATAACAGCAGGACTATTTTAGTGTACACTGTGTTAACATTGAAATGGGACTCTAGATTGCAGTGTACACTCTACTTCCCTCTGGGAAGGCCAACAGGATTCTGAATTGTATTGCCAGAGGCATATCCTCCAGGAGGGGGGAGGTGATCCTGCCGCTATATAGGTCACTGGTTAGACCACACCTGGATTACTGAATGCAGTTCTGACAACCATACCTGGAGAAGGACATTAGGTTACTGGAGGCGATGCAGCTCAGGGCAACAAAAATTATTCAGGGGCTAGGGGACTTACCCTACGAGAACAGGCTGAGGGAGTTGAACATGTACACCCTGGAGTAGATGAGGGATGGGGGGACATGACTGAAACCTTCAAGTACATGAAGGGAATAAATAAAACGGGCATGGAGGGGCTTTTCAGATTAAGAAGGGGGAGGGACACTCGAGGGCAAGATCTGAGATTGGAAGGGGGAAGGTTCAGGAGGGAAATAAGAAGACATTATTTACAGAGAGGGAGGTGTCTGGGTGGAATGCATTGTCAGAGGAAGTGGTATCCTGTAGGACAGTGGGCTACTTCCAAAGGGGGTGGGATAGGGTAAGAGGGGAGGTCACTGGAGGGGGAAGACGAGGGAAGGGCAGCTGCAGTATAAGGGCTGCTAGCTGCACAATCAAGCAGACTTGCTAGACCAGAAGGCATCTATCTGCTGACAATTTCGTATATTCGGATGTTCATAGAATTGCATATCATTTTATATGGCTGATACTGTGATTTACCTGAGAGATCCTGAAAGAACTATAAAACCACTTTTCATTCTGTTAGAGATTATATAACGCCTCACAATGTGTGTTAGCGAAACCCGTAGCGCGGTGCTATTTACATCCTATAAAAAGGTTTTCTAAACTCAGGGCAAACCACAATAGGAGGCCTGGACACAGCAGAAATCAGGAAGACAGTTGGAAACAACTCTGTGTTGATCCATCCGATGACAGCTGTACTGGAGGAGGAAGAGAGACTAAGCCCTCCCTGGGCCACACCGTAGGCTGAGGAAGAGATATGCTGCACACAGAATGTACCAGCCCAGAGTATCTTTCAAGACACTGACAGATGACCATCTTGTGGGCCACTACAGACTGAGCAGAGTCCTGCTGAGGCAGTTTTGTGAGCTCCTATATGAGCAGCTACAGTCTGCCACCCAGCACAGCCATGCCATGTCATTTAAGGAAAAAATGACAGCTACGATTTGCTTTCTATGCACCGGGTTCTTCCAGACACTGGTTGGAGAGACCATAGGTGTGTTGCAGTCTGCCACCCCGTGCCACCTGATCCAGTTACTAGATGCCCTGCTGCCACATTCTGGTGAATTCATCATATTTCCCAGCACAGCAGTGAAGCGCAGAGAAACAATGCAGCAATTCTATCGGGTTGCGCACCTACCAGCTTTACTCTGTGCCATTGACTGCACCCACGTTGCCATCTGGGCACCATCTGGTGAAGTGGGTGACACCTTCCTCAACAGGAAGGGTTAACACTCCATAAATTGCCAGGTCTTGTGTGATGCAAATAGATGAATCATCAATGTCCTTGCATGGTTCGCCAACAGTGCCCACAATGCCTTCATCTGGAACCAGTCAGAAGTGTGCCGGGCCTTTGAGGAAGGCACAATACCCAGTGGACATCTTGTCAGTGAGTACCTGAAGCAGGCCCGACCACAGTACCTCAATGGTGGGACAGTGTCACACTAGAGCACACAGAGGAGGTAGTGAGGGGTTGGGGGGTGCACAGGTGCAGAGGAAGACCCAAACAGTAGGGGAGGCAAAGTAGTCAGGGTGTGAGGCACAGTATACACAGTCTAACAACTGTTAATGTTCCCACAGGTGACAGTGCCTATCCCCTGAGACCCTGGCTCCTAACACCTGTTCTTCAGCCAGCTAAAGTGTCTGAGGAGAGGTATAATGAGGCACACATTGCAACATGGAACATAATCAAGCATGTCTTCAGCATGCTGAAAATGAGATTCCGATGCCTGGACTGTTCTGGTGGTGCCCTATAAAATGACCCTCAAAAGGTATGCTGCATATCCGTAGCCTGTTGTATGTTGCACAACATGGTGCTAAACCATAGAATATGCCTGCCTGAACCTGAGGAACATTTAGATAGTGACATTGAGCCAGAGGTCCAGGAAAAAGTGGAGCAGCTCAAAAGGTGAGACCCATGGATGGCCAGGAGGGCCCGGGAGCACAGGAGTAACATCATAAGAACCCTGACATGGATGGACAGGTGAGTGTAATAAACACGGACAACAGACATGTATTCAAATGTGTATTAACAGTGGTAGCAGTGCAGTACAGTGACAGGCACAAACTGGTGATAGGATGTGAATAAGAAACGAAACAAAAATGACCGCACACAGGTGATACAGGGAATATGATGGGAAGTGGCCATATACAGAGAGGTGCAGGTAGGGGAATGGTGCACAATGGTGTGGCATACACATGGCATCATCACTGCCTCCCACCGCGGACCCTCACAAACACCCTACCACGGGAACATGGGGGGGTGTACTGTGGGCTGAGGAGCCGAGAGGCAACGATTACAGGGATGGGGAGACCCTGGGATGACCCAGGCCATGGTACAGGCTAGGTGTAGCCAATGACATTCACCGACCAATATTCTGTGTTGTGCCCACAGATGATGGCACAGCAGCTGTGATGGCTGACTATGACCTTCCACTCCATGCTGTGTAGGCACACTGGGGGACACTACTGGCATGGCAATGGTGTGTTATGGTGGTGTGCTACTACCTGGCCATCCCAACATTCCTCACTGTGGCTGTGAGGGAGCTCACAGCCCCAGTGAACTCACCAAAGCCTTGGTGGAGGGCATTGAGGAAACATGCCTGACACTCCTCCACATGCTGTTCGGCCCACAATAGGTCAGCATGCACTGCCTCCTGGAGGTGGGATAGTTCTTGCCATACCTCCCTCCTGAAGGCATGCAGCTTCCGCTGTGTGGCAGTCTGCGACTCCACTGCAGAGCAGAGTAGCTGCTGGGATCCAGGGATCTATTGTTGCTGGGTTGAATAGGCACCCTGGACAGTGGGCAGGGGTGACTGGGGGTGATCAATGGGGTGGGAGCGCCAAACACCGGATGTGGCTGCCTGCCACCCCACTGCACCATCTGCTGGGGCATATATGTCACGTGTATGGTCTGCCTGGCCATGAGGATGGCTGCACACAGGAGGGTGTCACTTGTGCTGGCTGGTGTGTGTGTGGCCGCAGACCTGTCAGGGACACCATTAGTGGGGGTTGTGATGGTGGCAGTGGCAGTAGCGGTCCTGGGAACATAGCCCACAGGGGACCCTGGCAGCACCAAAGGCACTGGCTGTCCAGCAGGTGAATTTGTTGAGGCAGCTATGAGGCCATTGCCATCAGCCCCTGTCAGATCCTCTAATCCAAGACCAAAGTCTGATGGGGAGAACCCCCCACACCTGCAATGGTGCCAGTGTAGTCCCCGGTGGGGTTGTACATCTCATCATCGCCATCTTCATCATCATCATCATCATCATCATCGGAGATGCCTGTGCCGGTGACTTCTGTACCCCGGATGTTGATGGGCCCTCCACCTCGTCCACCTCCACACAGTCCCCTGCTGTGAGTCCATCACCCTGCACTGTGGACAACGAATAAAACTGTCAGTGGTGTGCACATGACAAAGTGGTCCCCCACCAGTGCTACCACATGCAAAACACACCAGTGCTGCCTATGCTACACAGTGCAAGCCCAAACCCGGTGTGCACAGCCTACACAACCATGCTCAGAATGAGCATCCCATAAGCCTGCACTCAACCAGCACCAAGTGTGAGCAATATTCAGCATTCAGAAAATACAAGGAATCACAGAAGGAGCAGGACAGAGAATTGTATCAGTTAAAGCAAAAGGAAGCTGGGAAGGCAGTCAGAACAGCAAAGGCCCGAACTGAGGAAAAGATAGCCAACTCAGTTAAGAAGGGGGATAAAACCTTTTTTAGGTACATCAGGGAGCGAAGGAAGACTAAGGGAGGGATAGTGAGGCTTAATAAAGGGGAGGAGGTGGGCAGACGGTGACGGTGAAAAGGCAGAGATACTAAACAAATATTTTTGCTCAGTATTTACAAATGAAGAGAGGGAGGTACCTAAAACAAACAATAGAAACACTCTGGATACAGAAGTTGATACCAGCCCATTTACAGAAGAAAGGGTTCTGAAAGAACTCTTAAAACTGAAGGTGGACAAAGCAATGGAGCCTGATGGGATTCATCCCAGAATTCTAAAAGAACTAAGGGTAGAACTAGTGACACCACCTCTTTAACAAATCATGGGAGGATGGGGTGGTACCTGAGGACTGGAGGAGAGCAGATATAATTCCCCTTCACAAAAGTGGGAGCAGGGCAGAAGCAGGAAACTACAGACCTGTTAGTTTAACCTCAGTGATAGGGAAAATGATGGAATCACTTCTGAAGGAAAGAATTGTTGAGTACCTAGAGGCCAGAGGGGCACAGGACCCAAGGCAGCATGGATTCACAGCAGGAAGGTCATGCCAGACGAATCTAATAGATTTCTTTGACTGGGTGACCAAAGTAGTAAATCAGGGAGGGGCTGTGGACATGGCCTACTTAGACTTTAGTAAGGCATTTGATTCAGTCCCACACAAAAGATTAATATACAAGTTAGCCAGCCTGGGAGTGGGTCCCAAGATGATAGCCTGGGTAAAGAATTGGCTGGAGAATAGGACACAGAGTAATAGTAAATGGAGTCCACTCTGAAGAAAGGGGTTACTAGTGGGGTGCATGAGGTTCAGTATTAGGACCCGGTCCTCTTCAATATCTTTGTAAGCAACATTGCAGAGGGACTGGAAGAAAGTATGTCTCTTTGCAGATGACACAAAGATCTGCAACAGAGTTGATGTCAAGGTGGGGTGGAAAGGATGAGCAGGGACTTGGCAAGGTTAGAGGAATGGTCAAATGTATGGCAGCTTAGATTTAATGCTAAAGTGCAAGGTAATGCACCTGGGAAACAAAAACCTAGGGAAGAGTACACAATGGGGTGAGATACTAACAACAACAAAAATGGAAAGGACCTGGAGTAGTCATATCAGATGACTTAAGGTGGGCAAGCAATGTGAGAGGGCAGTAAGGAGGGCTGGGGGATACTGGGATGCATAGGAGAGGCATCACCAGTAGAAAACAGGAAGTTGTTATCCCTCTGTACAGACAGCTGGTGAGACCCCATCTGGAGTACTGTGTGCAGTTCTGGAGACCCAATCTCTGCAAGGACATAGACAAGATGGAAGCTGTCCAGAGGAGGGCAACTAAAATGGTGCAGGTGTGCACGGAAGACATATGAAAGAGACTAAGGAGCTTAATGTATAGCCTCGAGGAAAGGAGGAGAGGGGACATGATAGAAACTTTCAAGTACCTCAAGGAATCAACAAAGTCCAAGAGGGTAGCATCCTTCAAAAGAGTGTTGCAAGAACAAGGGGCACAATTTGAAGATGGGGCGGCTCAGGGTAATGAACGAGTATTTTTTCACAGAGAGGTGGTGGATGCATGGAAGGCCTTCCAGAGGAGGTTGTGGAGTCAAAAACAGTGGTTGAATTCAAGCATGCATGGACAGCCATAAGGCAATTCTAGGGGGTTGGGGTAGAAAGAAGTAGACTGCTGGTTAACTAGGATCTACAGCTTATCCATCAGGTAGGGAAATGGGCAGACTGGGTGGGCCAAGCGGTCCTTATCTGCCGTCAAATTCTATGTTTCTATATCCCTCACACACATGAAACTCACCACCGAAAAGGAGGTAATAGTTGTAGCACCCAGTGACACACATGGCAGCATGCAACACAGCATGCTGAAGGCACACCCACTGGAAACGTACACACCTTGCGCAGAGGCACAGGGTCAGGGTCAGTGTCTGCAGGGTACACCATGACCGTGTCAACATGGCACATGCTGCATGTCCAGCAATGCATAGAACACACCACCAGACACTGCCATACTGTACACAGGCCTTCACAATGCACACGTGTGCACAGGCCAGGTCAGCAGTGTGCCATATCACAAGCAGAGCCATCTGTACCCCCATGTGCTGACATGCATAGCCTGGTGCTGCATGGCCAAGTACTCACATGCACAGTGTAACACCAGTGGTGTTTCACAGCCACCGCCAACCACACCTGCCACAGCCACTGTCTGGATTATCAGTGCTACCACCTCCATGATAGGGTCCACTGTCCCAAGCTCTGCAGGTCTTGGACCTCCTCTGGTGCCATGCAGTGCATGGTAGTGTGCTGCCTCCTCCTCCTTTGCCCTACACTGCAGGTCATGTCACCGCTTCCTTACGGTGTCCATTGTGTGGCCACGTCCACCCACTGCATTTACTTCTGCAGTGATCTGTTTCCACATCTCCCTGATGGTGACATCCATGGTCCTGTACCACTGCATAGACTGCTCCCTTGGCTTGTAGCCATTGACCAGGGCCTTCAGCTTCTCCCAGGAGAACTTGTGGGAGCACAGCCTTGCCCTTCCATCAGAGGCACCTGTGTGTGGATGTAACTTGACAGGTGTCAGTGGCTTTCTTGTACTCTAAGTGTGTGTGTGTGTGTGTGTGTGTGTGTGTATGTGTGTGTGTGTGTGTGTGTGTGTGTGCCACTACACACAACTGAATGGTCACAATGTGTCATAGGATGTGGGCATGTTTCATAGGGATGTTGGGACACACCTCACACCCCATGACGAACAGGCCAAATCCATGTCCATCTGGCTTTGTCTGCCACATGATAGGGTATGTGTGCAAAAGGGATACAGCCACAAGGCTGCTTTGTGAGGGCAGCACCAGGATCAGTGCGCTATCTGTAGCCCAACAAGTGTGTGGTGTGACTTTGCCGCACTGACCGGTGGGGATGGCAGACTGCACAATGCGCCCTTGTTGTAGAACAGCATAGCATGGAGTACACATACACATGATGGAGGCACAGGGCAGCCATGTGATCAGTTGTGCTGTGTTGTGTGTTGTGATCCCCGGACATACTGGTACCCTGTGGATGCACATGTACATCCATATGTGTGTCACAGTTTGTGCAAACAGAAACACATTCACAGCGTGGACATGTGATTTGACAGAACAGCAGTGCAGCATTGTGACTGTATAAACCTGCATGCTAGGCCTGCAGCATCTGTGTTTACATTGGTCTGCAGTAGCCGGCATAGTACATCCTATTACTGTTCACACACATGAACTGCAGCCCTATTACAATGTAGCACAGCACACACAGTGTTGCGGTACTATATAACACGGTAATGACTGAGGGACACCTACCTGTAGCTCCTGAAGTCATGTGCTGGGACATGCTGAGGCCTAGTGCTGAGAGCAAACAAATCCTCCTTCTGCCTGCAGTATCTGTAAGCTCTGCAGGTGGAGCTTAGGCAACCCTTAAACAGCCCAGCTGGGCAATCCACACATGGTAATGCACGCAAATTGGGCCGCAATGAGATGCTAATGTGGTGGATTGCACTCCGATTGCCTAAGTAGCCTCATTTGAATACAAGCTTTGAATATTGCAAAGTTTAACACTGAGCAAATGCAATTGCACTGGCCAAAGTGTTTGTGCCATGGCGCTATTTGTTTATTGCCGCTCCTAGGGTGCATGCGTGATGACGTACGCACGGCAGGGGTCATGTAAGGGTCCCACATGTTCACTGATGGCAGTCTGGCATAGCACAATGCTATAATATTTTGTGCTACACCATACACAGATAGCACAGTGCTAACATATACACACTTCATTTTTTGGCCTACACAGCTACAGTGAGCATCTGTTTGAGTGTGATGCCAAAATACTTCATATTACTGACAATGGTGAGCAGAAGGTGCATAAGGACCATTGTGCAGAGGGACCAGAGGTAGGGGATGGCCTAGATGGCTAATCTAGTGCAACTAGTGATGGCCAGGGAGGAGCAGCTGTTTGGGGAGGTGCCTGAGGGGAACAGGCCATGGTGTCAAGTGTGGGCCTAGATTACACACCACCTGTCCCAGCACACAGGGTGGACTGCAATGGGGAACAGTGCTGGCACAGGTACACGGACCTGCAGCGTTGGGAGAGGACCAGACTGGAGTGCTTCTGGCACATAGTGCAGGATGGCAATGTGTGTGCACCAGGTAAGTGGACACCTTACTCAAAGCTATGCCTTTTGCATGTCAGTGGGTGTGGGCATCCATGTACACCCTACACATGTGGGTACATTTGTGTCTGGAGGGGTCAGTGCATACATGCCTGCAATGCTGCAGGGTATGTCCCAGGCAGTGGACTGTGTGCAGCACTATGGGTACCGTGGTGCCCGTTTGTGGGCCAACAGTGCCTGTGTCTGTGGGCATACATGTGACGTGCATTGCTTGACCCACGTGACGGTCCACATATATGTCAGGCACTGGCTGTGCAGCACATGTACATTGCACCTACAGTGCACATGTATACCACACAACAGCTGCAGCTTGGGGAGGGCACATTGCACTGCCTGATAGTTGCGCATTGTGTACCTGGCACAGGTGGGGGGGGTGAACCACTGTTCATTATGGTACTGACCCTGGTCAATTTCCTTCACTCTGCAGACCACAATGCCAGGGGCGCGGATGGGGGGTGCAGCCAGAGGGGCCAGGGAACCAGTCAGCAGGACACCAGTGGTGACGGGCAGCGGGATGCAGCACATGAGTATGCTTCCCTGTTGTCTACCTGTGTAAGATACCTTGTTGGGTGGGGCAGGTTTGGTACCCGTATACAGCACTGTGTCACCAACAAATGTGCTCCTGCCCTGTATAATGTCACTGGTCCCGGGGCACGTGGCCATGGGTTGCCCGTAGTGCTGTGCTGCTGGGGAGAGCATCACACACATCCTACACCACCTGTGGTACAGTGCACATGGAGGATGGGTGTGTGTACCATGGGGTTTCATGCTGCCTCATACAGGCACAGGTCAGGTGGCATGTGCACTGTTTATATTTTTGGGTACATGGGCATGGTGATTGGGACATGCTGTCCTTCCCTGGGTCCACATCCTGGGGTCTGCATTGCTCCACAGTGTCAGCATAAAATCCTTATGAGGGCATCATTTCACACATAGGTTCACGTCGGAGCTCACTGTGGGCCAGGTGGCCAGAAGAAACCGAAGTATGTGACAACCTTCTGAGAAGGCTCGTATGCCAGCAGCATACAATAGTCGAACAGCAAGCCACCCTTATAAGCGAGACCAGGTGTGTGGCGGACATTCTAGAATGAAGGCACCATGCAGACACTTAGGCCCAGACTTCTAACCCTTAATCCCCTTCTTCCCTTGTTATTCACCGTTCCCTGTTCTTCCCCTCCCCCATTTTGGTTTTGTCTCTGTAAATATTTTGCTGATGTTTGCTGTGATGTTTTATTAATACATATTTTTATAGTTGTATTCCTGTGTCCTGTCTCTTTCTTGGGTAACTGTTATCAGTGTCACTCTGTGGTGTGTTGCACCTACTTTCCATCTAGTTCACCATGGTGGATGCCATCCTGGCCTATCCCATGGCACTGGTCTCACAACAGTTCTCCCTGCACTGTCTGTGGCTGCACATGTGGCAGTGGGTTGTTTCGGGCATACTGGGTTTCTCCACGTGGCTCTCCCATTTTGTTCTCCATATGTCCCCTGCATGTTGTGTGTGTGCTGCAGAAGAACATTTGTCTTGTGTCTGCCTGTGGACATGGTCTGTTCCCTGTTCCTTGGCTGCACCACGATGGCATTGCATGGTTTGCGGGGGTGGCCTTGCTCTGCAGGCTTATGTAGGACTTTATCCATGGTCCATCCCTCTTTGTCCTCCCACTGTGTATTCCGTGGTGTGCAGTCCCCTGCTCAGTGTTAGGGATCCTTGTCCCCCTCCCCACAGTGGGCTCTGCTTGGGTCTATACTGCCACACAGGCATGGATTATCCTTTCTGTGGGTCACATCACCACTGTTCCATCTCTCCACCTTTTCCACCGTTCACATCCATACAGTGTTGCTACATTTTGGGGTTACTCTTTCATGTTAATTTTTTTGTTTCTTTATTTTTATTTTTTGGTTAATGTGTTTTTTCCTGGCATTGCCTTTGGTGGTTCATTTGCTGTTGTTTGTGTTGTACACTGCTGTGTGCTCTGGTGTTCATATTTTGGGCTGCACTTCTTGCGTGTACCCCGAGTGGACACATGGTTCTCCTGTGCACTGTGCTGCTGTTGCTGTTTGCACTGCCCAGCTGCTATATTCAGAGCTGTCTTCTTTGCTGTTTTGAGAGCTGTCTTGTTTGTTGGGCCATTTTTGCGCTGCACTCTCAGCCCTGCTCGCATGGCTTCATTTGCATGATATAGTCAACTGATTTAGCCTCAGGGCTATGCCTTTGAATATAGCGTACAAATGGTTCCGGGCTAATTTTGCATGCCAGTCGGTGCTAATTGTGCCTTGGGGCTATGTTTTGAATATTGGGCCCCTATCTGTCAAAATGGTAAACCCAGACTCACTTGGTCTTTATTGATGTGGCACAAGTGAGCAGGGAGTTATAACTTACCCAGTCTTAGGGAATATTACGTAGCAGCTCAGTTAGTCAGTCTAATAGACATATTAGATGATAACAAAGAGACTGTTTGGAAATCCATTGAAGAAGGAACTAATAGGATTACTCACTTAGAATGCCTAGCCTGGGAGGTTAAATGGCCACACCAATTGGGGTTATTACCGAACAGGTGGACCAAACACACTTTTCACCAGAGGCTACAAATAAAAAAAGGCTGCAGCTTACCAAAATGCAACCTCAGTGGGTACCACTGTGGAAGAATAGCTCTTTCTCCCCTGCATGTGCTGATGGCACCTTTAAAAGATGGGCTAGGCAGGTTTTACAATATCTCACACAGTTCTTTGCAGACAGAACATTTAAATCCTTTCAACAGCTTCAATTAGAATTTTATTTACCTCATAAGAACCCTCTATAGATTCTTGCAGGTCAGATCCTTTATTAACAAGCCTGAAATTTTTCATGAACTGTGGTTAGATCAGCATCCTTTAGTTACTAAAATTAGATACTCTCCAGGCAAAGTAATACCAAACATATAATTTCCAACCTGTACTTAGAACTTAACTCAGATACAGGACGTGTAAGTGCAGAATGTATACAGCATCACTTTGAGGAGGAACTGAACATGTCTATGACACAGGAAGAATGGGTGCAGGTCTGGCAGGCTACACATAAAACAACTTCAACATGGATTGGTGAGAGTTTAAATGGAAACTGCTTAGTAGATATTTTATCACTCCTGATAAGACAACACATTTGGGCACAAGTAACATGCATTCATGTTGGAGAGGGTGTGGAGAAAGAGGAACCACATTACATACTTATTGGACCTGTGATGTTCTACAGGGTTCTGAGCAGACGTCCAGACATGGATTTGTAAAATACTGGAGCTCTTTATCCAATTGGTCTAATTGGGTCTGGAGAGGCTCATAAATATTAGTTTAACATATTAATTGCTGCTGCTGCACTCAAAGCCATCACAAAGACATGGCTAGAGATGCCGCACCCCTTCCAGGCAATATATGATAAATAGTTGCAAGAGAATGAAATTAATGGAGGAAATTACAGCTAGGTTGAACCCTAAAGTAGACCACTTCAGCACTAAATGGCTTCCCTTTGCACACTTGCTTGAGGATATAAATGGCACACTAGTTCTGGAACAACTGCTTTATGATTAATTTTTGAGATAGATTGTACATCCTTGAACTTTATTACATAACTTTGTTTGCCCTGCTTCCAACTAACTTTGTTCTGACTGTTTTTCTTTTTGCAGGCTCCTGGTCAAATTTAGGACCAGATGATACAATATGTGTAATACTTCAGTTCAGCAAACACAGAGACTATTAGTTTCTTCAAGCATAGACAATTATATGATACCCGAGACTGGACATTTGCATTGCAGGAGACCTTTGGTTAAAATGTTGCAACTCTGGGTTGTAACCATTTAATTTTTGGGGGGATGTAACCTGTGGAAAGATATTTTATTCAGTTTGTAACATGCCTCTGTGAACTCAATAAAAAATTAAAAATAAAAACAGAACCGGCACAACCTCAACCATGATGGCTCCCAGAACTCCTCCACCCACATCTCAGACAGATCCTAGAGATGCAGCCATAGTGAACACTCAGATGACACCAATGGGGAGTCCTCTTTCCTGCTGATGAACAACAGATACCCTCCTCTGTTACAGGAATCCTCATGGATGTTTCCCCAGTCCAGGCTGCAGTTCCCAGTGTGACGCAGACCCAGGCTTCTACAGACTACTCTAGGTCACCATCTGTATAGGTACTTCCTGCCTTCAGTCCTGCCCTAGTGCCTATTACCTCCTGGCCCTCTCTGGCAGCTACCAACTATGCTGTCAAGTAGGGAAAATCTCAGGACCACTCCGCTCCAGCATCCACCTCGTTTTGCCCCACCACCTGAGGGATGCCATGCAGTCTTACTGCCAGTAAGATTGTTTTCTGTTCTACAGCCATGTTTTATGGCTGTTCAATGATTTCTGAGTGACTAGGATGGTTTCTGCAAAATGTGACTTAGTCTGGGACATAAACAAGCCAGCTGGAATGTGCGTACTCTATAGGGATCTCTTTTATTTCTCCCTGTGTGTTTTCCAGCATGAAACCTCCATGGACACAATTAAATGTTTTATGCTTTACTACTGGGGGTTAACAGTGGGGGCTGTGGGGTCATCACATAGGCAATAATGGTTTGAAATTTATCTCTGAGATATCAAGGGGCTGTATGTGGCTATGCTCTATGTACTATGACATATTTAATAGCCATGTGAAGTGTTTATATTGATCTCCTCAGCTGGCTTCCCCCTCCCCCTCTCTGCCCTTCACTGCATACTATCCCCCCTGGACTACCCCATGCCTCTCTTTGTAAGAGCTCCTTTTGGCCACTATGACTCAGATGAGGCCCTTGGCCCATGGCTGCATGAATGCCCATGTCTTGTATATTGTATTGCCCTTGGTCTGCAGTTCCTCCTAGTTGTATCGCTCTTGGCCCTTCCGTCATCTACGGCCTGTGCCTTATACAGAGCAACTATGGGTGCTTATGAAATCATAACTTGCTACTCTATGGATGTAGACTTCACTGATGGTCTGGCATGCCCTCATTTCTATATACCCCTGCTTCGGGCTTGTATGCCTGGGCCTTACTGCTCCTGTCCTTAGAGTACTGTTCCCCTGTTTGTCCTCTCCTTGCTTACCCTCCTACCCTCTCATGTACCTGCACCTTATCTGGACCTTCTGCTCCTCCTTCAAATCTATCTCACCCCTCTAGTTTCTGTGGCTCAGTACCTGTAGCCCTATATTGCATCTCCCTGTACCCTAGGTCCCCCCCCCCACTTCTATGGCTCTGTGCTGCTGTCCTTGGCCTAAAGCGGTATGCTCGGTTTTCTCCTTGTCACTCCTGTCTCATCCTCTATCTATATCTTCCCTACTCTTTTCCCCCTTCCCCCTCCTCTCCCACTCCCAGCACTCTGGCTGCCCAATACTCAACTATCAACATGCCTTTGCTGAAAATGTTAATGCCTACCTCTGTTATACATTCCTTCTCCTGGAGCCTGGGGACTTTTATCCCCCCCTTCCGTTGCTACACCATGATGGCAATGAATACCTGACTTATCCCCCAACTCTACTCCTTGATGTGTTGTCTTTATGAGCTGAGCTAGCACAGCCCCATATTTAGACAGTTTATTTATTTATTTATTTAAGAGTTTAACCAGGAAAGCATGCTGAGCAGACAACCGCTCGTTTCCAGAAGCGACCTGGGGGACGAGTCCCAACAGTAATAATACAATACATTTTAACAAATAAAATGAGAAGACAGGTAAATGCTTTTATACATAGAGGCACAGTAATATAATTCATGCGGGGTTACACTTGAGATACCCATATTAGGCTGAGAAAGAATAGGGTGCTTGGGGCGGGGCGGTTAAGAGACTGGCTGGCTAGGCGTACACATAACACGGCTTTGGGGGTAAATGCTGCAGTTGAAATACAGACTAGAAACACATACAGCTGGTGGTGAAGTGGGTGCTGAGGAGGCGATTGAGGTGCTGGGAGCTTGTGGTGTGTCTGATGGTAGCGGGCAACACATTCCACAGTTTGGGTATGTGGTATTGGAAGGCAGATTGACCTTTAGTCAAGCCCATGAAAGGGACATGGAGGAGCCTGGAGTCCGTACTTCTGAGTGAGTAGGTTGGTATAGGCTGTGCTGAGAGAGCAGATGTAAGGTATGCATGCTCCAGCCACCATATTTTATATTATAGTCGTGTGATAGCACCACTATATTTAGGATTGAGTACGCACCTTAATGTCAATTTTTGCACTTTAACAACTTCACAGCTGTTCACTAGATTTGCATGAAAATTTGCTTGTACAGTCTTGTGGGGTAGATCTTTGGATGTGCCAAGTTTCCTTCAAGTCTGATTTGTACCTTCTGAGACCTGGATAGTGAAAAAAGTTAATTTTTCATAATTTTATTCCCATTGATTCGAATGGGTTTTCTTTGAATTTGGCTACAGCCCAGATGGTTTGGAATTTTGGTCTAACATTTTCAGGGTAGAATGGAGCTTGCCCAGTGATGTGCCTTTTGCTTGTTTGGTGAAAAAATATTAATCCATTTCAAAGTTATTTAATTTTACAATTTTCAAACATTGGTTCTGAGTATGCTTCATAAGCACTTAAAATACAGTAGCTGTACGAAATGAAAAAATAATCTTCTTTCATTTTGATGTCATTCTTTTTTTTCATTTGCTGCCATCTTGTTTTCCATTTTTCCCTAAACATTTACATTTCAAAAACCATGAAAATTACATTCTGTAGCTTGACCAAGACATGTAGCTTGCTTATCAGGACCCTCTTAGCTGGATTCTGCACTTAACTGTTGGAGAAATGTTCTTTAAACATTTTTTTTAAGATTATAAATCTTATTTTTTGTCACTCGTGATATGAAAAAAGATTCTTTTTGGTATCACGAGTGATGAAGAAATATCCTTTTCATGAAGAGAAAATCCATTCTTCTTTGTTGGCATCTTTTCCATGGTGTTTAGTGGCACCCCTCACCCTCCAGTTGCCATGACCCTCATTTTTAAGACTTTGCCCTAGTGTCTAGTTGAGCACCCCAACCTCCAATTGCCCTGCCCGTATATTTTTATGTTTCTTCTTTACCATTTTTCTCTGGTGTTTAATTGTGCCCTTTGATCACTGCCCTCTTTTTTATTTATTACTTCCTCAGAGTCTAGAGGTGTCCCCTGCCCTTCCATTGCTATCCCATAATTATAATATGTATCCCTGTTGTCTAGTGGTGCTCCCCTTCCTCTGTTGTCAAAGTATCATTAATCCCTGGTGTCTAGTGGCACCCCCCCACCCTCTGATTGTCATTGCCATAATTGGGTGATGTATCCCTGCTATCTAGTGGATTACCCCCCCCCATAGTCCATGTCTGCTTGCAATAAAGAATTCAGTCCCTCAATGTAATTTTTTTTACCTAAAAAACAAACAGTCCTTCACCAGTCACACCCACCCCCTCACCCAGACCTCACCCTCAGCACCCATCACCCTGCACCTTCAAAGTCACCCCAACACACCCTCACTAACCTGAACTGGTCCCAGAGTGAAGATCCACACTAATATGGTAGACACGTCTTGCTGCTGGAATTGCTGACTGCAGTATGACAAAGTAAGGTAACTATGGTTCAATATATTTCTATGTGGTTTTCAACTCTGATGCATAGCTTTCGCATTTTTCAAGATTTTGAAACCAAATTTTCAATATATGCTTTTTGAGACTCCACCTCATGAACACTGTTGGTGTCATTTCACAAATCCTGCCCAAAAGGCAATTTCATGTTCGGTTGGTGAAATCACCTTTCGGATGGGATTTCAAAATTTTGACCATACTTGTTCAAGAAGTGGGGTCATAAGAATGGTATGTTGAAAAACTGAGGTCAAAATATGTTAAAATGGCAAAGTTGTGGGCATCTATTGACATTTTGCTATGCTTGCTCGTAACTTTAGTAATTTTCAATGTTTTCACCCCAAATTTTCAATATAGTCATTTCTTTGCACCACTTCATGAATGTGACAGATGTCATTTTTCAAATGTTACACAACATTTCTTATCATGTCTCTGGCACAGAATGATGCTGCAGTGGTGTGGAATGCTATTTTGGTGGGGATTTGACAATTTTTACTGATAGGTTCATGACTTGGGGTAATAAGAAGGCTATGTTGACAATTTGGTTGCTGTTTTCCTACAAATGGAAATGCAGGGCTGTGAGGGTCTTGCGCTTCCACATAAACACACATATACTCTACCATCGGGCCTTGAAATTCATAACTGGTCTCCCATACTCCACACATCACTGCTCCCTTTACGCCACAGTAGGTTGGTCATCCCTTAACTACAGAAGACAGAGGAATGCAGCTCTATGGACATTTAGGGCCATCACAAAGATGTTGCCTCAGTACATCTCAGATTGTCTTCCTCTAGGTGTGATAGGTAAATATGCCTTAAGGAGTTCCTCCATTATCTCCCTTGCAGTACCGAAGTTCAAGTCGCCCTTCGGCAGGTCTGCCATATCTCACGCTTTACCCTCTGTCTGGAACAACTTGCAAAAAACCCTGAAGTTGGCTTACCCAATCAAACTATCAGCCTTCAGAGCACTTTATTCTCACTCTGTCAAGGAATCCTGTAACTGCTTCCCCTGATGTCACCTTCCCCCAGCCTCAGCTCTATCTGCTCCAGTGCATCCCTTTACTGGTGTTTCTTTTCCACCCCTCTTGGGCAATGTTACAGCCCATAAGAACTTACCTGACTGCTCCTTCTTTCCCGACCCTGTGTTTTTTTCTTTATTATTAGTTCCTTTCCCATGTCACCCTGGCTCCCACCTACACTCCTTGCTTACCCCCTTTGACACCTTCATGGTGTTTTGCTTTCCACTCCCTAACTGTTGCTACCCTCTCCCCTGCAATCACTACATGTACTTGTGGGCATGTACTGTGTACATCTCCTTAGTCACCCTCTTGCATCCCCCTCCCCACCCCTTCCATGTCCCACCAAGCTCCTTTAATCAATAATCATGTTCAAGGATGCTTTAAATACACACTGCAATTATTGTTGCGTATGCTTAACCTGTATACACTGTACTGCAGTTGCTATACATTTTAGCTGCATACTCTTCATGGTCTTAGCTTAATGGCTCTTTTTAATATTCTGTTTTATGTGTATTATAAACTTCCTGTGTATAATTACTGCTCTATGTAAATACTATGTAAGTGTGAATTCAGTTTGTATATATTGTTTACCCAATTATGATGTAACCGAGTATTCCTTTGTATGCGCTGTTAACCTCTCCTTTCCAGGTCCATCTTGAAAATGAGCTTGGTCAATGATATTCGCCTGGTTAAATAAAGATTTTGATTGATTGATATGCATCTGTGGATGAATGGGAGCCCAGAGCAGAGAGCCCAGAGGGCTCTGTGTTCCATCACATGAATAAGGATACTATTACTCTGAAAAAGTATGGATGCATGGGAGGGCAGGGCACAAAGGGCCCTGCCCTCCAACAGGAAAATAAGGATACGATTATACTATCTCAATAAGTAAGGGATTCTTCACAGAAACTGTGTTAATGCATCATTTAGGTTTCAGGCTAAAGCAACAAAAGTAGGGAAATGTAGCTTTAGGGTTTCCAATCCTAAAACCCCAACCCCGCTCCTAAAGCAAATCAGGGGCAGAGTCTTCATAGGAGTTGTCAGCCCTAAAGCTCACCCCATTCTATATACTCCAGAAACACACATCTAATGGGGTGAGCTTTAGGGTTGACAATCCCTAGGAAGACTCCACCCCTGATTTTCTTTAGGATATGGATTGGGGGTTTTGGAATTGAAACCTAAATCTGTTCTTTTATCCTAACCTGAACCTTAAATGTTGCATTGACACAGTTTTTACAAATAATATATATATTTTCCAATCATTTCCAGTCTATTCTACAGCTAGTAAAACACTTTAAAAAAGGGCTGAAGTCCAGTATAACCAGGTCTGTGATTTGTCGCCATAAGCCCTCACTGTACTCACCGCTGTGAGTTATATGCTAAACTAAACTGGCCCACCTTTGAAGGAAAATGGCACTGGCATGATCTACAGATGACCAGCACAAGGAGAGGAGATGGACGGGGTATTAATGTCATCCATCTACAAAATGACAACAAAAGATGAAGTGTTGCTGGTGGGAGACTTCAGTCTGCCTGATGTGGATTGGAGCATCCAGGCTGCAGCCACAGCCATGAGCAGAGGCATCGTGGATGCCCTGCAGGGGACATGCCTCATGCAGCTTGTGGTGGAACCCACCAGAGAAGGAGCAATATTGGGACCTGGTACTCACAAATGGAAACAAAGTCACTGATGTAATGGTGGGTAGCCACCTGGGTCCAGTGATCATCGTACAGTGTGTTTCAATATGAGGAGAGTGGAGGACCCAAATCACATGAAAGCAAGGGTCCTGGATTTCAGATGGGTTAACTTTACAAAAGGGGGAATGTCTCAAGGAAGCCATGGCAGAGGAAGAAGAAGGGGGGGTGTGGAGAAACAATGGGCTGACCTTAAGGGAGCCATAGCAAAGGCAACAAGCCTTTGTGTTAGGTAACTAAGCAAAATAATGAGAAAGAAAAAAACAGTATGGTTCTCAAAGGACGTGGTCAGGAATGAAAGACAGAAAAGATTAGCTTTCAGGAGGTACAAGGAAACACGGGGGGGAGGACAGGGAATAGTATCTGGAAAGGCAGAAGGAGGCAGGGAAAGCAGTAAGGGGTGCAAAGGCACAAACAGAGGAAAAAATAGCCCAGGCAATTAAGAAAGGAGACAAGACCTTTTTCAGGTACATTAGTGAAAGAAAATAGATCAGGGGTGGGATTGTGAGGTTAAAAAGGGAGGAAGGGTGTGTGCAGAGGGGGATATAGAAAAAGCAACAATCCTGAACAAATATTTTTGTTCACTATTCGAAGGAGAAGGAGAAGGATCACTATTGGGCCATAGGAGCACCAATGGGAGAGAGATGGACACTAGCCCATTTACATAGGAAAGAGTCCTAAAGAACTCAAGAATCTGAAAGGGGACAATGCTATGGGGCTGGATGGGATACTTCTCAGAACATTAAAAGAACTCAGAGAGGTGCTGGCAGCACTGCTAACAGCCCTATTTAACAAATAAATAGAGACAGGAGTGGTTCCACAGGACTGGAGGAGGGAAAATGTAGTGCCTCTCCACAAAAGTGGGAACAGGAAGAAGGCTGACAACTACAGGCCAGTCGGAGTGCTGTGGAGCAGCATCATGGCAGCAGCTTTCTAAATCAGCTCTGATAATAGAACTTTTAAATACCTCTGAAACCCATTTTATTCCCAGCTACATCTTAATTTAAATGTACCGACACCTGCATGAAATCACCTGGAGCATAATGGGACCAAAAAAAGACAGTAAACATGCCTCTCAAAGTCTGGACGTCTTTCTTTCTCCAGCAGGTTCATCTGAAGGGTTGGGGATGACTTCATCATGCAGTATGGTGGCGCCGGAGTTGCCATCAGCACAGATCCTGGCAATGCTTTTGAAAATACAAGCAAATTGTGAGGAAACAAATAAAAGATTAGCTGCTGTGGAAGCTAAGCTCAATGAGAATGAACAGAACATATGGGAAAACACCACAGCTATTAAAGACTTAAGTGAGGTGAACACCAAACAAGCAGACTGCAATGCCGCCTTTATGCAGGATTTTAATTTCCTCAAAATTAAAACTGAGAGCCTGGAAAACACCCAAAGACAGGCCAATGTATAGGTTGTGGGTTTTCCACTCAGGTCTGCTGGAAAGACTGATATTTCAAAAGCTGTGAACAAAATGATATTTCAGGACTTAAACTTTTACCATAGGATTCCTCTGTAAAGATTTTACAAATGTTTTTGTTATACTGCAACCACGAGGTGACCTGTATCAGAGGCCACTTACCACAATTGTCACTCTATCATCTCTGGAGGCCTGATTCCCCTACTATAAGCCGTACATTCCAGAGGCAATATCGTGTGGGAGGGCAGTCGCCTGGCATTTTTTCCTGACCTGTCAGCGCAAACTCAAAATAGGAAAAAGGAGCTACAAACGATTAAGAAAGAGATTCTTAAAAATGGTATCCAGGCACAGCTTAATTACCCAGCATGGCTGCAAGTCCAACATGACACTAAGGTGCACATTTTCATGGATCCAAAATCGGCAGCTGCCTTTGCAGAGAAACTAATTGAAAAAAAGAACCCTTTGGAGGTCGTCTCTGATGAAGAAGGGTGATACAATGGGATGAAGAGTTAAACCCATTTTCTGTGACTGCAGATGGAAACTAAAGTTTGTCCTAATTGCACTTTACAAAAGTACAAATATAAAAGAAGAATTTGCCAGGTACCGGTTGGGTGGTACTTGAGAAGTTCATGATGTTGACTGTCTTTTATCTGTCAGGCCAGTACTGAGAGCTTCATTCAGTTTATAGGATAATATCTATATACCTTAGCCAGACATTTTTCCTGTTGTATTTTTTCTTTCTACATTAGCGAGAATGACGATCCAATAAATAGTTTTGTTAAATGATAAAGTATCTGGCTAAAGCTATGGAAGGTTAATTGTTGGTGTATATATAAACTGCTCAGTTTGTGAATGTTAACTAATTCCTTTGGGTAGATCCTGTTAGCCCACAGGGTAGGTCGTTTGCCCTACCCGGATCTGTGGGTCATTTAATGCAACTTAACTGAGACCAGGACTTCTTCAAAATCTACTGCCCATACTGTAGTTATCTTGCCTCTCAGCTTCCCCTCAGGTTTTATTCCTGCTTGGGATTGGATATGCTGGCATGTTATTCTAAACTTGAGTGACATTGGTGAGAGTGTAAATGTCCTACAGCACAATCTAATTGAACTTTACTCCTTTACTATGTGACAGGCAGTTCCCCCATTCTGCATGGACTTATTGATCTAGTTTATGGAAACCATAATTGTTATTATACATGCACTGTACATCCAGTTTGGAGGTCTGCGTGCCTCAGTTCTTTTCAGCTATGTATTACAGTACTTACTGTAAGTTCATAAAACCCACAAATAAGAGGGTCACATGATGGCACCCTAGAGGAAAGCAGCGATCTCGTCTTGCTCCATTCCTAACCCAGCTTTAACCCTCACTTTTGTCAGCACCGCTAATATTGAGCTTGGAATTCATCACACAAAATACAGAGATACGTTCTGGTGGCTCAGATTTGTTTTAAATGGAAGCATATGTTAAAAAGCAACCTTCGAAATACACTCCGCCTCCTTCCCCAAACAACACATCCTAAGTAAAGTCAAATCACTGCAAGAAGAAGTGGGAGTCACGTGATGCGGGACGCGGAGTAGCTGGTTTTCCGTGAGTTCCGTCTATTGCCCGTCTTTTTCTGAGAAAACTCCATTTAAAACACTTTAACTTTAAGTTTTTTAGAAGGGTGCCAGAGAAGAACCTGTGCCCTGGAAATCTATGGAGGCAGAAATGAGGAGCCGCCCCCTAAGCACACCCCTCCCGCGACCCCTGAAAAGGCTGCAAAAAAATCGAAGGCCTCGGCTTAGGCGTCGGTCCAAGGGGCGAGCGAGCACAACACCTCGGAGGATCCTCTAACTCTTACACGCTTCCTAGAAGAAATCGGTCCTCTCAAGTCCACGATTCTGGATATGGCAGGGGAGCTTAAAAATGTTAACCTGGCCATTGAGGATCTTACTCGCAAAGCTTCAGATAATGAAGCTCGCATTAAATCTCTGGAAGGAAGCAAGGGGAGAATGGACACGATAGTCAGTAAGATTTCTCAAAGAATGCACAAATTAGAATTAAAGGTGGAAGACCTGGAGGGTCGGAGCCGGCGCAACAACGTAGTTCTTATAGGGTTGCCAGAAAAAGCTGAGGCTCAAGAACCGATTAAGTTTGCTCAAAAGTTAACAGAGAAAATCGCAGGGCCTTTGCCCTTTGGGCCTAAGTACATCGTGAAAAGAGCTCATTGGGCATTACGACCACTGCCTTCACCCGATCGTCCTCCCAGACCCTTTATTATGAAATTTCTGAACTACCAGTAGGGGCAACTATTAATTTATAAAGTCAGAGAAGATAAAGAGATATACTGGGAAGGATCGCGGATTAGAGTGGTACAAGATCTTCCGCTGTCAGTACGACAGAAGCGAGCTGCCTTTCATCCACTAGTTAAAAGGCTGATTGCTGCAGATATGAAATATAGAATGGGATACCCTGTGAGGTTTCAGGTCTTCATTGGCAAGGAATGGAAATCCTTTGAATCTCCGGATTTGGCGTCAGTAGCCCTGCGTGAGGCTTTTCCAGCGCTTTTCAAAGACCCATGAGAGGGGACAAGAGAGATCTAGTTGTACAGTTTGGGAGCCTCATCTATACCATATGAATGGATTTGAGATCTGATATAAATTACCTATACTGGGATGGACTGAGACAGTCAAACACAGAATACTTGCCCCTGTTTGCTCAGGGCAATATTATATCTGTTTTCTTTGGCATAATGGGGATTTGGGCCTTGAAGTCTATACAAGGTCATCAGCCTGTTGACGTGCTTAAAAATGCGGGCTCAAATTGGTTAATTAATTGCCAGACCATATTTCTTGTTTTATTTTACTCGATGGAGTGGACTCTTTATGGGGGGGACACATTTTTGCCTTAAGGGTATGTGGCTGGAAAGGCCCGTTTTAATTTAATTCAGTTAAGTTTCCTAGTTTTTCCACAAAATGTGGCTCAACTATTATCTCCCAGGAATAAGGGGGGACATACTCATACCTTACTTTTATCTGGTTTGGTGCCTTTATTTTTGGGGTTTTCTGCTCTCTGGCTATACTTGGGTTTATGGAGTAAATAGGAAAGTGAGGAGGGGAGCTGAACTCCAACTTCAAGACGTTTTATGCCTATTTACTAATTTTGACATTAAACAATTTGAATGTTCTTAATGTAGGTAGAAAGTAGGTAGATACGGATTTTCAATTGGTTGTTGGAAGGGCGAAGAGGATGGAGTGCGGAAGGGCGGGCTAGGCATCCTGGTGTCATGGGCCGTGGCGCAAAGTGGATATGGCGGGCGGGAAGGAGGGATTAGTTTGGTAGTTAATGTTAAAGGGGGTGTTCTTAGTGTTTTTGGGGTAAGGGTTACATTGGTAGTAAGGGTTATTGTGAGGTGGAGGAGGCGGTTTTTGGGGGAGGGACACAAGGCTGCTGGTGCTGTGTGGTACGAGGGGACATGGGAATATGTGTAATACATCGCACGCTGGTATTCAAACATGGGGACTGACACCTTTATTAAACTCTGTACTTGGAACGTTAAAGGGGCTAGACATAAAACAAAGCAATACAGAATATTAAAGTATATTGAAGCTGCGAAAGTTAAAGTAGCTTTTTTGCAAGAGACGCATTTACTTCAGGATGAGGTTAAGTGTATGAGAAGAATGCAAATTGGTGAAATTTTCTTCTCACAGGGTAGCACAAAGAGTAGAGGGGTTATGATCCTGTTACATAGATCGGTACCTTTCATCCCTATAAAAACTATCCAAGATAAAGAGGGTAGATCTGTTTTAGTGAGGGGGAAGCTGTATAACATGGAAATTCTGTTAGGGGCAGTCTACGGGCCTAATTCAGACAATCATGATTTTTTGACAAATTTACTAAAGGTTTTGTTGCCATTTAACCACCTTCCAATGATTATAGGGGGGATTTTAATTTAGTTCTCGATCCTTCGATGGATAGATCTTCTAGACCCCAAACGTTCTCTACACCGACCTCCCTCGCATTCAATGACATGCTGGTTCGCTTGGGCCTGGCGGATGTCTGGAGAGTGCTCCATCCACAAACAAGGGAATATACCTTCTTTTCCCCGGTGCATAGATCTGGCTCTCGGATTGACTATATACTCCTTTCCCATGCCTTGCTTAAGGGTGTTATTGGTTCCGAGATTGTGGCAGCTCCACTATCAGATCATTCTGCGGTGGAGGTCATGATCTCTTCCCCTTCCTTTACGCACAAGGGAAATAGATGGAAAGTGAATAACCAACTTTTGAAGGTTCCCAAAGTAGTCCAGACTCTGACAACCCAAATGGAGGAATTTATTGTGTTTAATGCGAGGGAGAATGTAAGACCTGATATTCTCTGGTCTACGTTCAAGGCGTATGTGAGGGGTCTATTGATAAGTCAGGCCACCAGAAGGAAAAAAGTAAGAAATGCCACTATGTTAGACTTGATAAAACAAATTAAGTCCTTGCAAAATACAATGATTTCTAATCCACAGGAGGAGACTGAGTTAAAATTAATCAAGACTAGAGATGCATATCTCAAATTACTGGGAGATCAGGCAGAACTGGCTATTATTTAAACCAAAGCCAATTATGTAGACCAAGGAGAAAAACCAGGAAAGCTTTTGGCCGGGTGCATCGCGCAGCTAGAAGCATCTCGTTTAATTGAAGGGATCTGGTCAGAGCAAGACAGGTGCATTAAGACAGCTCCGGAGGACATAGCCCTAATTTTTCGGAACTATTATGAAGCATTATATGGGGGTATGCAATCCCCACCACAGCAGTCTGAGATCCTGTCTTATTTGGATCGGTTACCATTCCCAAAATTGGAGGAGGTGGACCATAGCCTTCTTAATGCTGACATTACGCATGGTGAAATAGAATCCGCAATTAAAAGTTTACCAATAGACAAGACACCAGGCCCAGACGGGTTCTCGCCCAATTTTTATAAAACCTTTTCCTCCCATTTGATCCCCCTATTATCTAAGTTATTCCAGCATATTCTTTCGGGGACAAATATGGATAAGTTCTTGTCCGAAGCACTTATAGTTTTGATACCTAAGCCAAATAGACCCTTCGAAAAGCCCGATAGTTATCGGCCCATTTCCTTGTTAAACTATGACATAAAGATCTTATCTAAAATATTGGCTAATAGAATCAGCAAGTTGTTGCCAAAATTAATAGGCTTGGAGCAAGTGGGTTTTGTGAAGGGTAGATCCTCGGCAGACCATTTTAGAACACTGTCTCATGTCTTCTTGGCCTCTGAAGAGACCAATCTCCCTTTGGCGCTGGTCTCTTTGGACGCCAAGAAGGCATTCAATAGGGTCCACTGGGCATTTTTATTCCAGGTGATGGACAAATTTGGCTTTCCAGAGAAGTTTATAGGCTGGATCAGGGCCTTGTATTCGAACCCGTCGGCTAGAGTCGCGTGCAATGGGGATCATCTCGTCATCTTTTTTTAAACTACAGGTAGGGAGATGACAGGCTGCCTTTATCTCCCTATTGTTCAACCTGTATTTAGAACCCTTGATTAGGCATATAGTGTTATGTAACAGGATTAGAGGGATTAAAATTAGAGATCAGGTTATTAAGGTCACGGCATTTGCGGATGACTTATTAATATACGTGACTAATCCCGCTTCCTCAATCCCAGCTTTACTAGAAGCTATAAATGAGTTTAGTATGCTAGCCAACTATAAATTGAACCAGGAAAAAACAGTTGTATATCCCCTAAATAATAGAGTATTTAAAAAAGATATTGTAAGTTTGGGATTGGGCTGGAGTCCTAAATCCCTTAAATATTTGGGCCTTACTTTGACAAATAACCCAGATCGGTTCCGTTATCTAAACTTAGATAACTTAGTTCATAATATAGATTTAGACATGAAAAGATGGGCACAGCTCCCACTCTCGTTGTGGGGCAGAATAAATATTGTAAAAATGAATATATTCCCCAGACTTTTCTACCCTTTATGCATGCTTAATGTTTGGCTCCCCCTGGAATGGTTCAATAAACTCCATAAGATGGTAGCTGACTTCATCTGGAATTACAAGAAAGCCAGGATGTCATATGCTAAGTTGGCGGCACCCAAGTTGCAGGGTGGTTTGAAATTACCCCATTTTGCTCTTTATTTCTGGGTGGCGCATATGAATAAATATGGTAGATGGGTTTTCTCGCCCACCTCATCCTCCAACACGGATTATGTTCCGCTTTGGGTAAGTTTGGAGGTTAGTCTTATTAAGAGCCTGGGGCTCAATCCTGAAGCTCTGTTTTATATTACCCCCAAACTGCTTCCCTTTTTAAAGAACTCCCCTGTTGGGGTTTCCTTAAGGGTTCATAGCCAACTCTGCAACTTCCTGAAATATGACTATACTAGGGATAGCTCCCAACCAATCTTGGGCAACCCTCAATGGCGGATTGGGAATAAGACTATCACTCAAAAGTGGCTACCTAAGCTTGGGGATTGTATGCTAAGGGATTTTCTTAATGAGGATGGAGATCCTAGTACTACAGTTCAAATACTCAATAAATTTAACTTGTCCGCGAAAGACAGTTTTAAGGTCTATCAGTTACGACACCTTTTAGTTCAGAAAATTGGGTTGAGTAGGATTACCTCACCTCGTATGGCCTTTTGGGCTGATATACGACCCTTGATAGGAACCCCTCATGCTGTCTCGAGAATTTACTAAGTCCTGTTCCACTGGGCATTTACTGAAAACCTGGCCCCTTCATCATATTGGGCTAGGGCTTTCCCTAATGTCAATTTGGATTGGCCACATATTTGGAGGAACTGTCACAAGTTCATGAGGCAAGATTGTCTCAGACTAACCCAATTTAAAATCTTACACAACATTTACTACTCCCCTCAAAAATTAACTGATTTAAAGGTGGTACAAGAACCTAAGTGTTATAGATGTGGCCTAGGGGAAGGAGACCTGCTCCATGTCTTCTGGTATTGTTCAAAAATCGCCCCGTTGTGGACTGAAATAAGGGATAAGGCCAGCTCACTGTTAGGACTAGGGAGATGTTCTCCCGAGGTCTGTTTATTAGAGTCTTGTTGGACTTCCGGTCAAATTGAGGAAATATCACTGACATTGATCTCTATTACTGTGAAAAGATTAGTTCTTAAACATTGGAAGGACTCCATTATAATATCCTACTCGGAATGGATGGCAGAATTGCTTGCAAGCCTCAGGACAGAAAGAATGATAGCGATTCTCCACAACCAATTGCCTCTTTTTGAGAAAATCTGGTCCCCGATAATAATTGCTTACTCATAACCAAACAAGGGATAGATCCCATGTCAGAAAGTTTATAGTGCAGCGCCTTGTGTGGGGGTTTTGATTAAGGGGGGGGGTTAATAGGTGGGAGGGTAAGGAGGGTCTACAGGGACTTATTTTATTGGTTTGGTTTATTTTATAAGATTGTTAAGTATCAATGCTTTGTTCACTATGTATTGTATTTTTTTTACAAGTCTCTGTACAAAATTCTTTTTATACTGAATAAAAAGTGAATGGCAAAAAAAAAAATCACTTCAAGAAGTCCTGTGGGAAGGTAAACGGATCAGGATAACTCAAGATCTACCGCAGTTTGTTCGGCTTAAGCGCCAAGAAATGCACCCACTGGTTTTGAAATTAATAGCGGCTGGCATACAGTTTCGGGTTAAATACCCTGCCTTACTGCAAGTGAAGGTTAGCGATCAGTGGCATTAGTATGAGAGCCTTCCTGAGGAGGTTGTGGGGTCTAAAACTGTGGGAGAATTCAAGAATGCATGGGACAGACATAAGGCAATTCTTGTGGGGGGTAGGAAGAAATAGGCTGTTGGTTAACTAGGATCTGTGGCCTATCCTGTAGGTAGGGAAATGGGCAGACTAGATGGACCTAGCGGTCCTTATCTGCCGTCAAAGTCTATGTTTCTATGTTTCTAGAAATCGCACAGAAAGAGCTCAAGAAGTTACTGCCTGAGCTGGTCAAATGATTGGACTGGGCGATAAATAATGCGGCTGAATAGGCTTAATTTGTAGCCACTGTAAGCCTCAGATATAGGATGTGGGATGAATTGCCATTGTTTGAGCCATTGGACTGTCCGAAATATGCTACCTAAAGAAGTGTCCCCGGTACCACAGCTGGAGAGGCTATTTTAGACTTTATATATAAGCCCCCCTCTCTGAACAAAGGCTAGTCCTGTTGTCTCCCTTCTTGCAAATCTGGAATTGGAATAGTCACAATTTTTAAAAGTGAGCCAATATTAACATAACCACTCTTCACGAGTCTCCATATAGTGAAAGCCTGAGCAGATCTCAGTGCTGAAGTGGTGGCAAGCTCACGGTTTAAATCTGCATGAAAATAGGCTGCTTCAGAAGTTTGCACAAGTACTGCTCATGCAATCAAGTAAATTATGTCCCCAAGGTGGACTCGCCTAACATATGTATCGTTACAGAATGAGAATAGCATCACTACTGCATGAATAGTGATCACGTTATTCGAGTGAAGCTTAAGCTAGAACACTAAAGTGATGAACAGCTGTTCATACGCCCCATTTCCTTTCTTCGCTGGTACTGTCAGCTTGATTTATTTAGAGTGCAAGACAGGTGTTCATCCGCACTCATGGGGTCTGAACTTGCATTAACAGGGGACATCAGTTATATAGATGGACTGGAATAGCAATAATAAGAAATTGGCAATTCTCCCTCGGCATATACTTGCATTGCTTTCCTAAGCAGGGGGATGACTGCATACAATAATAACCGAAAATTAGACATGGCTTTAGGCGAGTAACACATGCATTTTAGTTGGCTAGTGTCAAGAATCTACATATGGTTTGCGATCGACTCCTGGAAAGTGATCGCTTTCTGCATAATTTTACAGCCTGACTTTTGTCTGATTAAGTGGGGAAAGAGTAATCAAGGATACACTAATATGTTTCTTTTGCATTAAAAGAGTAGCATACAGGCGAACGATAGAATGATTATGTGGTTCAAAGATACAACCAAGATGTTTGTTTAGCTTCTGTTTGAAACATTGAAAGCCTGTAATACCCCTTCTCCCCCACAAGAGGGGAGTAGAAGTCAATGGAAGGTTTTCTTCTGTCAAAAATGTGTTTTACTGTTCTCATGATAAGCATAAAAATATCTTCAGGAATTCTATAATCCTTTGGTGAAAAACTGTTCGAATTGTGCAAAGAGTAGGATTACACAACATAGACAAATGCTCCAAGTTATTTAGCTAAGAATAACAGTTAGTTATAATACTTCATCTTAATTGTGAGGGATAAGATAAGTATGGTGACTCGTATTAATAGTTTCTGAGACAGGGATTTGGGGACGGGTGGACTTTCTGCTGGGTTGGTAATTACATCACATGACGTTTAGGATGGGTAGTTAAGTTGTTAGAACTGGGGGTAGTAGTTTGATATTATTAGTTTTAAGGAGATATATGGGGGTTGGGAGGAGAAACATTACTTCTTTAACGTTATTGTGGGATAGAAAGAACCATATCCATATGTATGAAGGAGCATGTATGATTTATTCTCTGCAAGGGGACCTACCACTTTGGTTCAGAGGGTGATGTCAGGAGTGCTTAATATACTAAGTTGGAATATTAAGGGGGCTCAGGATAGATGTAAAAGGCAAATAGTGTTAAGGCACCTATCTACTCTAAAAAGTGATGTGGTCTGCTTACAAGAAACTCATCTTAAAAGGGAGGATATTCATATGTTTCGTAAATATTGGGTGGGTCAAGTATTCGGAGCAGGGGTTTCCACTAATAAGGGTGGAGTTGCTATCCTATTTAATAAAAAAGTATACTTTCAATTGGAAAAGGAGATATGGGACGTGCATGGTCGATATACTTTCTTGATTGGTACTCTCTTAGCACAACATGTAATTATAGAGTCGGTATACGGTCCAAATGTCGACTCCCCACAATTTTTTACGCAACTGCTAGACAAGTTAAATACCTACTCATCTAGAATAATATTACTTGGGGGGGACTGGAACATTACGCCACAGCTACAACTTGATAGATCTGACAATAGACGCATGGGGTTATCTCCTTCTCAGAGGGCACTTAAAGAACTAATGGAGGGATTAAGTCTCGTTGATGTCTGGAGAATTCTCAATGTGGACTCCAGGCAATATACCTTCTTTTCAATCCCGCATAAGACATGTTCTAGAATTGATTATTTTCTAATCAGTATCAAATTCCTCGCTTTTATTTCTGATGCAAAGATACATACCAGGGTTATATCAGACCACTCCCCAATATCTATTTTGTTCACACTTAATCCTGGGTTTAAGATAGACTTCATGTGGAGATTTAACAATCAGTTACAGGTATTGCAGGATTCCTACACTCATGAGCACCTGAAGCAATTCATATCTCTTTTCATTGCCCAAAATATAGGTTCAGTCCCTAAAACCGATATTGTTTGGGCAGCCCTGAAATGTACGTTAAGGGGGGAATGTATCTGAATCACTTCTACCAGAACTAAAAAGAACAGAACATTGCCAAATGATATTACTAATGCTATTAAGATCATTGAGGGTAACATCACTCAGCGCTCGACTGAATCAGACTGGATTCAATTACATCAATTACAAACACAGTTTTCCTCAATTATGCTGCAAAAAGTAGAACTTGCCCTCCAGAGAACCAAAATTAAGTATCTGGAATCTGGCGAAAGGGCAGGTAAACTTTTAGCCTTAAAACTCAGGCAGTTAGAATCAAATAGATATATCGCAGCCTTACAAACTAGCCAGGAAGGTGCTATAGTTAAAGATCCTAGAGAAATTGTGGCAGCGTTCAAAGAATATTTCCACAAGGTATATACCATTCCTACTGCAGATAGAGTGAAGCCAGAAGAGATTCAGGGCTTTTTGGAATCAGTAATCCTCCCCCGGATCACTAATGCAGAGGCGGTTAAATTGGAACTTCCTATACAAGAATGGGAAGTGAAACAGGCTGTTATCCAGCTTGCCCCAGATAAATCCCCAGGACCTGATGGTCTCTCTACTAACATGTATAAAGCTTTCAAGGAAGAAATTATCCCTGTTCTAACTAAAGTATATAATTCCTGGCATGTAGAGGGATTTTCAGAAGGAGGTTTTTTAGACGCCCTTATAACTCTCATCCCCAAACCGGTTCGAGATCCTTTATGCCCTGGTAATTACCGACCGATATCACTTTTGAACATGGATGTTAAAATACTAGCTAAAGTCTTAGCCAACCGGCTCAGCTCATTAATGTGTAAGATGGTCAGTGATGTGCACGTAGGTTTCATGAACGGTAGGTCGTCCAGTGATCACATGCGCAAACTTCATCACTTAATAGTTCACGCAAAAACCATACAGATTCCGACTGCCCTGTTAGCTTTAGATGCTGAGAAAGCATTCGATCGGGTCTCCTGGGCTTTCTATTTGCTACATTGTCTAGGTTTGGTTTTCTAGATGGATTTCTGAATTGGGTTAAACTACTATACAGATCTCCAATAGCACGGGTCTGGTGCAATGGTATTCTGTCGGATCCATTCCCTCTCTCTTGCGGTACATGACAGGGCTGCCCAATTTCTCCATTCTTATTTAATCTATATCTGGAACCCCTGATCCACAGGTTACTTGCAGCACAGGACATAAAGAGGTTACAGATAGGTAACAAGAGATATTTAATCTCAGCCTATGCAGATGACCTGCTTTTGCATATCGAAGAACCGGAAGCCTGCATACCGGTTGTTTTGCAAGAAATTAGACAGTTCTCCAAAGTCTCGAATTATAAACTCAATGGCCCAGATATTCAAAAGGGTTGCGCCATGCGCAACAGGGTTGCGCGTGCGCAACTCCAAAAATGCACCATTCTGCAATATTCAGAAGGGGCCAGTTGCGCCACCGAAAACATGCTGAGCAACAGCGCAATGGAAATGAAGGCATGCGCAACCGAAGGGGGCGGGTCCATGCATAAAGTGCGCAATGCGATATCCGAACACTTGCGCAACGCGCAAGAGTGGCTGAGCCGAAGCCGCGCAGGCACCGGACTGGAGCCAAACAAAGAGCGCTCTGGCGAAGCGGCGTTAAGAACCCTAGCAGGCTGCCACAAACTGGGGGAGAGAGACAGAGAGAGAGAGAGAGAGACAGAGAGCAGGGCTGGAGAGAGAGGACAGTGGGTCCAGGAGAACAGAGAGGCCAGTGGGGGTGCCCGGTGCAGTGGAAGCAGCAGTGGGGGCAGCGGGGGTAACACAGGAACAGCAGCCGGGGGGGCAAAAGCCAGGGAGATGGACAGTGTCAGCTTCCACATGGAAGCTGTAATGAGGGGGGTGAGACACCATGCTGCAGGGGGACGTGGCCGCGGAGGGGCCCGTCGGTATGCCCCCGACAGGCGGTATCGTGCCCGCATCAGCTTCGAGCTGTACACAGACGTTGAGATAGTGGCCCGGTACCACCTGAACAGGGCAATACTGAGACGGCTCAGCGAGCTGTGCAGTGATGTGATGCAGGCACCCTCACGACGGGTCATGCTCTGTCAGTGGAGACCAAGGTGACAGCCTGCATGTGCCTGCTCACCACGGGCACCTTCCAGAGGCCGACAGGGACACCACAGGCGTTACACAGTCGGCCATGTCACACATCCTCACCCCAATTCCTCAGCGCACTGCTGCCTCATGCTTTCACCAGGTACATCCATTTCCCCAGCACCATGACAGAGCATACAACAAACATGCAGGAGTACCACAGGGTAGCACAAATGCCTGGCGTGCTAGGGGCCATAGACTGCACCCATGTGGCCATTCGCGACGCCACCTGGCCCCGGCACGCCATGCTTATCGAAACCAAAGGGCTTTTCCAGTGTCAACTGCCAGGTGGTGTGATGCCACTGGGTGCATCATCAATGTCTGTGCCACACCCTGGCGGAGCACATGATGCCTTCAAATGGCACCAGTCTGCACTGTGCCATCGATTCGGAGTGGAACATCCCCACGGGTCATCTAGTGGGTGAGTAACATGTATGGAATGCAAACTCTGTGCAAGGGTGGGAATGACACAGGTGCCATGGTAGTGGCACACAAGGATATGGGCAATATGGACCTGACATGACACTGATCTCACTATCTCCACACAGGTGACTGCGGATACCCCTCCACTCCCTGGCTGCTCACACCATACAGCCCCCACGACCCCAGCGCAGCTCAGTTTCAATGAGGCACATGCCGCAACACGAACATCATAGGCGGGTGTTTGGGATGCTCAAGGCATGCTTCCGATGCCTGGACACCTCCGGTGGAGCCCTACAGTACAGCCCCAAAAGGCCTGTGGGATATTTCCTGGCCTGTTGCATCCTGCACAACATGGCCAAAGACCATGGGGTAGCCGCACAGGTCCAAGAGGGGACAGCGATGGGGGCGTCAGTGGCGCCTGGTGATGTGGGTGATGAGCAGCCCCTAGGACGGAGAGACCCCGACTGACCCAGCAGGCCCAGCTGCACGGACACCATTGCAGAAGAGCACTACGCCCAACACAGGTAAGTCAAGGGACATGTGCAGGCAACACTGTCCATGCATAAACCACAGGCACACAGGGGAACACACACGTGCGTAGAAAGGTCAGGGAGTTGAAGGGTCCAGGCATACCAACACATCATCAGAGAGGTGAGCACTCATATGGACACACACACACACCAGGCAGCATGCAGGGGCGGCAGCACAGCACTGCGGAAATGACATTGCCAACACACAGCACCACCAACCACTCCCACCACCTGGACAGTCACGTCACGTGTGTCAGGACCTGGAGCAACCTGCACCTTGGTGTACAGTGCAATGCAGGCATCATCATGCACGCACCTGTGGACAGGCAGTTGGGAGAGTGTGCAGGTGGTCCGTGTGTCAGTTGTGAGCAGAGCACCCAGCAGTGCACTGCCCACCATGACACACATTGACACACAGGGCCGCACCAGACAGGGCCTGCATTGGGAGACAACTCAGTCAGGTAGCACTGTCCCACGGCCACCACAGATGCGTGGCAGCCCGCGTCGCCTAGCAGCATTGGCAGGCTGGGCAGGGGCCGCATCGGGTGGCGCTGGTGCACCACCAGGGGTCCCAGCGCGACCCGCGACCTTGCCCACACAGGGTCTGCATCCTGCCAAACAAACTTGCACCAGGGGTGCTCGGGATGCCACAGCAGAACCAGCGTCGACAGGCCTGGTGTCACACAATGCGGGAATGGGGGTGAGTACGCACTGTGTGGGGTGTGTGGTACAGGGCACCTGACAGTGTGGTCGTCGTTCGCCACAGAGACCACTGCCTGGGTCAGCCTGTCAATGGCAGCGGTCACATCCGTCCGCATAGAGACCAGCTCTGCTTGGTCCAGAGCACATTCCATGCTGCTGCACTCACGGACACAGACAGTGCCTCCACGGACCTTGCACCCGCCCCTGCAGCTGTACCGACTCCTGCAGCAGGCGGGTGTATGCGCCTCAATGGGTACTGTGCCCCAATGTATCGTCACCCCAGGTGTGGGCGGTCCCAGTGCACAACACCCTTGAGGGTGGGCCTTTGTTGCCGGGACTCCAGAGTATGCGGATCAAAGGCGGTGGACATGTGCCACTGCTTCGACCCTGTCCCCAGACCTGGTGTCCAACTGCTACGCCCCTCAACTGCTGAGCCCCAAGGTCCACCTGTTCCACCTCCGTGCTGTTAACAGTGCCAGACAGCTGCACAGCCACCGATGCTGCCTCACGGTGCTGACAGGCACAACCTGGGACTGTGCCAGCATGCTGGTACAGGTGTGAACCAGGAAGGCCCAGGGACGCGTGCTTGGCCTGCCATGTGTCCGTCGTGGGACACACACTATCACTGGCCATTGCAGGCCTGCTATCATCAATGGTGCAGGTGCGTGCCACTGCCATAGGCACAGCATGCTGGCTACCTGCATGCCAGACTGCTGTGACACAGGCTGTGCACCCCTGCACCCGTATCACTGGCGCCGGAGTTGTTGGCCCAGCCTGCAGTGCCTGCAGGCTGGTGGCGGAGGTGGATGGTCCCTCCTCCACGTCCAGCAGGTCTGCCTCACTGTCTGGACCCACCACCACCACCGTCTCCTGTAGACTAACAGGATCTGTAACAGAAAGAGTACATGTGAGTGCATGAACAGCCCCCCAACAACATCACCATGTCATACCATGCAGTGATGGGCTTCCACCTGTCTGGAATCCTCCGCCTGGAGCACCCACAATGGCACTCGGCTGCATGGCCTCGACCAGTGTCTCCTCTGTGGGGTCAGCTGCAACACCACTGGTGGGCCCACCAGTGCCATGCATGCCACCCTGAGGCTGCCACCTTCTCCTTCAGCCTCTAAGGTCAGTCCCCATCTTCTTCGGCATTCCTGCAGGCGCTGGGCAGCTTCCGTGCAGGTTGATAACGAGCTACCTCCCATGCAGCTGCACACTCCTGGTGGTGCCCCTCCGTCCACTCAATACTGGCTCATCCTCAGGTAGGCCTGGAAGAGGGCTTCGGTCTCTGCCGTGGTGAGAGTTCGGCCTCCTCCTCGCCCGCCGTCCACACCCCCAGCCTGGTTCTGGTCAGTCATGGTGATCTGTATGGGTGGAAGTGGACACCTGTCACTGCTGCAGTCCACAGCATTTCCCCATGAGCATAGCTGCCGGCCGGGGGCAAGCCCCCGTTTCCTCTCGCATGGCAGATACTGATAGAAAGGGTGCCTTTGTCCCTTTCTAAGTGCCTTTTCATGCTCAGCCCCTCAACCTTTGTCATCCTCCAGCACCCCTGCCCATGAGCATTGTCCTGGGCATCACACAGCGTAACTCACCTCTCACCTGCAGCAACCAAATCTGGCGGCTGGCCACTGTACTTAATTTTTATAGCGCAACACATGCAAATGAGGTGTGGCGCAACTTTAATGACATGCTAATCGCGCCCTGCGCGCACAGATAGCTAATCAGATGATTTGCATATATTGAATATCGCGTATTTGCGCTTAAGCGCAATGCGGAAGGTCGACTGAGCTGATGGCGCATGTTTGTGGCTCGCGTGCTACACTGCATTGCGCATGCCCAGACAGGTTACGCATGCGTCGTCGTGCAGCAGACCTGCTGGTAGCGATAAGCGATTCAGGCCATAGCCACCATTGGCCAGTGGCGCTACAGCACTGGGCAGTATAGCGCGCTGTGGCACTTCTCTGCCGATAGTCCACTGTGGCACTGGTGCTCTGCTTGGCAGTCGAGCAGGATGCCTATACGTCCTATGGCACTGTGCATAGCCTTGCGTCATTGCGTGACATATGACCTGCCCTCTGACCCTGGTGCTTGTTGGCATGCCATGTGTCGTCCTAATGCGCTGTCTGGTGACAGTGCCATGTAAAAATAGCAGGCGCTGTTCGAACAAGCGCGATTGGAACTGTCCTTGGTCTATTGCATAACAACTCCGTGGAGATTCTGGCGCAATGGCACCATATTGCCTGCTGTAAAGTTGGTGCCATGGCTGGGAGGAGCGGTGTCCTGGAGCCAGCTTGAGTGACCAACCTGGTGGCCTGGTGGAGCCCCACTGTGAGGCACTGTATGGTAGAGGCCCCTCACCATGCCAAGGACCCATGTGTGGCAACAGTGGCCACTGACCTGGTGGAGGTCACTGGCCGGGGCGGTCTGCTGAGCAGTGCCGGCACGGTACAGTGACCTCCGCGCAAAGAGCAGACTGTTGGCCGCTGACTGCGTTCACTATGCCAGGCGGGCGTGGTGCCTAGGCCAGGTGAGTGTACCATCTATGCACCTATATATTCTCTGTAGGGGGTGTGTGTGTGCTTGGGTGGCTGTGCATAGGTGTGTCAGTGTGTGCAGCTGTGCGATGGATGGTTATGGCTGTGTGGGCAGGCACTCTCACTGGGGCAGGGGCACTCTGATTTTGAGTCACACTGATGTTTGTCTCAACATATGTCTCCCACAGGCCGGATTGTGAGGACACAGGACCAGGGTGATGTGGGCCATGCAGAGCCCCGGTGCCAGGGGTGTTGTGCCACAGCAGCAGCAGCAGCAGCAGCAGCAGCGTCAGACCCAGCTGCTGGAGGGTGTGAGTATCATTACTTCATGGATGCTATTGCATGCTGGGGGACAAGACCACCAGCCATGCGAGACCCAACAAAGGGAGGTCGTAGTTCCACTATACGAAAACACTAGTGAGTCCCCACACTGGAGTACAGTGTACAGTTCGGAGACCATACCTGCGTATGGACATGGACTGGGTGGAAAGGGTTCAGAGGAGGCGACATGGATGGTGCATGGATTGCATCACAAGTCCTATGCAGACAGGTTGGCCAGAACCAACATGTACTCCCTGGAGAGGAGGTATGAGATATGATGGGGACATACAAGTATCTACAAGGGAAACAAGTGCAGAAAACAATATTTATAAGCAAGGATGTTCCGGACTAGGGCATGGGATGCAGTTGGAGAAGTGGTTAAGAGAAACATGAAAGTATTTCTTCCAGGATGGGTGGTGGAAGTGGAACACCCTACCAGAGGAAGTTGTGGGGGCTGACTTGGTCCACAGGTTATGAATGCATGGGTTAGCCATAAAGGAATTCTGGAGGTCAGGGTGAGGAACGGACTTGGACAACAAGTGAACGTACAAGGTCAAAAGGACTGGGTGTCCCATAGGCCCTTATCTGCCGACACTGTCTATATCCATGTATATAAGCACCACACAGGTGACCTACATCACAGTGCAGCATCACAGCACGTCTGTGTATACATCACAAATGGTCAGGCTGCACTGGGTACCAGCTGTGTAACTTACATCGCACCACGTTGCCACATCATTGCCAGCCCAGGAGGGCTGTACTACGAGGGCAGGGTGTCCAGGCGGTGGTGCCATAGATGTTCGCGCCTATTTTGTGATGGCCATGTGCATGTTTGCAATGAGGTGCATGCTGTCACAGAGTCAAGGTTTTGATGGGTTATATAGCTTGCAGGTTGGGTGGTGTTCCGGTTATTGAATCGATCTCAGCTTCATTGACTGTGTTCCCATTTCCTAGGCCTCCCGAGGTACTCTGGAGGATTGAGAGGGTATTCGGCACCTCACCCAGGTGTCACAGGAGAACCAAGCGATACTGCAGGCCACACAGCGCCATGGTTCAGGCGGAGGCACAGGATGGGACACCAGCAGGGAGAGACAACAGCCAGCTGAGCCATAGGCCATTCCTTCCACTTCTCCATCCCTATCACCCCTTCCCTCTCAGGTTTATTCCCTCCCCTTGAACACCCCTACCCATCCCCCACTTGTACATAGTTTCACCTGTTTATATTTATATGTTGATCTTTTAAATATACATTTCTATTTTGATATGACTGCTGTGTTGGTCTCTGATTTGCAACTGGCTATGGGTGCTCCGTTGCAGGTGTACATATCTGGGCTGGTATGATCCTAGGTATATATGTGTGTGTGTGTGTGTCCATGGGAGGTATCCCAGCTGGCATTGACTTTCTGTTGGTCTTGCCGTCACTGCCACCCTGCTGGTGCCAAGGGTGAGTCTGGCTGGTATGCTTCTGCAGCATGGGATTTGGCGTGTGGCAGGGGGATGCATGGTGTTTCCTGCAGTGCCAGTCACTGCACATGGTGATCTTGGGATCACGGTGCACGGTGTACTGTGCGTCTGTGAGGGACTGATGTGCACTGTGGTTGTCAACCCCTGTGGCACTCTCTGCCTGCCAGTGGTTGTGCTGGGGTGTCATGGCTCTGCTAGCCATTGTTGGCTTGTCCCATGAGCACGTGGATCATCGTCACCCCAGTGATGCTGGCAGGTGCGGTGTGATGTAGGTTCTGCAGTGATGTGTGGCATGGCTGGCGGTGGGCCCCAGCCTGCCTCCCTGGATGTGCAGTTCCATTGCTCAGGGGGCCTGTTGCGCTATGGCAGCTCTGGAATGCTCAGCTGAGCTTCCATGGTTGCGCCATAGCGCAGCATTTTGGCTCAGCTTCTCCTTCCTGGTTGTGCGATGGCGCAGTATGTGCGATATTGAGACGTTGGTTGCTTGCGCAATTTGCTCTGCTCCATGTTTGAATATCGCACCTGTTGCACATTTGCGCAACTGGTTTGCGCTTGCTCCTACTGTTGCGCCAGTTTTCAGCACAGTTTGAATATCCAGGCCCATATATCCAAGATGAAGCTCTTTTCTTTAAATGTTAGATGTTTGCCGGGCATAGCAAGGGAGCTGGGTCTCAATTGGGAACCAAAAATCCTGATGTATCTTGGCATCAAAGTTTCAAGGGACATGGCCATGATGATTAAGGAAAATCTCAATAATCTGGTCAAAATAATTAAGCTAGATTTGGACAGATGGAATCTGCTGCCATTGTCATTGTGGGCTAGAATAGAGACAGTGAAAATGAACATATTACCAAGGATTTTTTAACCCTTAAACATGCTGGGACCTTATTTACCCAAAGCATGGTTCGGAGCCTTGCAAAAATTACTTAACAATTTCATCTGCAATGGGAAAAATGTTAGGAGAGCATACTCAAAATAAACAGGTCCAAAGAAACAGGGGGGCCTTGAGTTCCTCTCCTTTTTCAAGTAAAATATAGCATCGCATATTAGTAAATTAGTTTTTTGGAATCGGCCGACCTTTTCAACGGACTCCAACCTCTATCTGCCCCCTTGGGTCCACATTGAGAAACATCTGGTCACCAAATACTCGTTAACTCTGAACTCAATCGCTTGTATTACTCTTAAACTCCTCCCTAAATCACTCAAAAATACACCTATTGGCTGGTCAATAAAAGTCCTATATCAGGCACAGAAGTCTCTAAAAGTGAATTGGCACAAATCGCTGGAACAGCCTTTAATACAAAACATGCATTTTCAAATTCAGAAAGTTCTGATCCCCCCTACATTTTGGGAACCATTAGTTGGGTTGTGCCTGGGAGATTTAGCTCTGCAGGAAGTTCAATTATCGTATGTCCAAGTTTGTTCTAAGATCCCTGAGGCAAAAGGGAATGCGTTTAAATTCTGGCAAATTTGTGATTCAATAAAAGCTTACAGTGGCGTGAAAAAGTATTTGCCCCCCTTCCTGATTTTCTCTAATTATTGCATATTTGTCACACTGGATGTTTTCAGGTCTTTAGACAAAATATAATATTAGATAAAGGGAACCTGAGTGAACAAATAACACTTTTTTTTTTTACTTATTTCATTTATTTAATGAAAAAAGTTAACCAACACCAACTGGCACTGTGTGAAAAAGTAATTGCCCCCTTGTTAAATCAACCCAATTAAAGGGATAATTAGAGTCAGCTGATTGAACACAGCCATGCTTGATTACAGCCAGCCCTGCTCAATATAAAACTCACTTATTTTGGCCCTTACCATCAGAGTCACGTTGCCAGCACAAAGATTCAACAAGCACATTGTGCCATGATCAAAGGAAGTTCCTGAAAAGATCAGAAAAAAAATTTGTTGCCCTCTATCAGTCTGGAAAGGGTTACAAAGCTATTTCTAAGTCTCTGGGACTCCATCGAACCACAGTGAGAGCCATTATCTCCAAATGGAGAACACTTGGAACAGTAGTGAATCTTCCCAGGAGTGGGCGGCCTGCCAAAATTACTCCAAGGGCGCAGTGTAAAATCATCCAAGAAGTCTCAAAGGATCATAAAACAACATCCAAAGAACTGCAGGCTTCTCTTGCCTCAGCTAAGGTCAGTGTTCATGACTCCACAATCAGAAAGAGACTGGGCACAAATGGGCTTCATGTGAGGTAGCAGCGAAACCACTGCTAACCAAGAAGAACATAAATGCTCATCTCTCATTTGCCAAGAAGCACCTGGATGATCCACAAGCCTTTTGGGAAAATGTTCTATGGACAGATGAGTCCAAAGTGGAACTTTTGGACAACATGGATCCCATAATGTCTCACAGGAAAGCAAACACAGCATTCCACAGTAAGAACACCATACCAACAGTCAAACATGGTGGTGGTAGGGTGATGGTGTGGGGATGCTTTGCTGCCTAAGGACCTGGATGACTTGCCATAATTAAAGGAACCATGAATTCTGCTCTGTACCAGAAAATTCTTAAGGAGAATGTCCAGTCATCCTTCCGTCAGCTGAAGCTGAAGCGTGGTTGGGTCATGCAGCAAGACAATGATCCAAAACACAAAAGCAAGTCCACATCAGAATGGCTAAAAAGAGTAAAATTAAAGTTTTGGAGTGGCCTAGTCAAAGTCCAGACTTAAACCCAATAGAGATGCTGTGGCAGGACCTGAAAGCGCGCAGTTCATGCTCGAAAACCTACCAAATGTTACTGAATTAAAGCAGTTCTGCGAGGAAGAGTGGGTTAAAATTCCTCCACAGCGATGTGAAAGACTGATATTGAATTATAGGAAGTGTTTGGTTGCAGTCATTGCAGCTAAATGTGGTGTAACCAGTTATTAAGTGTAAGGGGCAATTACTTTTCACACAGTGCCAGTTGGTGTTGGTTAACTTTTTTTCATTAAATAAGTGAAATTAAAAAAAAAAACAAGTGTTATTTGTTCACTCAGGTTCCCTTTATCTAATATTACATTTTCTCTAAACACCTGAAAACATCCAGTGTGACAAATATGCAATAATAGAGAAAATCAGGAAGGGGGCAAATACTTTTTCACGCCACTGTATTTTCGGAAGTTGAAATACTTGGAAGCAAATAGGGTAGAATTGTTTTCGTTGTTCCAGATAGCAGATCAACCTCACACGGTATCCAACGTATACCATGAATTGCAGAGGATTGATTTAGGATTGCCTTCTAGTGTCTGCCATTATTGGAGGCAGAGACTGGAAATGGACGAAGACCAAAGAGTATGGGACCAAATATGGAAAAATATTTATAAATACATAAGGCAAGATAGATATAAGTTACAACAATTCAGTATCATGCACAATTTGTATTACACTCCCGCTAAGTTACCTAAAATAGGCAAATTAGCATCTTCTAACTGTTATAGATGTAAGGCCGATAATGGGGATTTATACCATATATTATGGGCATGCTCTAAAATTCAGCCTTTTTGGAAAGCAATTCAGGAATCGTTACATTCTATCATCGGATTGGATTCTTTTTTCACACCTGAATTCTGTTTGTTAAATCATTTTTCCAGGGATATGAGTAAGCAGAAGAAAGCGTATATGGCTATTATTTCTGCTGCAGCTAAGGCAGTTATCCTGAGACATTGGATAGATGCGATAACACCTTCAGTTATTGAATGGTATAAGGAAATTTTGCTGGCCTTACAGTTGGAATTACATATAGTGAAAATGAACAACAAGGTACTTTCTTACAACACCAAATGGGGCCTCCTAGATGCTGTCATAGTTACTTGGAAAACCTAATATACCAAAGTGAAAGGGTCTTCCTTAACCTGAGTCACCTTCACAGTTTTTACAAGGAATATCTGTGGTTCTTTCTATAAGTAAATGTATACTGGGAGGGGGTTAAGGGATTAGGGTGTGGATTTGATAATGTTGTTTTAAGTAGATAATGTTAAAGACATTGTTGTAATTGTCCACTTATATAGTATTAGCCTTTAACATATAGATGATTGAGATAAATGCTTGTTTCATTTCCTGTAAAGGCCTGGTCAGGGTCGTAATCTCATTGTAATGTGGCAGTCTTATCAAAATATATTGAACAAAAAATAAATAAATAAAAATGAAAAAAAAGCACAAATAAAAAGTTAAAAAAAAAAAAACTATGAGCCAGTCAGCCTGACCTCGGTGGTGGAGAAATTAATAGAGATATTGCTAAAGGAAAGGAGTGTGATATTTCTTGAATCCAGAGGAGCACAGGATCCAAGGCATATGGATTCACAGAGGAAAAGACTTGTCGAATAAATCTGATAGATTTCTTTTACTGGGTGACCAGGGAGGTAGATCAGGGAGGGGTGGTAGATGTGGCCTACCTAGATTTCAGCAAGGGAGGGAAGCCCGGTGGTGCTGAGGGTTAAGGCATTAGTCACCTCACCTCACACCATGCTGGCAACCTGGGTTCAGGAACGAGCCTGGGCCAGTGATCAACAGGAGTGGGAAAAGATGGAGCATCCAGTGGACTGCTCTCCCTTCCCGGGGGAGGGTGTAGGGATTGCATCGCTCCTGAGTGGCCTCTGGTGGCAGTCAGGGGTGAGCCATGGAACCTGCAACACAGCCTTAAGGCATGGGTGGAGCTCTGGAGGATGTAGGAATATCATTACACATCCAAGCTCCAATAGAGGGAGGGAGGGGAGAAAACACAAGAAAAGCCATTATCACCGGGTGAGGCAATGGCAACCTCCAGGAGCCCGTGTCCACACGCCCAATGTTGGCTGCAATCCCTGACTGTCCCCCCGGGAACACTGGGCCTCTCCAAGGAGGCAGGAGAGTTTGAGTACTGATCCCAATGTAGTCATCGGGGAGTGTGGTTCAGGCGGGTGATATGGAGCCACAGAGCTGAGTGAGGGAAGCCTGAGAGATGCCCCAGATAGGTAGGTGAATAAACAGAGGTAAAAAAATTAAAAAAAAGATTTCAGCAAGGCCTTCAACACTGTCCCTCATAGGAGGTTGGCAAATAAGTGGAGCAGCCTGGGAGTGAACCCTAAGGTGGTAAACCGGGTCAGAAACTGGTTAAGTGGCAGGACACAGAGGGTGGTAGTACATAGTCTTCAATCTGAGGAGAGAGGGTGAACAGTTGGGTGCCAAAGGGATCCATGCTGGGGCCAGTTCTCTTTAATGTCTTCATAAATGATTTGTACCTCAATATGTATTCTCTAGAGAAGATGATAGAGAGGGAGGATATGATAGAGAAATTCAAGTACCTCAGGGGTAAAAATAAGGTACTACAGGGAAGCATCTTTCAGAAAAGAAAATGTACAAGAACAAGGGGGCATTATGTGAGACTAGGAGGGAGTAGGCTCATGGGCAATGTGAGGAAGTACTTTTTCACAGAAAGAATAGTGGGTGCTTGGAACAGCCTCCCTGCAGAAGTGGTGGGGGCAAAAATGGTAGGGGAATTCACAAGTACTCTCTCAATAGGAAGAGAAGGTAAGCCGCAGATCAACTAGGGTCTGCTGTATTGCATTAGGAAGGGAAAAGTAGCAGACTAGGTAGGCCACAAGGTCCTTATCTGCCATCACCTTCTATGTTTCTGTGTTTCTATGTTTCTATCTTAGACTACTATCATTCTGAAGGTTCTACGGAGGCCCTGTTGTGTTCCAGTTCAGGAATTCCTTATCTCTCTACTCCTCAGGGTATGCTACTCATCTATCCGAAAGTGAGACCATTAAACCCCCTCATTACTGAACAGCTACAGGTCAACTGTTTTCTGTATAAGTCCATTGTAGCCTGGAATTAATTACCAGATGAATTTTATCAAACTGCAACCTATTCTAGCTTTAAATCTGCACTGAAAACTCATTCTACAAACCTGTCCAAATGTTTGTATTTTACCTAACTATATATAATTGCTTGTCAATGCCTGTTCATATATATGCTCATGTGTTGCACTTGACTACCTGATTGTGCATACTGTATGTGAAGTTTACTTTATTCCTACCCTACTACCTGTGATTGTACCATGTATTTGGGTCCCCCATGAAAATGAGTATTTGATGCTCTTGGGTTCTTACCCAGTCATCAAATTTAAATATATATATGATAGATAGATAGATAGATAGATAGATAGATAGATAGATAGATAGACAGACAGACAGACAGACAGACAGACAGATAGACAGCTAGACAGACAGATAGATATTTCTCACCATAGAAAGTATCTAGAAAAGCTGATTTAACATATATGCCAATATTTTTACGGCTACAGGGGCAGAGCCTGCAGACGTTTTGCACGTACAAAATGGCTGATGTCATGTTTTCTGTCCGTGGAACTGGCTGAAGGTGTAAATAGTCTCCTCTACCTTACCTTCCTCCAAGAAATGCTTTCCGTCTTCAAATAAATACTCTTTCATGTTAGTCAATGGTTGCAGGGCACTATTTTCTTTCTTAAATGGGAAGTACAAGAACTGGAACCTCAGTAGTGGGAGGCAGCATTAGTTTTTTTGGGGGGTAAGATCCACCCCACCTCCACCTGAGAAGCTCCTAAAGATCCAACCCACCTTTTTTTTTGGTTCGTGTGGGAGGGGCATGAGGTGGATCTATCATGTTGGAACAACTGACTATCAGAGTTGCCTGGGGCATCAGAGCTTAAAGTTCAGAAGGAAAGAAAAAGTAATTAAGGAGTGCCTGAAACTGCATCCTTTTACAGCACTTGTGAAACTGCATCCTGAAATTACAGCACTTGAGGAAAGCAAGCACTTGCAACACAAAAATGACAATTAAGGTATAAGCCCACAAAGGAGTAAAATATGTCACCCAAAGAAGACTATCCCATATTGGATACTAGAATGTCTGTTTCTTAAAAGCTTTTTATACCCCCCCCCCACACACACACACATACACACAGCTGCAGCACCAACCCAAATAGCTAGGGGAAGCTCTACATTTTTATCTCTCTGGGACCTGAAGTTTAGCAGTAATGTGTGAAGAGAATAAAGTCTTATGTTTTGTGCATTTGAATAGATTTAGTGCTTTGAAGCTAAACTATATGAATATATATACATAGTGCCATGGGCACCTGAAAAGGAAGGAGATACTACTGAAATAAATATTATTCTGATGATTTATTTATTTATGTGTAAGATTTTAAGTGTATTTCTGCCTAGGTCACAGACACATAAGCTATAAAAAGTACATTAAAGGATGGATGTACTAGTCAAAGCTTGTAGTAGCAAAATAAAGCAAGAAAAATAATACATTGGCCCAGATATTCAAACTGCACCAGGCTGTGGCACAAGCCTGTGCGCTGCTCAAATTTGTTGTGCAGGGGTGTGGCCAGGGTGATATTCAACAGAGTTGCGCTATGGTGCAACTGCTTTGAATATCGCACCCTGGTCACCCCCACTGTGCATGGCGCAGTGGAACTGCGCCAGCGCAAGTGGTCAGAGTGGAGCATTGAGATGCGGTGGTGCAAGTGCCATTGTGCCATGTACAGCACCTGCGATATTCAAAGGGCGACATGTAAATAGGGCAATAATTTATGCAAGGCTCACGAGGGCCATTTGCATCTGATTATGGCCCCATTTACATGCCTTTAGCATGCAGGTGCTCCAATCCCTGATGACTTGCACTTGGCACCCTGCCAGGCAGCAGCCATTGGGGACCAACGCCCCCTACAGCCCGATTGTGGGACATCCCATAAGGGACAAAGAACGTCTCCTATCCCTGGTGGTCCAATGGACTGCAAATAGCCCGATTGTGGGCATAACTGTATCCCTCCTGAAGTCCAATATCCCTGGTGGTCCAGTGGACTGTGATTAGCCCAACTGCAGGCATCAGTATCCCCCCAAAGTCCAATATCCCTGGTGGTCCAGTGGACCAGACAGAACCCGATCGGGGTGGCATTCCTCACCCCACCCCAAGTCCGAAATCCCTTGGTGATCTAGTGGACCCCCACCCCACCCACCCACTGAGCTCCCACCACCCCGCCCCCCATCAGCCAGCAGGCAGCACACCCACCACCTGCCACCCCCCCGCCAACCGACGGGGAGCGGAGTGGTGGGGGCCTCATTGGGCAGGTGGGTGGGGGCCCCACTAGATCACCAGGGATTTCAGACTTGGGGGTGGGGGTGAGGAATGCCACCCATGATTGGGCTCCGTGCAGTCCACTGGACCACCAGGGATATTGGACTTTGGGGGGGATGTCTGATGCCCGCAATCGGGGCATGGGGAGTGCCACCAGGTGTAGTGGGAACAGGTGATGGCCACCGACAGGTGGCAGCTGCTGTGTTGAGCCCTGCAATGCGGCAGCTCACCTGTGGGTGGCCCTCAACTTGTTCCTTTTTTTTAGGTGTAACTTTGTGCAGGCGCAGGTAGGGGTTGCACCTGCATAACTCTGCACGGTCCGGGCTGAATATCGGGCTGTGCAGTTTATGCATGGGCACGCCCCCCCCACCTGTGCCTTCATACATTACTGATGTGCCCTGGCGCATCGGGATTTGTACGGCGCACTTTTCCCTTTTAAATATCGCACTGGGCACCAGTGGCTGTGCATGGCGCAACACTGTTGCGCCATGCACAACCCTTTTGAATATCTGGGCCATTGTGTTTTTTTTCTTTTTTCAATTGTTTAACCAAGAGTGGCCCACTAAGCTGAAAGCTTGTTTTCAGGGACAACCTGGAAGCACATGGAAATTAAGTGACTTGCTCAGGGTCACCCAGTATGCAAGTGGGGTCTGTAGGATTCAAACCCAGATCTCCAGATTTGCAGCTCAGAGCCTTAAACCACTGTGCTATACTGCCTCCCTAGTTATGGCAGTAATCTATTTTATGGTTCATGATGTTGGTGTAGTAAGCAGCAGTACACTGCATAGCAGGTGTAAAATGTCAATAAGTAGGTCATGCAGTAAATGTGCTGAGCAGTTACTGAAGCAAGAAATTTATTTAGGATAGTAAAACTTTCCTGTTAGAAAACTGATAAATGTGTGACATTTGCATCTCAGTTTCAAGGAGGTCCTTGTGGGGTGTCAATGTACAATATAAAGTAGTTACAGTTTTCAAGTTGTCTGGGTAATTGCTTTGTACTACCACTGTTACTAAATTTAAATTATTCTATGAAGAAAATTAAGTTTATGTAATTGTCTGTAAATGTATTAAAACACTTACTTGTCCTTATAATGTAATGCATTAAATGCTGTTGCTAGGGCGAAGAAGTCACATAACAATGCCCAGGGCATTAGGGTTTTTGACCATAACATCCTGCCCTGTAGGGACTGACAGGCATCAGGGGTGTGACTTGGGATTGTCAACAGTAATGCTCATGCCATTCCACCCCCCATCCCCACCCTGCAGCCAGTAACAGGTGTTGAGGTGTGCCTTTGACTCTTCAGCCCCAAAGTTCACTCCATTTTCTTACAGTACTGTACCCATTTCAGCATATTTCCTTATGGAATGGGGTGAACACCTCAAGGCACACCTCAACACCTGTCTGTGTCTGCAGGGTAGGGTGAGGTGAAATGGCATGAGAGTTATGGGCAACGACCCAAAGGCACACCCCAATGCCTGCCCATCTCTGAATGGTGGGAGTGTGGTTGGCGTCATTTCAGTACTTCACTGCCATTCCTATTCTGCCTGTCTGTCTGTGTGTCTCTCTCTTTCTATCTATATGTCTATGTAATTATCTATCTTTCTATCAATTGCACGTATCGCTATTTTTACCTATTTCTAAAACAAACCTGCATATCACATTTGCCTGCACTTTGAGCACATACTTATGAAATTGCATATTTGTACTCCACTTCTGCACAGACCTCATACTTTCCTAATATTCCCATTATCACAAGCATAACTACCTTATCCTTATCAAAAGCGACCCCCTCTGAAAGTTACTATCCCATTTTCACTGCTAACAGTCCATCATTACACCTGGCTTCCTGACATCAACACATTGCTTAAATATAACTTACATCACCTCATGGACAAAAACCCTGTCTCTCTAAAAAAAAAAAAAATTTGTAAATAATCTCAAGGCTGAACATATGCCAGCCATTACTTTTTCATGTACTGCCACCTTCTGTACCAACATGGGGATTTGCATATGTTTCCCATGATGCTTTGCATTATTGGGATATGTGCAATTGTGTTTTCTTTAAAACTTGGCTGTCTGGCCAATATTATATGGGATAACACATACCTCAGTAGCATTTGCTCTGGGGTTCTTTTGTAAACCTATATCACTTCCTATTCCTTCCATTAAAATGTACACCTCCATATATTTTTTTAATAATGTGTATGCCTTCCTTAGTACAGAAACTAAAACAAATCTTACTATTTACAAATCATTGTGTTGTTTCTCTGTACCTCTTTAACAATGCCACAGAACTTCATTAACTTCATTATGCAGCTGTGGTGGATCGGACCAGATTTTGTTGTTAACTGTGACTGGAAACTAGTTTTTTGGAAAAACAATTTTTGTTGCTTTTTTGTTTTAAGGTCAGAAGGAACTCTGGTCCATCAGATCAACCCCGCTCCTCTGCCTCTAAAGCTGGAATAAAAACATATGCTGTGGAAACAAACTAATTTACAGGCATACACTAACTCAGTCACTCCACCATCTAGGGCAGGTGAGGGAGGGGGCGTATGGGGTGGAGTATTCAGAGTGGACAGGCGAAATGGGAGGGGAATTTGTTGGATGTTTAGGAGTGGCAATGGAGGGTGAGGGGGTCACTATACACCAGTGACGAATTATATGTATCACATTCCTGCCAGACTTTATAATAGCAGCTCCCTGCTTACAGTATTTTAAATGACTTTTCAAACATTCCATTTTCAACAAAATTTTTGTGATACTTGACAGCTGTTTTATGGTGCCCTCCATTTTATGGCACTGTTGTTGTTCTTTTTTCAGTTATGTGTTCTGAGCCTCTGGAAATGCTCTATTGAAACGTAAATAATAAAACCCATCTCAGAAAAAGCAACCACAGCTGTGTCAGATTAAACACTATCGGTGCCATTAACTAAGATTAAAGCAAAAAAAAAAAATAACTAAAGAAATAAAATAAATGGAACTTAAAGAAAGCAAATTTGGGGCAAATAAGGGATGTTGTCAAAAAGGAATAGGAATTTCACAAGGGGAAGGAGAAGATCAATAAATGAGACACATTAACAAGTGTTAGCACACAAGCAGTCACATGAAGTAGACCCTTAATACACAGTAACTGTATCAGTATGTTGCAGAGCAAAAATCATGGGTAACCTCAAAAAAAGAATCGGTCTCTCTACTTTTACAGCACTTACGAAAGACCTATGTGAAGAGAAAATAAAATAAATATGGGGATGACAGTGGAAGAAAGAGGGCATTATAAATAAGGAAGAGAACAATATTGTCACTTGATAACAACTGGAAATAAAGTTAATAATAAAGCCGTTTCAAGTATTTTGGAGGGAACAGAAAACGGAGTAGATCATGAAGCCACTAGTCATGACCAGTGAGCCTTAACTCCAAGGAATAAGGACACTCAATATATTTTCACTTTGGCAGTCACCTGGGAAAATGACACAAGGGAAAAGGTGGAATTGATAGTTTAATCCATTAAGATTAGTTCATTGTAATAATAAGCAGGGAATGATGACAAAAAAAATTAAGCCAAAAGCTTATTTGCAATGGTGTCCCACTTACATGTAATCAGTTACATATAGCAAGGTGGTATAGGCTGGAGGTTAACACACCAAACTATTGAAGAAAGTAGGAAAACCATGCACTTAGACCTTAACAGGGTTGATTCCTCTTTTTAACAGCACTGCATACAGTTGGGATTAAACCAAAATACTGATTTATTGAAAATCCACAATTTAAGACCAAATTGCAAATGCATATAGTCAATTCAGCAGAGTACTTAAGTGAACAGAAGCCCTAATGCAAATTTTATATGACTGCCCTAGTGCGTCACTCAGAAGAACTTCGTAAAGGGGCTTGATCAGCATGGCAGTGTATCTGCTTTCATGACCAGCAGTTATGCTGGTTAGTAATTATAAAGTCATACAATAAGTCCTCTGAATAGTCATGGCCTAATCCTACACCTATTGACCACAATACAAAATAAATTGCTACAATTAAATAATAGCACACATCAACATCTAAAGTGACACACTATCCCTCACTAGAATGTACCTATAAAGTATATAAATGAACATAACATAAAGAAATATTTTTTGTTATGCATGAGAAATGGATACATCACTGAATCAGTGACTTATTCACAACTGTTTCCTGTATCATTTCCAGGTGTGTCCTAGGAGCACAGTGTGGTTAAGTGACTTTCTCAGCGTCCAACAGTGGAAGTTGCGTGAATAAGAACCACATCTGCTGGACACACCAAACTCACTCACAGATGATTACTTTAACCACTAGGCTATACTGCCAGCAGTAATGCTGTACATCATTTGAAAATAACTTCAAAAACACTTCAAAAAGATCCTCTTCTACCCAAATACATTTGTTTTCTATTATTGTGTGCTGTAATTAGTCAACCTAAGGAGATCCAAACTCAAGATCTGGCACAGAGAGAATAATTGTATTTGAGATAGTTATAGAGTTGCAGACTGATAAGGGTAATGGTAGAACATACCTAGATAAGAGAGTAAAGAGCATCACATTGGGAGCTATGCACTATTGTGAAATGGGTACATCCAATTTGCATATTCCCAGTCTGTGTAGCTCCACATTGGGGACAGATGCAAGGTGTGTGGTATGCACAATTGTATGCCTCCAAGGGATGCTTGTGTGCAGCCCTGCCCCCTGGTGTGCAACATTCCAGGGGCCAGTTCGATGGACACAGGCGGGCATCCAGTTAGACATCTGTTCTGGGTCCCAAAGTGGATCTCCTGCATGGGCAGGGGATTCTGGGAGACATGGAACCAAAAAATGTACAATGTACAGGTGAGTACCTGAATGGCAGCCCCTGTCAGCCTGGTGGATTGGCACAGCATGGTGGAAGATTCCCTGTCCTGCCATAGCTGGTGGGTGTCATTGGGGCATGCAAAAGATACAGCAGGGCCCCCACTGCTGTATTCTGTGCCCCACTGCCAGGCACTCCTTGCCTTCATGAATGGTGTGTAGTGTGGTAATTCCCCCAGACACCGCTGCACTGGACACATGCATAGCTGCCCAATCGGTCAGGGAGATCAAGTGCACAATGGGCATATGCCCCTGCTGTAAATGCCACCAGGGGTCCACTGGACCCCCAGTTTGTGGCATTCTGACCTAAGGTTGCCTACATGCCATAGATCTATGGCATGTAGGCAATCCACACCTTAATGCATAGAAGCCATTATTAGTATTCCATTTTCATGTTCTTACATTTTTACACCATCCATTTACAAACAGATTATAATATTTTCTAAAGTCCTCAGTGTCAATAGTTTAGAGCTATCTCTCTGTTTGCAAAAAATATCTATGAAAAAGGCATGTAGTTAATTGCATCATTGATACCTGATGCTTTAGGAATTTTGGGCCAGATATTCAAAACTTTGCCCCGGTGCTAAATTAGCACTGCCCGGCGGGCAAACTTAGCCCGGAACAAAAAGCAATCTATATTCAAAACAACTAGCCCGATGCAAAACCAACTGAATATAGCAAGCAAAGGAAGCCAGGAAAACAGGGCCAGGAGTGCAGGGCAAAAATAGCCCAGGAATAAGACAACACTGAATATAGCAACAAGGAAGTGCACACTGCTACTGCAGCCCATCAGCCCCTGGAGAAAGCCAGTGCTGCAGGTGGAGAACATTGTGTGTGATTGCACAGAGATGTCTGAAATGTACTGCAAACAACAATGTAAGCCACACACTTTAGAACTGTGCTATGCGGAAGTGAGGTTTGCCCGCGGCTAATCTGATTGCACAGTGCTAACACATTAGCCCAGTGCAAACTGGCTAGCCCAGCGCAAATGGGAGCTATATTCAAAGCTCACATGCAAATGAGCCTACTTAGGTAATCCATGGGCAAACAGGTACATTTGCATCTCATTAAGTGCAGCTTAGCATACATTACCATGCAGTTTGCACGGTGCTACTGCATGGAGCACAAAGCTCCCCCTTTTGGTCAGAGTGGAAATACAGGCTGGGTGCTGCAGGCCAAGGCATGCCCACAGCATCCCCTGTTGGTTAGAATAGAAGTACAGGCTGGAAGCAGCAGGAACTGTGTACTGCCAGGCACAGTCACTGCATACATACCTCACAACCCCTTGCCTCCTGAATCAGGGACAAGGCATATGAAAAATCAAGGACAAAGGCCCAAATCCAGGGACACAGTTTCAAAATTGGTGAGATCCACTCACGAAGCTGGCAGAATGAGGGACCCAGTGCATAATATAGGTCCTGAAGAATAAGAAGTCTGCAACTGTATTGGTTGCCATAAAGTTATTCTTGCAATCCCCACTGTTTAGTCATGGAAACACAACTTGTAGGAGGGACAGAGTAAGCTTTTGAGGTGAAATCAAAGGACGTCCCTGAACATCAAGGACAGTTGAGAGATATGCTGTTCTGTCATATAAACATGTTTTATGAGGGACAGAGGGACAGAGGAACATGTGGAGGCTACATCAGGGATCTCCCTGAAAAGCAGGGACAGTCAGCCAAGGCATACATACAAGTGACCCTGGTAGTCTAGTGATCCCCCCACCCCCAGCATGAATCCTGACACTGTTCACCATACAAAAAGAGTATTTTCCCTGGTAGTCTAGTGGTCCCCCACCCCCAGCACGAATCCTGACCCCCTTCACTGTAAATAAAATGAGTATTTTCCCTGGTAGTCTAGGGGTCTGTGTTAAGTTTGGGTGTTGAATGTGCAGAAACACTAGTCACTTGTTACAGAGTTGCAGATAGATCAAGTTTACATAGTATAAGTTTGAATATTCATGAATAAATTGACTTATTGTACACCGTTTTTTAAGATATACATATCTGAATAGTACTTACTCTGTATAAATGTGGGTAACAGCTGGTTAATGCTTAATTTACACTAGGACAGGTTGTCTTTAAACCCACTTTTTGCCTAACACAAACATTCTTTCTCATTTAGAAGACTTTAAACATTATCCTGTATACTATGGCCTGGATATTCAAAGCAGTTGTGCATGGCGCAGCAGGGTTGCACATGCACTGCAGAATATCGAAAGACGCGATATTCAGCAGAATCAACTGTACAGCGCAAGTGGCAGTGCTGCCACGCACAAGTTAGTAATGAATGTGGCGCGTATGGGTCGGGGACAGGGCCATGAATATGCGGCACTGCGCAATATTCAACCGCCGAGCAATGGCGCAAGGGAGGAGCAACTGTCAGTTGCGCGAAGCAGACTTGAGCCTATAAAAACAGGGAGCAAGTAGGAGGAGAGCACTTGTGCCAGAGGGGAGCAGGACAGTGGGAGACACACAGGCCGGCTGAGATAGGAAGAGGGAGACAGGGAGAGGAGGAGAAGGACAAAGTGAAAGAGAGTGTGGGGGAGAGAGAGAGAGAGAGAGAGAGAGAGTCAGAGAGTGTGAGGGGGAGAGAGAGAGAGACAGAGAGAGAGAGAGAGTGTGAGAGTGCCACTCAAGGAGGCCCACTGAAGGAGGAGGAGAGAGTGGGCACCGAAGGGAGCCATTGGACCCAAGGGGTGCGACACAGGCACCCAAAGGGGTGGGCAACAGAGCCAGCAGGCAAAACCCAGCCAGGGGCAGGGTACGCTGGGGGGCCCACCAAGCAATAGGCACTGCCCCACAGAGCCAGGGGGAGCCAGTGGAGCCAGATGCCCAGGGGGTGACAGGACAATAGGAGCCATGGCAAGTGCAGCATTCCAGATGGAGGCAGTAATGAGGGGTGTGAGGAGGCAGGAGGCACAGCCAAGGCCATGGAAGGGCCCATCGGAGGTACGCCCGGAACAGGCGGCACCGGCCCCACATCAGCTTCATGACCCATGCTAACACAGAGATTGTGGGGCATTATTGCCTGAACCAGGTGATTCTGAGGCAGCTCTGTGAGCTGTGCAGTGAGGAGATGCAGGCACCCACTAGACGGAGCCATGCCCTGACAGTGGAGACAAAGGTAACAGCTGTCATGTGCCTGCTCGCCATGGGCACCTTCCAGAGACCAACAGGGGATACCACAGGCATGACCCAGTCGGCCATGTCACGGCTCCTCACTCAATTCCTCAATGCCCTGCTGCCACATGCTGCGGAACACATCCACTTCTCCAGCACAAAGGTGGAGCGTACAGTAACCATGCAGGAGTTCCACAGGGTAGTACGTATGCCTGGCGTGCTAATGGCCATTGACTGCACCCATGTGGGCATCTGCATGCCACCTGGTGTGGAAGGGGTAGCCTACATCAACAGAAATGGCTACCCCAGCATCAACTGCCAGGTGGTGTGTGATGCCAGGGGACGCATAACCAATGTCTGTGCCACACACCCTTGGGGAGCACATGACACCTACATCTTGCACAGCTCGGCACTGTGCCACAGGTTCGAGAGTGGGGACATCCCCACCGGACATCTAGTGGGCGAGTATGGCGAGACCATGGGCAGCAGGATACAGCAGGGTGTGGAAAGGGGCAGGACAGGGCAGGGGAACCGCCTTGTGCGACTGGGAGGGGCATGGGACACAGTGACAGGGATCATCAGGCTAACCTATTCACACTCTCCCTCTCTCTCCACACACAGGTGACAGTGACTATCCACTCAGGCCCTGGCTGCTCAACCCCTACCGGTGCCCGTTGTCCCCAGTGGAAAAGCGGTATAATGAGGAACACGCCAGAGTGCGGAACATCATTGAACGTGTGTTCGGGATGCTGATGGCATGGTTCCATTGCCTGGACAGGTCTGGTGGTGCCCTACAATACAGCCCCTCAAAGGCCTGCGGCCTATTCCTGGCCTGCTGCATGCTGCACAACATGTCCATTGACCGTGGAATAGCTGTCGAGGCCAATGAGGGGAACAGCAATTGGGACGACGTCGGTGATGGGCCAGGAGGTGGTGGGCAGCCACCCCTGGGCAGAGGGTTTCCCAACTCATGTGGCTGGCATGCCACCGGCGAGACACAATAGTGCAGGAGCACTACAGTGCACGCAGGTAGGTGGACAAACACACATGCACAGAACCGACACAGTGGCAGGGCACACAGCCATGTGTGGCCACGGCCAGGACCATGCACATACAGGCACGTTGCAGTGGAGGAGCGGTGCCACATGGCCACATGCAACACCACACCACACAGCACTGCACAGCATCACATACGCACACACACACAGACACACACACTGGCACCCGCATGCATGCGACCGGGTGCTAGCATGTGGCGTGGATCAGATGCATGGCACCAGTGCACATGAGTAACCAGTGCTGAGAAAGCATCATCACGCACATGCCACACAGGCCAGCGGCTGGGCAGGAGCACACATGGGCAGTGTGTGGCACACCACATGGCTGCCACGACCATGCCATGCAAACACACACAATGCCCATGTGCACACAGGGCGGTGGCTGCAGACAGCTGACAGGGGAGTGTGCACATCAGGTCCACTGCGCACACACACAGCTGCCACAGACATGGGGACAGCCATGCTGCAGCTGCCCAGCAGACGCAGGCTGCGCAACAGCCAAGGGGAGGGTCTGCGGGACCATGACCAGCATACAGGGGCCGGAGGGGCAGCAGCAGCAGACGGCAGGAGATGTTGGGAGGTCGGGCACTGCATCTACTGCTGGGGCACCTGATATTGCCCATCCCCATGAGGGCCATGCTATGCGGCCCCCCCCCACCTGAGTGGGGACCATGCAGCATGGTCGGACGACACTGGTGGAAAGGCACCATGCTTATGTGCCATAGGGCACCAATCCCTTGCCCAAGCACACCCGATTGCTGTGGGCCTCCATGGAGCAACAGATGCTGCTCATGGCTGGGGTGTGGACACTCCACGCAGAGGTGCACCAGGCAGCTGAGCAGCATGAGAGGGGCCCCGCACAGGTCCTGGAGACCATTCAACACCTGGGGGAGGACATGACCATCGCCGTGGACTGCATTGCCAGTGCGATCTCAGTCAGCTTTGCCCCACTGGCTTCCTCAGGGTGTGGCCACCCACCACAGACACTGCAGAGTGCAATGTCCACCCCACGGCCCCGGTGTCAGGTGACTCCATCCATGTCGATGCCAGGCTCTGCTGTGGGCATCCCAGGCAAGCCTGGTGTGGGCTTGTTTGGGGGCCTGCAGACCCCTTTGAGGACCTGGTCAGCACCTGTGTGGGTGCCCTGCCACCCTGTGCCACTGTGCCTGTGCACACAACAGTACCAGGGGCAGTGGTGGGCAGCTGTTCAGCCACCAACAGGCCACCGGCCATGCAGCAAATGCATGTGTATGGTATGGGTGACTCCCTTCCGACAAGTACCCCGCCGTCCAGGACAATGGTCTGTTCATCATCAGTGTCAGACCCCATCCTGATCTGTGCCTTTACGCAGAGCATGCCGTGGCTGGCGTCTCGCTGGAACATAGCCTGGGTCTCGTCCGCCACCACGCCCAAGACATCTGACTGGACGGCGATGGTGTTCTGCAGCCTATCGGGCCCCCGGATGCCCATGGAGGCATTCTATTGCCAACCCTTACATATGGGTGTCCCATCCTGTCCTTGGCCACCAAATCTTCACTGCAACTATGGGATACTACCTTCAACAATGTGTGCAGGTATGTAACCAAAGCACCTCGGCTGCAGCATCATTGTCTCTTATATCAGGACCTTGGTTGGCTCTCTCCTTCCTCTACCAGGCAGTACTACTTGTACAATTTAGTTGATTCCATCCTAAGGATGTCCAAGCCTGCTATCCTGTATGATCTCCTCAGGCCGGCCATTCCCACAAGGAATCTTAGATCGGCTGATCAGACCTTACTATCCATCCCCTTTTGTCGGACTAAAAAGGGCATGGGCTCCTTCCATCATGCTGCCCCCCACCTATGGAACCTACTACCTCAGGATCTAAGAGATGTCTCCACTCATGTGACTTTTAAGAGCAAACTCAGGACTTTCCTCACTACTATGGACAAATGTGTTTGCTTTGACCCTACCTGATCCGCTGCATTTGTACTGTTTCCTCATTGCTAGCACTTTTGCCTGTCCAAATGGGTGTTCTATACTGTGCCTTGTAATTAATGTTTTATTTTGTGCCTTGTAATTAATGTTGCCTTAACCTGTTTCTTTATAAGCCTAATGTTAGCTGTTGACAATTGTAAGTCGCTATTCTACTCCATGACATTCTTATCTTCACTTCACAGCCTCTCCTCACTTAACCCCACTGCTGCTCTCTTCCCCCCCCTTTCTTCTGTTATATCCAAGGCCACTGATTTTCGGTTTTTACCAGAAAACCCGGTAAAATTCCGGAATCACAGCTGCCCGAACACCGGTAAAAACAAAGATTTCATGGAATCTGGCATTTTATATCAGATCAGTAAATCTACAAAAGCTTGTATTTTTCTTATAATTCCTTGCTGTACTATTTTCAGTTTGCTTTATTTAATGCTATACATATTAAGTCTTCGTTTATTCTGATTATTTATGCATATACTAAAAGAATGATAACAGAATCCCGGTAAAATCTGGAAATGAGAGTAACAATCACCGGTGCAATTCCGGAATCTGAAGGCTTGAAAACGGAATTTCATTGTTTTAATCACCGTAAATCAGGGGCCTTGGTTATATCCTCTTCCCCCCTTTTTGCCACTCCCCACCAAACTCACCTTTACCTGTTCCTACCTCATCCATGCCCCTCCTTAGTCCCCACCCTCCTGGCTGTGCTTAGTCACCTCTCTCCACCTACTACCGCCTACTCCCAACGTCTACCGACCCCCCCTTCCCTGCCTGCCGTCTCTTGGTTCCACTGGCTCGGCTTGACTTTGACACTTTTGCCGCTATTGCCGTAACTCCTCCGCCTCTATCCTCTCACCGGCATCCTCACTCGCCCTGCGCTCATCAGTTCCACCAGACCGGCTGTATTTTCCTACCTCCTACTGCTGTTGCAGTCTACTGCCTCCCCCTACCACCCTCTCTTCACCTGCCGTCTTTCGGCTCCATAGGCCCGGCGCTGGTTGGTACCTCACCCGCTGTTGCCGTATCTGCTGCACCTCCTTTCCACTTAATCTCTCCTCCCATCCTTTTGCCAGTTTTCCTTCCTTGTGTCTTTTCTACTGATGCCTATCCTCTTAATTTCTGCCTTCTACTATTCACATTTTTGAGTATGTTCCATGATCAAGTGCTAAAGTATATTTTTGTTTACTAATGTATGTTACATTGCCATATGTATTTCTCTCTGCATTTTTTGTACTCATTGTCTTAATAATCTGGCTGTACTCTTTGTGTATTGTAATTGTACCTCCCGGGTCGTGCCTGAAAACAGTCACTTGCTGACTAGCGCACTTACCCGGTTAACAAAAACTAAATAAATAAATAAAATAAATAAATGGAGGTGGATGGCTGGTCCTCCGGGGCTGGGTGGGCTATCAAGACAGCCACAGGTGCCCCTGCCACCGCATGCTGGTGGGCTGGTGCTGTAAGGGAACACAGATGCGTTAGAGCTGCTGACCAGACAGGCCCCCCCCCTCCACCCCCCACCTGCCTGCCAAATCTACCATGCAGCGATGGACTCCCTCCAGTCTGGAAGCCACTGCCTGGCAGTCCCTCCACTGCACTATGCCACATGGTGGCCACCACCATCTCCTCCTGCAGCGTGAGCTGTGACACAGTGGCCTGGCCCCCACCAGTGGCCAACCTTCCTGCCCAAATGGGCGCCACCTTCTCCTTTATCTGACGCTTGTCGGTGCCCACCTTTTTCTTGCATTCCTGTGCAGACCGCTGGTGGCTGCCCTGCTGGTTCATGGCCTCCGCCACCTCCTCCCAGACCGTGGATCTGGCCTGGGGTCTGCCTGTGGCACCACTCAGCAAAGGCTCCCTGTCGAGGTATGCCTCAAACAGGGCATCTGCCTCCACTCGAGTAAAGTTGGGCCTGAGCTTCCGGGCAGGCCCATGCTCCTTACCCTCCTTGTGCTCGGACATGATGCTACTTGTGAACATGGAAATGCAGTTAGTGGCTGCAGCGGGCCTCCCCGGCCATCCAGCACCCTGTGCCGGCCCTCCACTCGGCAGGTGCAACCTACCTCTGTTGGTTGCAATACCGGTCCATGGCTCATGTTGTTGTGTGGTGCCTTTATAGCTCATTACATGCAAATGAGCCGATGTTCAACCATAATGACAAGCAAATGTCCTTATTGTGCCCTGGATAAACTGATGAGCTAATCTGCATATGTCGGCTGAATATCACGCTGCTGCACTTTGCGCAATGAACTTGCTCCAGCGCATGTCATTGTGCAATGCCGTGACATGAACATTGTGTACTCGCCAACGTACTTGTGCAACAGTATTTGCTGCTTTATTGTGCAGCATGTGCTAAGTGTGCTATTGGGTCCATCGTGCCCATGCGTCATGGGCCCTATGGCGCTTGAACATCATAGGCCCTATGGTGCTTGAGCACCATTGGGGCAGTGGCGCTCAAGCACCATCGGGGCCTATCTCGGGTGCCATGAGGACAATGGCACTCAGGCACCATGGGGCCTATGGTGCTCATGCGCCATTGGGCCAATGGTGCCTGAGCGCTATTGTTCCCATGAGGTGTGCCGCCTTGCGTCATGTGCCCAATTGCACTTCCATGCACATTTTGCATGCTGACCCCTGACCCCCACCATGCCCTGTGCTCCCCAGTGTCCTCTGCCCCATGTGCTGGAGTGGACACACCCATGCTGCACATCCCCGGAGATGCACAATTGCTGTGGACAGCACATCTCCCGAGGTGTGCATCCCATCCACATTGTGCACATGCACTACTGGGTGCCATTTTGGCATTCTACAGTATGGACCAACCATGCTGCATCACGCAGTGACCCATGCCTGCAATTGGAGCCAGGTCAAGCTCGTGAACCTGGTGGCCCAGGTGGAGCCCCATGCTACCGACCTCTTTGGCCAGCAGCCCCTCACAAGACCTAGGACCGAAGTGTGGCAGGAGATTGTCGATGGCCTTGTCGAGGCCACCGGTGTGATGCACACCAGGAAGCAGTGTCAGCACCGGTATGGGGACCTGGTTCAGAGGAACCCAGAGAAGCTAAGGGTGCTGCAGGCACGTGTCCGGCAGGGTGCCATGCCATGGCCAGGCAAGTGGGCCCCGACTACATCTGTGCATGTCCACTGTTCCATGGGGCTGGCAGGGCTGCATGCCATGTGGGGGGGCTGTTGTAGCATGCCCTGTGGCATGCTATTGCCAGTCACTGTGTGCACTGCGCATATGCCCAGCAGTCCTGCCGGGCCAGGGTGCACTCTATGCATGGGTGGTGGAGGCAGTGGGCCCATGTTTTGGCTGTGTTCTGATGTGTGCCTGTCTGTGTTCCCATCCTAGGACCTGAGGACTGGAGGAGAGCCGGGGCAGCTGGAGCACCTGGTGGTCCGTAGCAGGCCGCTGTGGGCCCATTGGCAGTGGGTGGAGGCCCAGCCGGGTGTGCAGTGCCTGGACCAGCTTGTGGAGAGCCATGGGGAGCAGGTAGGCACTGTGAAGTCCCACATTGTTGTGCAGGGTGGGCGGCGGGGGTGGGGGTACGGCCTTGGTCCCCTGTGTCTTGTGCCATGGCAGTTGTGGTCTGCACATGGTGCAGTGTGCTTGGTGCCACAGGGCGGCCACTGCACATGTGTGGCAGCTGTTGGTGGTCCGGGTGTGTGTCCAGTCACCACTTATGCTGCTGTGGGTCCACTGAAGCACCATGCCACCTGTCTGCCACTGTGCCATCTGGTGGCCCTAGGGCAGTGGATTCCAGTGCTGTGTACAGCTGTGGCTTGCCGGGTTGGCAGCAGGCATAGGCCCGGCCACTGTGGGTGACTGGGGTGCCACTACAGGGGCATGTGCACTTACTGTCCGCTGCACACAGGGAGGGCTGGAGTGCTTTGAACTTGGACTGATCACCTGTCCCTTCCTCTGTCATAGGTGTCCAGAGGGGTTCCAAGCTCCCGCTCTACTGCCATCTGCTGTGGCAGATTATTTTAATTACTTTGCATACTATGGACAAAGTGGACCAGACCCGGTAGATTCTGCTGTGGGACCAGCTCAGTGGGAGGTGCTAGGCGCAGGCAGGCCGTGGCCAGCCTTGAGGACCACCAGCCCCCTTCACACCTCTATCCTCCTATCCCCTACCTTCCCCCATCCACCTGTACAGGCCCTGCCTCCTGACCCCTTCTCATCTACACCTCTCCCCCCTTTGTTTTCTGTTTCTGTTCAGCTGTGTTTCATTCTAACATTATATTTGTTACTTGTTTACCCTTCTGTGTCCGTGTTTGCTTTGCAGCTGGAAAGTGGGTCCATGCTGCAGTCATGTGGTGGGTGGCTGTGTGGCACGCCTGTGTCATTGGGTGGTGTGTGCATGGTGCTTGCCTGCCCCACGGTCAGTGGCTGTGCCATGGCGTGGCCCTGGGATGGCTGTTCGGGATGTGTGGCATGTGTGTGTGGTGGGTGCCATGTGTTGGGATGTGGTTTGTTGTCTGCCAGGAGGCTGCATGCCCTCCAGTGTGTGGTGGACTGGTGTGCCCACCCTTGTACATCAGTGCCACCTGTGCCCTGCATCCTCCATGGGAGGGAGGCACCAGCTGCATGTTTGCACTCCGTGTGCAGTGGTGACCTGCGTGCTGGCTGTGTCCCTGCCAGTGTTTCTGGCCTGGTGCTCCCGCCTTCCTGCACTGTTCCCCCCTTCCCCCTTGCCTGTCTCCCTGCCGTGCCTGTGGCTGTTCCTGCTGTGCCTTTGTGCATCTTCCTCTGCCCCTTGCGCATCCCTGGTTGCGCTATGGTGCAGTTCTGGTTGCTCCCTGGTGCACCTCTCACTGAGCTGTGTCTCAGTGCCGGCGATATTCAGTCATGTTGTGCTGGTGCATGCTGTGGTGTGCAACCGTTGAATATCGCGATCACTGCACCATTGTGCAGTTGACTTGCACTGCGCTGGGATTGCGCATGCCTTTGGCGCATTTCTGAATATCCCACCGTATGTATTTTTTCAGCTTATTTATCTTGTGGTTTAAAATCATAGACATTCACTAATGCATGTACAGATACACCAATGCAGCTTTAGTGTGTTTTATGGATGTTCTGCTGGAAGGAGCTACCTATTCTGTGACATTTGACCTTGTCATACTGTACCTTTCCTTTGATGGAACTCTGTTCTCTTTATAAGGTCCTGTCTATTTTTAAAAGCAGTTTAGGCCAATGGGGTTTTTAACAACTTTTATCTGTTTTTTAGGTATGCTCTGGACTTTAAGAAAGTGTATTCTTCCAAACCAACTGTCATTGTCTTCTGATGAAGGATTATATGTAATCCAAATGCAGAAGCATCTGTTTTCTTTTGTAACATCTATGTTGATCCAATAAAAGATATCAAATCATCTCTTTTTTCTGATCTTTTGTCACAAGGACCAGTATGGCAACAAAACTAATTTCTGTGAAATAACCAGGTTCTGGTCCCTGCCAGTACATCTGCCATTTCTTTTAGAATTACATAGAAACATAGAAACATAGAATTTGACGGCAGATAAGGACCACTTGGCCCACCCAGTCTGCCCATTTCCCCACCTGATGGATAAGCTGCAGATCCTAGTTAACCAGCAGCCTACTTCTTCCTACCCCCAACCCCTAGAATTGCCTTATGACTGTCCCATGCATGCTTGAATTCCACCACTGTTTGTGACTCCACAACCTCCTCTGGAAGGCTGCTCCACACATCCACCACCCTCTGTGAAAAATACTTCCAAATTACCTCTGAGCCGCCCTTCTATCTTCAAATTGTGCCCCTTGTTCTTGCACACCCTTTTTGAAAGATGCTACCCTCTTGACTTTGTTGATTCCCTTGAGGTACTTGAAAGTTTCTATCATGTCCCCCCTCTCCCTCCTTTCCTCGAGGCTATACATATTAAGCTCCTTAAGTCTCTCTTCATATGTCTTCCGGTGCAGACCCTGCACCATTTTAGTTGCCCTCCTCTGGACAGCTTCCATCCTGTCTATGTCTTTTCGGAGATTGGGTCTCTAGAACTGCACGCAGTACTCCAGATGGGGTCTCACTAGCTGTCTGTACAGAGGGATGATAACTTCCTGTTTTCTACTGGTGTTGCCTCTCCCTATGCATACCAGTATCCCCCCAGCCCTCCTTGCTGCCCTCTCACATTTCTTGCCCACCTTTAGGTCATCTGATATGACTACCCCCAGGTCCCTTTCCATTTTTGTTGTTGTTAGTATCTCACCCACCATTGTGTACTCTTCCTGGGTTTTTGTTTCCCAGGTGCATTACCTTGCACTTAGCATTGAATCTAAGCTGCCACATTTGACCATTCCTCTAACCTTGCCAAGTCCCTCTTCATCCTTTCCATCCCACCCCTGTGCATCAACTCTGTTGCAGATCTTTGTGTCATCTGCAAAGAGACATACTTTTCCTTCCAGTACTTCTGCAATGTCACTTATAAAGACATTGAAGAGGACTGGTCCTAATACTGAACTCCTGGGTACCCCACTACTAACCCCTTTTTTCAGAGTGGACTCCATTTACTATTACCTCTGTGTCCTATTCTCCAGCCAATTCTTTACCCAGGCTGTCATCTTGGGACCCACTCCCAGGCTGGCTAACTTGTATATTAATCTTTTGTGTGGGACTGTGTCAAATGCCTTGCTAAAGTCTAGGTAGGCCATGTCCACAGCCCCTCCCTGATCAACTACTTTGGTCACCCAGTCAAAGAAATCTATCAGATTTGTCTGGCATGACCTTCCTGCTGTGAATCCATGCTGCCTTGGGTCTTGTGCCCTCTGGCCTCTAGATATTTAACAGTTCTTTCCTTCAGAAGTGATTCCATCATTTCCTACCACTGAGGTTAAACTAACAGGTCTGTAGTTTCCTGCTTCTGCCTTGCTCCCACTTTGTGAAGGGGAATCACATCTGCCCTCCTCCAGTCCTCGGGTACCACCCCATCCTCCCATGATTTGTTAAAAGGGTAGTCAGTGGTGTCACTAGTTCTACCCTTAGTTCTTTTAAATTCTGGGATGAATCTCATCAGGCCCCATTGCTTTGTCCACCTTCAGTTTTAGAGTTCTTTCAGAACCCTTTCTTCTGTAAATGGGCTGGTATCAACTTCTGTATCCAGGGTGTTTCTACTGTTTGTTTTAGGTACTCCCCTCTTCCTTTGTAAATACTGAGCAAAATATTTGTTTAGTATCTCTGCCTTTTCACAGTCACCCTCTGCCCACCCTCCCTCCTCTTTATTAAGCCTCACTATCCTCCCTTGGTCTTCCTTTGCTCCCTGATGTACCTATAAAAGGTTTTATCCCCCTTCTTAACTGAGTTGGCTATCTTTTCCTCAGTTTGGGCCTTTGCTGTTCTGACTGCCTTCCCAGCTTCCTTTTGTTTTAACTGATATAGTTCTCTGTCCTGTTCCTTCTGTGATTCCTTGTACTTCCTGAATGCTTTCTTTTTCTCTTGAACCTTCACTGCCACTTCCTTCGAGAACCATAGTGGTTTCTTACCTCGTTTCGTTTTGCTTATTTGCTTTACACAAAGGCTTGATACCTCTGTGATGGCAGTTTTTATTATTCCCCATTGTTCTTCCACCCCTCCTTCCTGCCCATTTGCTAGTGCATTCCTTAGGCACTCACCCATTTTGACAGTCAGCCCTCCTAAAATCCAGTACCTTTATCTTTGTATGGCTTGACTCTATTGCTGTGTTTATTGTGAACCATACTGTTCAATGGTCGCTAGTTCCCAGATGGCTACCCACTTCACATCTGTGATCCTCTTCATCTCCATTTGAGAGAACCAGGTCTAAGATTGCTCCCTCTCGAGTGGGCTCCAATACTAGTTGTCTAAGGCATGCCCTGTAGGGCATCTAGAATAACCCCACTCTTAGAAGTAGCTGCTGCAACTGCACTCCAGTTAACATCTGGCATATTCAGATCACCCATCAGCAATATCTCCCTTTTCTGCCATTCTAAGTATACTTTCTATATTTCCTTGTCCATTTCTCCCCTGAGAAGAGGTCTGTATAACCCTGTGTGTATTGTGGTGCCATTGCGGGTCTCCAAATTTACCCACAGTGCTTCTTCTCCTCCCTGTTTACCCTTTTGTTCTGTTGCTTTGATTCCTTCCCTTATGTAAAGAGCTACTCCTCCTCCTCTTTTACCCTCCCTGTCCCTCCTGTAGATAGTGTATCCTGGTATGTTTACATCCCAGTCATGGTTTTGTGTGTACCATGATTCTGTGACTGCCATGATATCCAGATGTTCCTCCTCCATCTAGGGTGTACGCCGTCTGGCCCAGGTGCCTTACTGGGATCTAAATTTTGCAGCCTCCTCTCGATATATTTTTTATCCAGCTCTAGAACTCATAACCCTGGACTCAGCTTAACGTTTGTGGCAGTTTCTGTTTTTGGATTAAACACAGCAGAAATATTTATTCAGCAGCTGCACCATCTGCCCATCCTCAGTGATCCTGTTTCCCATATTGTTTGCTAATGGCCCCACCTGTATATTATTCCCTCTTATAGTTAATGTTGCTGTAGAATGTCTTGCAGTTGTCCTTGATATCCATTGCTAGCCTTATCTCTTATTTACTCTGCACCCTTTTGATTCTGCTTTTATAGACTCTGACTGCATCCCTGTATTTATTCCATGATTGCACTGAGTTATCCTTGTTGGCCATCTTGTATGCCCTCTTTTTCCTCTTTAATTAACTTCCTGATATTTTTGTTCAACCATCAGGTATTCTACTGGCTTTATTATATTTACCTTTTCTTGCACAAATTTCTTAACATGATATTCCAGTTTGTTTAGTAGTGTATTCCACATTTCATCCATGCTCAATGCAATGAGTTCACTCTCCAGTTCTAATTACTTAACTCATTCCTCACTGCCCTATAATCAGCCTTACCAAAGCACTTAATTGTGGTGCTCCCCTTAACTTTTCCTATTACCTGGTTGACATAAAACCATACCATGGAGTGATCACTAGTACCCAGAGGCTCAGGCACTTGACATCCCTCTATTGTAGCACCCATAGTACTTAAACTAAATCAAGGATACTATTGCCCCTTGTTCCATTGGCTATGTGCTGATCCTGTCCCATTTTATTAATTATCTCCAGGAAGCTTTTTTCTATGCATGTTCTCCCTTCTATCATCTCCCAGTTTATTCTAGGCATACTAGTTGGTACAACGGTCTTCCCAGTGACATCTCATCCTCACTATCGCTATCGCTCAGCACTTGTAAGACTCGTCTCCGCCTAACACTGACTGCCTCCAACCTCTGTGACTGTTGTGGCTAAACATGTCTTTTGGTTCCATAGCTGAAGATGCCCTTTTGGATCCACATCTACTCCTGCACTTTTCTAGCACACCCCCTTCTAACTTCACCTCCCCTGTTGGCCCATGACAAATGCCACCCGGCTGCACTACCTCTATTCCTATCCACGCTTCTTCCACCTCTCCTCTCTGTCCCCCCCCCGCAACCTACTTCCCCTTTTCTCCCATCCACTTAGTCTCCCTGATTTCACCCTCCTCCTTTCCCTTTCCCTTCCTCAAAGTTTCACCTTATTGTTCTTTTTTCATCTACAGGACTATGTGTCTTTTTTTTTTTTTTTATAAACCGTTATCTTTGATTATGATTGTCTCAATTGTACCAATGACGTGGAACCTTTGTAAAAGAGCCTCGGCTCAAAGGTATTTGTAATCCTAGAACAAGTAAATAAATAAATAAATAATGTCTCCTTACAGTAGATTTCTATCAGAATCTAGTTTGTCCAATACTTTGAGTAGCATTTTCCTATGATCTTTTTTAGGATAAGGAGACTTTATTTACACTTGCCCTTGCTTCATTCAATACCTTTGCAACAGTTCATTTTTGTATCAATAATTAAGAAACCTGTTCTTCAGTTCTTGTGCATAAGAATCAAAATCTTCAACTGAAGAAACATTCCTCTTTTTTCTCAAGAACTCACTGAGAGGGATGCAACTAATGAGGGACTTAGGATGAGCAGTGTTGGCACGTACGTACATACATACATATATAGAAGCCAGCAGATTAGGCCCATCAGTCTATCAAGTCTGCCCATCACAGCACACTGGTATTTCACAGTAGCTTCTCCCCCAAAATTGAATCACCCCCTTCCCTGATTCCCTGCCTGTTCTCCACTCAGTTCCTCCTACCCCCCATCACCTTACCCCTGAGCCTATCCCATCCCCTCTTGAAACCATCCATAATTCCCAATTTTACCAGATCATCTGGCAGGGCATTCTAGGGCACCACCACCATCTCTATAAAATAATGCCGTCTTGCCTCTCTTCTGTACCATCCTCCCTCCAACTTCATGCTATGGCCCCTCGTAGGCCCCTCATCCCTCATTTTCAACAGACCCTCCTTATTCCCCTTGATGAACCCCTTCAAGTACATAAAGGTCTCAGTCATGTCCCCTCTATCCTTCCTGTCCTCCAGAGAGTACATGTTCAGCTCCCTAAGTCTATCCTCATATGCCAGCCTCTTCAGGCCACTAATCATCATTGTCACCCTTCTCTGGACCTTCTGCAAAAGTGCAATGTCCTTTTTTTAGGTGTGGTTACCAGAACTGCCAAGATATGGCCTCACCAAAGTGGTGTACAAGGGTAGCATAACTTCCCTTTTTCTGGATGATATCCCCCTGGCAATACACACAATCATCTTGTTAGCCTTAGTCGCTGCTCTCCTACACTGCTCTGAGTGGTTCCCTTTAGTATAAATCATCACTCCTAGGTCCTTTTCTACTGTCATGACAGTCAGCTTTATCACTCCCAAGTGTAGGAATACCCAGGACTCCTAATCCCTAGGTGCAGAACACTTTATTTATGTGCATTAAACCCCATCTGCCATGTGTGGGCCCAATTTTCCAGTCTGTCCAAAGTGATATGTAGTGCCCTCCTACCCTCCTCAATGTTAACCACTGCCCCCACCTTAGTGTCATCAGCAAATAGGCTAATTTTACTACCAACACCCTCCCCAATGTCTGAAATGTACACATTAAAAAAGCTAAGTCCCAATACAGAACCCTGTGGGACCATGCTGATGACCTCCCAAGGCTTCAAGATGTTATCACCAACCACCACCCTCTGCTGTCTATTACTAAGCCAATTTGCCACCCACTCTACCAACTTTACCCTCACCCCCAGTTCCCTCAATTTCCAAATTAGCCTACGATGCAGAACAGAATCAAAAGCCTTGCTGAATTCCAGGTATAGGACATCAACTGGTTTACCCCCATCTATGATACGCATCACTCAGTCGTAAAATTCAATTAGATTTGTTTGACATGATTTCCCACAGGTAAACCAATGCTGGTTAGCATCCTGAGAACCGTTGTTCTCCACTAACCACTCCTTCAAGATGTCCTCCATCACCTTCCTCACAATGGATGTCAGACTGTCCAGCTTATAGTTCACTGGATCATCCCAGGGTCCACTCTTGTGAAGGGGCACAACACTGGCCAACCTCCACTCTAGAGGTATACATCCTGTCCTGAGGGGAAGAATTAAATAAGTCCGTCAAAGGGGGCACCATGACATCTGCTAGCTCCTTCAAAACCCTTAGGTGGATGCCATCCAGCCCTGGGGCTTTGTCCATCCTCAAGGATTTAAAAGCCTTCCACACCCTCCCTTTCTAGATCTCCACATCCATGAAAGCCCCCCCCATGTGCATCCTATTCCACCCCTTCCCTGAGACAATGGCCCATCCCGTTCCCTAGCGTGTACTGAGCTGAAGTAGTCATTCAACACTTCAGCCTGCTCCATCCCCCCTCCACCCATCCATTCCCCAGTCTCAGCTTACTTAACTGACCCTCCTCCCAACATACCTAAAGCATTTATTTTCCCCATCCCTGATTCCTCTTGCTAGTCTGAGCTCCTTTTCCACCTTTGCACCCCTAACCTTCCTGGTAACTTCCCTGGAAACACCTAGGCACTTCTCCTGATCCTCCTCACTCCGCGGGGGCATTTGAACTTTCTAAATGCCATCCTCTTTCTCCTCACTGCCTCCTATACCTCCCTAGTCCACCAGCATGGTTTCCTGGATCTGGACTTCTTGTTTTGTATCTGGTGCAGGTTTTTGTCACCTCCCGTATGCTATTTCTGGTGGTTTCATTGTGATAGTCATTGCTCTTAATTTTTGTTGTAAATGTCACTGCACAGAATTATATTGAAGAAACTAGTCACATATATGTCCATTTTATGCGTGAAATTTCCAATTTAATTAATTACAATTAAGCCATCTGTCAAATTCATTAGTTTCTGCTTTCATACTCCTCCATACACAGACAAAATTGTCAATACATTTATACCATTTGACAATGTTGTCTGCATAGCTGTTATTTGCTAGATGAATGAGGATTTCAATCTACAACAATCCAAAGAAGAGGTTCTCATTCAATGGAGGCATTGAGGCCTCCATTACTATGCCGCACAACTGGAGAGAGAAGGCCCCTCAAATTCAAAGAAATTGTAGTGAAGAATGAAATCTAAACTCTCAGGTATAAAACTGTTGATGTTTCCAAGTGAAATGCATTGTTTCTCAAAATTAAATCACAGGCTTTGATTCCATCCTGGTGTCAAATGCTAGTGTAAAGACAGTATAGAATAGTGGTTAAGGGCACTGTGCTGCAAACCTGAAAACCTGGGTTTGAATCCCTTCAGCTCCCACATGCATACTGTATGACCATGAGCAAGTCACTTAACTTCCTTATGCTTTCACGTTATACCTGGAAACAAGATCTGGTTTAGTATGTCTTTCCTGGTTAAAGAATTTCCTTATTTCTCTCTTTTTTCTTCAGTGGTCAGGCAGAGTAAATCATGATCCCTAACTAGTTCCTATAGCTTAAGAAGGACATCCATGGTGGTTCTGAGACATGGTAGTAGAGGTGAAACTTTATTCTTCAAAAATAAATCAATAGGTTTCAATAGATTCACAGTTAGTAATCCCATACCAAAGACAATAGGATAGCCCAGTGGGGACTCAATATTCTTGTGCACTTTTGGGAGGGCATAACATATTGATAAACTGGGTTTTCTGCCTAAAGGAATTGAAACGCCTCTTGACTTATGCTCCCCTCTGAGCAGCATGTTCCAAAATTAAATCCTTCATAAAGCCATTAGTGGGATCATCAGGGAGCTGCCCGTACTAAGCACCATCAGGCTTATTACTGTATCCCAGTATTGAGGGCAATTCATAACTACAGTTTAACCTTCCTCCCCATCCACCCACCTACCAGCTGGCTGAATACACATAATCAGTTGCATACATCATAAGATAGAATAGCTTACATGTCAAAGCAGCAGTCTGTTAAACCTGGAGCCTGAGCAGGCCCTGCCCCTTGCATACTATGTGACCCTGTTTATGTCACTTCACCTCCCTATGCTCCTGTGATTCATCTATGGTAGAAACAAGCTTCTGCTCAATATGCCATTCCCAGCCAAAAATTTTAAGATTGAGAAATAAATAATTAATAATAAAGAACATATTTCACAATTAAACCAACATAATAAATACAGTTTGGGGAATATGGTGTAAAAGAAGCACACACAATCTAATGAGCTAGAGAATGGGTCTCTTGATTACACAACAATAGTATTAAGCTTTCTACAAGACAGCAAAGGTGGAAGCAAGGGTACTGAAGCATGGTCCACAAAGCAACTATGAATAGTTCTGTATAGAGTAATGGAACTAAAATATTGTCTGACCTTTTCACAGGTAGCTAATTCCAAATTCTGGGCCCCTTAGCTGAAAAAGTCTGTTCCCTTTTGAATTTTTTTGTGGGAGGTATATAAAATGCTTACCCTGCAGCAGGCCTAACTTTTCGGTGAACTTGTTTATGCACTAAAATATTTTTGCTGTATTAGGAGACTACATTTTTTGCAGCACTATAAATACATTTCAGGAGTAGTGCTGTGTAGAATTTGCAAATTCTGACAGGATAGAATTACATGTAGTTTCAGAATATTCCGCAGAATTCTGTTGGAATTTCAATATTTTGAAAGAGAAATGGTTTTCACAGATTCTTTTTCAGCAATCTTGGGGAAATTATTCCACAATTTACATAGAAATGCTTTTCAGAATCTGCAGAATTCAAAAAGAAATTCTGAAAATAAGTTTCAGAACTAGAATTTCCATTCCACACAAATTCTGTCAGCCAAATTCTATATTCAGCATAGTTCAGTTCAGGAGATGTCACACTGTCCTTTTAGTGTTACCAGTTTAGCAATTTAAGTGAAATGCAATGATGCGTGAAACAAGGCATGTCATGAATTAGTCTGGGTAGTGAATCTGTTTAATAAAGCATATCATTTTGCAAAATAGGCAATAATTGCTACCCCATTAGCTTGATTCCCATTATCAGTCACCAGCAGTATTGTTGTAGTAACAATTTTATATCTAACTTCCTAAGTTAGATTCTTCCTATGCCTTAATAGAAACCATATTGAATGTGTTTTTATTGAGTTATTACTATGGATTTTCCAGTGTCAATGGAAATCCATCGAACCTTCAAGCATTTATAAGATTATACTGGTATTCCATGATATGGGCAAGTGAAACTGAGTGACTCAATTTGAGCAACTCAGTTTGAGCGTCTGTGATAACAACAAGTGTAAAAGTACAGCAAGGGTAAGAATAGCGTGATTGTGATAAGGAGCTACAGAAGTGAATGAGGATATAGCAGGTTGTTTGGCCAGGCAGTACTCAGCTGACCAATTGGTCTTGTGGTAGCAGTCTCTGCCTCTGGTGTAGGAGGATCCAGGTTCAGACCTACCTAGGTGGGTGGGAATAATTTTTTTTGCTTTGTTTGTGTAATTAAGTTTTGTTTTTTTTTGTACTCCACATTTCCCCACCCTCCTAACTGTGGTTCCCCCATCAGCAGGTTGCCCCCCAACATTCTCCCCTGATGACTTGTTTCCCCCTTTTAAATAGTCCCCTCCTGATTTTTCCCCTGTACCCCCGTGTCTGCCCCTTCCCCTGGAGTTGATTACAATAGTAATAAGAGGTGCAGGGGGCATAGCCTCCCACATACAAAATTTAAGTAGCTATCAGCCCGAGAGATAATGTTGAGGACCATCACTGTTTTTTGGTCCTCACTGTAGTGCATGTCAGCATTTTGGTATGCACCAATGTGCACTTGCTCATTTTGATCTTGCTAATATTGCATCACTCAAAAAAACATAAAACCAATTGTACTTCCCTAAGTGGATTCCATGATGTCTTGATTATTAATGAACTTTTGCTGATTCATAATCTAAATGTGGTGCCAAATAGCATAGTTTTGTGTGTGTCTTAAAAAAAACATTTTTCCCACAGAAATATTGTTTGATGGAAATAAAGTACTACTGGAGCAGCAGTTGTTCCCTTGCTAAATATTTCCCACTGCACTAGACTATGGTGTCACCTGCATTCAAGTGTGCCTGCACCCCCTTAAGCTATCTGCTGAGGTTATTTGTATACAGTATACCGTGTAAAAATTAGCAGCCCAAGGACAGAACTTTGCCTAAACACCCTTCAAACCCTGCAAGGTAATGGATCTTGTACCCTGCAAAATACAAATTGTTTCCTGTTTTTAAATATTTTTGTATCCATTTTTGCATCATTCTGCTCAAGCTCCTTATGCTAACTTCTCTATAAGAAGGGCATTATTAATTTAGGTCTTGGAGAGTTCAACATAAATAGCTAATGTCAGCATTCCCTAATGTATTGCCTTCTGGAGTTAATTTGTAATATTGACGACTGAAACTGAAACTGATCACATTACTCAATTGAAAATAACTATTTACCAGGTTTGTTAACATCTCCATGACCTTCAACACCATTAAAATCAAAAAAATTGGTTGATAGTTTGAAATTAATTTATCTGCCAAAAACAGGGACCACTTGTGACTCTTTCCAACAGTTTTGAAATGCATCTGTAATAACTGAAAACTTAAATTTAAACTTAAAACAGGTGGCAGAAGCGAATTACATTGATTTCTCGGTATTGTTAGTGATATTTAAAGCATTGAATGGACTGGGCCCCCAATACCTCATTGATCTCCTGATTCCCCACATCCCATCATGGGATTTAAGGTGGCGCTTTCAAACACAGACAAAACTTTTGGTCATGTCTGATGTCCTGTGCTACTCACTTCTGGTTGCCACTGCTCTATTTTACTCTGGTATGAGTGCTGCACTATCAACTGGGTGGGTGTGTGCGTGGGTGGGACACAGCACACTTTGCTCCTCAGTGCCCTCTCCCCTGCATTACGGTTCAGGCACCAGAGAAACCATCAGTCCACTGCCTCTGTCGGAGCTCCCGCATCGGTTTCCCGCTATCTGTTGCTTGTGCCACCTATAGGTTGACTTTCGGGGAATACATACCATGCTGCTTTTTCACTTTATAAGCACGTTCAAGCGCTGAAGATGGCATTACTACTGGATTAATACCCGCTTCACTTAGTGTCACGGGTTCTATTCTGACCAATATCATTTCTCTATTCAAGTTTAGGTTTCATTGCCATGTTACAAATGTAATTCATTTCTTTGACTGGGTGACTAAGGTCATAGATCAGGGAGGGAGCAGTGGATGTGGCCTACATGGATTTCAGTGAGGCCTTCAATACCAATCCACATAGAAGACTTGTGAACAAGCTGAGCAGCCTGGGATTGGGTCACAAGGTTGTAAACTGGGTTAGGAACTGGCTAAGTGATAGAAGACAGAGGGTCATCATAAATGGTGCTCAATCTTTTTTTTAATTTAGTATGCTTTGTTCCCTGCCGGCGCCAAGGATCAACACCAGCCCATCCCAGACCCCGTCACTGCCCGGGACTCCTCCAGGCAGAGGATACCCCCTGGATTGCCCTCCAGAGTGGGGCCAATGCACTCAGCACAACTCACGCAACAAACGGAGGAAGGATTCTGGCAGAGAAGCCTACTGGTATTGCCTCCCTGGCTTACGCCCCAGGGCGGAGCATGGAGTAGGCCGGCTACACCAGTAGCCCTAATAGGTCCACAGCCCGGAGTGCCATGGCAGTGATCTGAGCCAGGAGAGCAGGGGCCTCATGGAGGTGGCAGCTAATTTTTGTTGTTTTTTTGTAAATGGTGGGAGTGGCATGCAATGACACAAGTGATGCAAAACATTGGCATCTGGCACGTTCCCCAGGAGACTCCAGGCACCAGTCACAATAGAACCCTGGCCTCCGCCAGGGTGCCTCATGCATCCAGTGCCTCAACCCTCAGCACCTCCGGGCCATAAATGTGGCTCAATCTGAAGAAAGGAGGGTGACCAGTGGGGTGCCACGGGGATCAGTCCTGGTCCCAGTCCTGTTTAATGTCTACATAAGTGACATTGTGAAGGGGCTGGAGGGGAAGGTGTCCCTCTTTGTGGATGACACTAAGATCTGCAACACGGCAGACACTCCAGGAGAGGTAGAAAAAATGAGTAGGGACCTTGGTAAACTGGAGGAATGGTCCAGATTGTGGCAGCTGAGATTTAATGAGAAAAATTGCAAAATCATGCATTTGGGGTGCAAGAATCCAGGGGAGGATTACATAATGGGAGGGAGACTGATGATTGCCAAACAGGAAAGGATTTGGGGGTAATCATATCTGATGACCTAAAGGTGGCCAAATAATGTGCCAAGGCTGTGGGGAGAGCCATTGGGATGATGGGGTGCATAGGGAGAGGTATCACCAGCAGAAGAAAGGAGGTGGTGATGCCACTGTACAGATAATTGATGAGGCCTCATTTAGAATACGGTGTCTGGTTCTGGAGGCCACATCTCCAGAATGATATAGACAGGGTGGAGGCAGTTCAAAGAAGGGCAACAAAGATGTTGCAGCGTCTGCACCTAAAGTCATATAAGGAGAGACTAGGAGACCTCAATATGTATACCCTGGAGGAGAGGAGAGGAGAGGCACTGGAGATATGATAGAAATCTACAAATATCTAAAAGGCATAAATAGGGTACCGAAGGGTAGCATTTTTCAAAAAAGGAAATGTCCAGGAATGAGGGGACATGACAAGAAGTTGGAAAGGGGTAGGCTAAGGGGTAGTGTAAGGAAGTATTTCTCCACAGAAAGGGTGGTGGATGCAGGGAATAGACTCCCAGCAGAGGTGATGGGGGCAAACACAGTGAGGGAATTCAAGCATGCATTGTACAGGCATAGAGGAACCCTAGCAATAGGAACAAGGAAGTAAAGCCTTTTACAGTTGGCAGGGAAAATGGGCAGAATTGATGGGTCTATTGGTCCTTATCTGCTGTCAATTTCTATGTTTCTATAATAAAGAACTTGGTCTTGGTCTTTATCTACTGTCCCAGTGCTCTCACAGCCTCCTAAAACTGGCACACTATTAACACTATAATGTGCTGTGTTATCTGGGCATCCTCGAAGTGAAAGATTAAAGAGTAGGAGCCCTGAAATGGTTCAACATCTCAAGAGGTTGTCACAAACAAAATTGTAAATAAACTAAATAATATCAGAATTAGTTTATCTGGACCTTGATGTAATATAAGGCCTGCTCTCACTAAATTTTCCGCACTGGTGTGAGTGGGGCACAATAGCTGATCTGGTGCTAGAGAATATGTGTAAACATGTTTAGGAGTGCTGTATGCTGATCCATTTTAGCTCCTGTGAAACCCTGCAGTGGAGGGGAGCTGAAATGGTCCAGGAAACTTAAGCCCCTGTGTAAATGCTCCACACCACATGAAGTGGTCCACTTGCAGTGTTAAAAGTCAGTCGAGTGACAGAAATAACACACAAGGGGGAAGGGGGACCAGTATTGCCTGCAACACTTCCACAGCTTCAACACTGCTCCACAGCTCCGGGGCCTTCCCTGAGACATCGACGGGGAAAGGGGGATTGGTGTCTGGGATCCCTACCCCCTGATGGAACTATGCCTGCAAGATGGATGGCAGATGGGATCGGGATCACCCGAGCCGATTGGACCTGCCCTAGCCATTCCATCATTTACAGCTCATGTGGCCTGGGGTCGGAGCCCTGTTGGCAAGGGGGGCAATCGGGGAGGGGGGGAGGTCCAGGTGGCCACAAAGTTTGGGAATGGGTGGCCAACAGCAGGGGGGCAGAGTGGTGCAGGGATGTTTTAAGGAGTCACAAGGCAAGCTGTGGTCTTATTTCCCTGCACCATCTGAGGCAGGAACATGGCACCAGCGATGGTGATAGGAGCCAAGTGGCAAGCGGTCGGGATTTGGCTGCCTAGCATTGGAGTCAGGCTAGAAAGCAGCCTAGTCAGCAGGAGAGGAGATTGGGTAATTTAATTGAAGAAAAAAAAAAGGAAGAGAAAGTAAGTGACCACGGGAGCAGGGTGAGGAGCAGGAGCCACAGTTGGAGCGAGGACTGGAGCACAGCCTAGGGAGACAGTCTAAAGCAACAACAAACAGCATCAAGGTAGTTTGGGGGTTTACTTACTGTGCTTGATTTGTTCTGGCTCCATAGACCGGTTAAATGGGGGAGCAGCAGTGCTGGGGCCTTGAGGCAAAGAAGACACAGGGACCATCTGTAAAAAGACCCAGCTTGGACTGGTGGCTGAGTAGGTAAAAAGGCCCAGGCACCAGCTGCAATTTAGGACCTCCAAGTGTAGGGGGCCTATGGCTTGCCTCTAAGGCCAGCAGACTTAGGAACGAGGGGTGGCCATAGTGGTGCCAGAAGGGGGAGAGAAAATAAATAAATAAACAAAGACATAACTATAGATATAGAGGTACCAGCTTTGTGGTGTAGGGTAAGGTCTACAGCATAGCATCCTCTCACTTTTCTTGGTCAAAGGCATCAAATCTTAAAAAAAAACAAATTCAGAGGTAGCAGAAAGAGTGAAAAGAGGAGACTGGAAGGCAGGGGCAGTAGACTGAGCAGTAGTCGGAAAGCTCTACTGGCACAACTTGCAAGGATGTGAGAAAGTGAAGACTGGCCTGGCTTGAGGCATGCCTCGACACACAAGAGGGCCACAGGAGAGGCCACATGAACCGGAGCCCATGGCCAAGGACTGATCCGAGAGGTAAGAAGAATGTATAAAATAGAGACATTAGGGTCCATTTGCGGGTACTAGCAGGACTTCCATTGATCCCCTGGGGGGGGTAGCAGCTCAGAGGAGGGCATAAGCCCTAGGATCCCAAGGGGGTCACCCAGGGGTATGGCCAAAGGGGAAGCTGAGAGGTAAGGGGCCCGCTTCAGTGGGGCCAAGCCATCCAAGGATTCCAATACCTAAGACGCCCAGGGAATGGTATGTGTCATCCTCGGGTGAAGATGGGGGAGAGCTTCGAAGGCCAGGGGGGTTCAGCCACAGCCAGAGCCCTCCTTGCCCAAGAGACCCAGAAAGGGACATGAGTCATCCTCAGATGAGGATTGGGATGAGCTGCATGCCCCCGGAAAGAGAAAGAGGCCCACAGCTAATGTCCTGGTTGGGTGCCTTCCAGGCCTGACAGGGTCTGGCCATGATCAGAGCTCCCTTTGCCCAAAAAGCCCAGAAAGGGGTATGAGTCATCTTCACATAAGAGTCAAGGTGATCCATGGATCCCAGGATGGGGGAAGTGGCCTAGAGGGAATGGCCCTCGGCCGATGCTCCCATGGTTCAACGGGGGTCTGGCTGCTGCTGGAGATGAGCAGTGAATCGGATGGAGGCAACTGGGAGATGAGGTCAGCAGCCAAGGAGACCAGTGGTATCCTCTGATTCAGATGAAGAAGGGCATGCAGGGGCAACAGGTCAAGGGGGCACCAAGATGGAGGAGGTATTAGGGGCTTTGAAGAACCTGGCTACCATCTTGGCAGGCTCTGGTAAGGGTGATAGCACAAGGGCTGTGGGGAAAAAGGGAGTGATGCCTAAGCATCCGTACTCCAGTGTGGAGGAGGAGGTGGGGGCCCATTTGTTGGATGAGACAAGGACAGCAATACGTAGGAGGGAGTTTGTGGACAATACGTGGACAATTTTAGTTTATTGCATAGAGGAGAAGAGGAGGAGGAGAAGAAGGGTGAGGCCAAAAAAGAGAAGGGCAAAGAAAAGAAACTGTAGATGGAGAACTTCGAAAACTGATTGGCTGGGTACTTGATATACATGTATGTGTTGTATTATGAGAAGCCAGAGCTCAGCTGTGGCCTGCTCAGCCATTGGGCAAGGGTCATGAGAGTGCATGCTTCCCATGGGACTTGGTCTGGCTTCATTACTATTATGTTTTTTTGATTACGGTTACACAGAAATCTGGGGCAGGAATGGGATCAAGTGGACATGCCACTGTGGGTGGATGTCATCACAGATGAGGCATTTGTTTAATGCATGGATTGTGGCCTTCCTGTGAAAGGGGATTGGGGGGGGGGTAAGGAGCCAGGTAGGTCAAGTAAGGTGGGGAACCAGTGCTACTGTTTTAACAGGGGGACATGCTCACAGGTAAAGTGCAATTTCACTCACGAGTGCCTGGCATGCAGGAGGCTTCATCCATTTACTCAATGTCCCGGTGAGAAGCAGAGTGGAAATAATACCAGACAAAAAGGGGATTTGCCAAGAAACAGTTCCCTGGAACAGGTGAAAACAGCGATAAGGGTAAATGAAATGCAGGGGTGATTAGAGAGATACCTCATCAGGGAAGATGCACTTCTATTGTTGAAAGGGTTCACAGAGGGGTTTAGGATCCTGTACATGGATCCTAACCAGAGCTTCGAAGCCCCCAATTTGAAATCGGTGAGGGAAAACCAGGAGGTGGTTCAAGAAAAGATAGAGAAGGAGAGGTGGTTGGGATGGATCGCAGGCCCATTCCAGCAACCTCAATTGGAGGATTTCAGGGTTTCACCAGTGGAGATGGTACCGAATGACTACTCATCTATCATTCCCGGGGGGTCAGTAAATGACTTCTCTCGACCACAGTCTGCATCATTTCACAAGGCAGTGAGTGAGGTGCCAGTGGCTCTGGCTTCAAAGGTATATGCGGATCTTGAACTATTTTACTTCCTGCCCACCCAGCCAACTTCAGTTTGCTAAGATTGAAGGTGGATGGGGCATAATACATAGACAAATGTGTTCCAATGGTGTGTGCCATCTCATGCACCTACTTTGAGAAATTCAGTACCTTCTTACAGTGGGTTGTGGAACAGATGACCCCGGGAGGGGGCCTCATCCATTACTTGGATGATTTTGTGGTCATTGGACCCCAGGAGAGCAATACTTGTGGGCAGATGCTACAGGGATTGTAAGGGGTTTGCCAGAGATTCGGTGTTCCCCTTGCCAAGGGCAAAATGGTGGGCCCAACTATGGTATTGTCCTTTCTGGGAATAGAAACTGACTAGGGGGACATGGTGTGTAGGCTGCCAAGGGACAAGGTTGATGCCCTATGACTGATGGTGGGTCAAGCAAGGCAGGTGAAAAAGATAACACTGCAGCAGGTGCAACAGCTGTTAGGTCATCTGAACTTTGCACGCAGGACCATACCGATGGGGCATGTTTTTGTGCGGTGTTTGGTGAAGTTGACAGCTGGGGTCCACTGGCTTTACCACAGGATAAGAATTCCATGGTCAGTGAAGGAGGATTTGGCAGTTTGGTCCACTTTTTTGTAGGAATTTAATGGGGTTACAGCATGACCTGAGGAGGAGGAGGTGTCTAATGCAGACCTGGAACTCTTCACCACCGCCTCGGGGGCAAGGGGTTTGGGGTGTATTTGCAAGGCACATGGCTAGTGGGGAGGTGTCCGGTATCATGAGATGATCAGAGCTTAACCAAGAACATTACATTCTTGGAATTCTTTCTAATAGTGGTAGCCCTGGCAGGGTGGGGAAGATGACTGAGGGATAGGAAGGTGCTCTTCAGGTCAGACAACTCTGGGGTGGTCCACATAATCAATCAGCAACAGAGAACAGTTGGATCAATTAGGGACCTGCTCTGGGTCTTTGTGTTACAGTGTCTGCTGAATAACATACAGTTTAGGGCCCAGCATGCACTGAGGGAATGCAGCACAATAGCTGATGCTTTATCTCATTTGCAGTGGAAGCATTTCAGAACCCTGGCACCTGGAGCAGATGACATCCCAGAGGAGATCCCTCAGTTCTTGTGGAACCTAGGGGTCTCGAAGACTGGGCTTGATGTGCCAGTCCCTGATGCCCAGCACCCAGAAAACATACCAGAGAGGAATAGAGGAGTTCCTGAGGATTCTGGAAGCTGACATCTGGGAAAAATCTTGGCCCATTCTGAAGAGGAAGCTGCACTGGTTTGTGGTGGCACTTAAGGAGGAAAATAGTTCAGCAGGGGTGGCAAGCCACCAACTAGTGGGGGTAGGTTGGTTTAGTAGAGCTCTGGGGCTGGAGGCATTAAGGACCAGGAAGTTATTGGAGGGATGGGGTAGGTCGCAGCTTAGACTTCCAGATAAAAGAATACCGTTGAAGCCACAGACTTTGGAATGCATGGTGGGGATCTTACCATCACTTTACACAGGCTGGCAAGAGGCACAGCTGTTCAGGACGGCTTTTTTGTTGGCATACTGTGGGGCCTTTCAGGTTTCAGAGGTCATGGCAGCCTGCAGACAGGACCCTGCTAGGAGGGGCTTGCATGGAGGAGACGTGGTGTTGTTGGGGGTGGGTGCTATGATATGGATTCGCAGGTCAAAAACTGACCAATGGGCATGGGGTACATGGGCAACACTTCATGACTGGGGGGATGGGGTTGGAAGATCAGAAGGGTGCTGGCTAGGTATGAGGCAGGGGTATGAAGTGAGGGGTGAGCTTACTTCAGGCATGGGGATGGGACACCATTGACACAGTTTCAGTTTACAAGGATGTTTAAGAAAGCATTACAGGCAGTGGGAAAGGAGTTGGGGGATTATGGGACTCATTCATTACAGACAGGGGCAGTGATTTGCGTGGCTAGCAAGAATATGTCATAGGCAGAGATTAAGGGTTTAGGAAGATGGCAGTCACAGGTAGTCAGAAGGTATATATGCCCCTGCATGCTTTAACATAATTTTGTTCTATTGAACAGATTGGAGGGGAACCAGGAAATGGGTGTGGACATGTGGGCACTCTTTCATCTACTGGGCAGCGGCTCATGAGTTGTCCTGGGCTAGGGGACCCATCCTGAGCTCTGGCCATATACCTGTTGAGGTGCAATGGATGGTTCACAGGGGAATGTGCTAAGAGCAGCTGGTTCCCAAATTGACGGATGTCAGAGGAAAACATACCCAGATATCCAAATCATCCACCTGGGAGGAAACAACTTGGGGGCAATGAAGTCCATTGCATTACTGCATGCCATGCAGGAGAACATAGCTACCGTCCAGTGCAGTATGTCAGGGACCAGAATAGTATGGCACCTCATCATACAGAGGCAGCAATGGATAGAAAAGACCAAAGGCAAGGGGCTTGACAGGGCATGAATGAAGATGAATGGCGAAATGGGGACCTTCATGATCCAACTGCCTGGCGAGGTAGTAAAGCACGACCACACTACACTGAAGTAAAAGGAACCCTACTGACCAGATGGGGTACATCTGTCAGATGTGGGGATTGATCTATTTTGCAAGGATATTCAAATTGTTTTAGCTCCTTTATTGGGTAAGATGGGAGAAGGGGCCAGGGTATCTGGGGAAAGACCTGTTGAAGGGGGTATGGGGCCCGGGAGTTAAGGGGAAGGGTCATGATGTGTTGTGCGGGACCTGATCAGATCACAGATCAGGTTTGTGGCATATAGGGAGTTTCTCTAAGGTTGCCTAAGGGTGAGCCAGGTTAGCCTTGCTTGGGAATAGGGGAGAAGGGGGGCCTCCAGCACCCAGCATGGAATGCGGGCCTCTTGTACGGGCATTCTCAGGGGGACCCTGGCCATCACCCAGCATGGAATTGCTGAGGTCACTGGAAAAATACCCCTGGGGTGTGCTGGGCCCACGGGGGGGGTCCACTGCAATGGGCTCCTGAGGGTGGGTTTACACAGTGGAGGTCCACGATCTCAAGGGGGTCAGACATGGGAGGGCAGACAGAGGGCTGCACCCAGCATGGAAGGTACTAAGCCTCCCACCCTGATGGTCTGACCCCATGAATAACCCAGTGGCCCACTGCCTTGCCAAAGGGGGGCAGGCAGTGTCCGGCTCCCCTCCCTTCACAAGAGAAAGGGGGGACATGAACCTTGGAGAGGCTCCCTTCAGCGCATGTCTAGTTTGTATTAGAAATTAACATTGAATAAACATGCGGCTGTGGCCATTTAAATTCCAAACTGGTGTGTTTATTGTCTTGAAGAGCAAGAATCGGAGGGGGGAGGATATGGGTGAGGATATGGGTGAGAACAGGACAACCAATGTGTATGGATGCACTGGAAATGGTTATGACAGTGCACTTCACACACAGGTACTGTAACAGTGCCAAAACCAAGTGTGTGTGTAAATGCACCATAAAGACACTGTTAAGGAGCTGCTATGTTGCAATCTGACAATCACAAGATAAAAATCCAGTGGTAATTTTCTGAAATACAAAGGGTCTGCAGCACCAGAAAACTCAAATCATTTACCATGCCCAGTGCAGTTCACAGAGTAAAGCTTGAACATTCATGAGCAGCAGAATGGTAAGTCTTGCACGCTGATATTTTTAGTGCTACAGACTGTTTTTACACTGAAAAACTAACCACTGAGCACAGCCTTGCCTTTGACAGATTTTCATCAGGATTGCAGCAGGAGTGCTATTTCACCAAAATCATAGGGGTTGCAGAATCCTGAATAAAACTCACAGCGTCAATCAGTACTACATAATGTACTTAATTAAATCCCTCTCAGTTTCATAGCTCTGCACTCAGGCCATTAGACCAAACTGCCCCCTGGTGAATTAGGCACTGTGGGAGTCTCTCTTAGTCTTTTTTGCTTTCATTTTGTGCATAATAGATAAGCGTGCTTTCTGCAGCCCATCATTTAGTTTGTCAGTTTATTTTCCCAGGGTTGCCTAACCAAGATGCAGTATCTCATTTTCAGTAGGGTCCTGCTTCTACCCCCGGTTTACAGCTCAAAAGGACTGAACCAGACGGAGGGCCAAGTAACTTTCTTAGGATCCTGCCATTAGTAAATAAATAAATATAAATAAAGTGGGTCTGAAGAAATTTGAACCTGGGTCTTTTGGTTCCGAAAACTGTGCTCTAACAACTAGAGTTTAAAGAGCTAGAGGACTGAGCCGTTATTTAGATTCTATTCTCACGGTTAATATTAAATCTAGTTAATAACCTGCTCTCACTTCTTTATTTTAGATGGTAATTTATCTTTAGATGTAATGTATAAGTCAGTTGAAGGTTCTGACTCTCCTTCTTGGTGAAGTACTGTGGTCCACTGGCTGCCGATTCTCAGACAGGAAATGACGACTTGTGGGGAAGTGCCAAACAGGAGACACTGTTTGAAAACAGTGTAAAACAAAATATAGCAGCTTGATGTCCTGACAGTCCTGCATTACAGTGCATAATGGTGTGTGGTATTGTGGTTATGTAAAGAAAACTTGGTTTCTTTCAATATTTAAAGCAGATCGCTGTGCTTATGGGGTCAAATGTTCTTAAATTTTGAGCAAGGCTTTCTAAAAATAATTTTCATGCTATGTGCCATTTAGACTGACAGGTCACTCAACCCGGTGCCGTTCCTGCTGTTAGAACAAAATGTCATCATGCAGGGAGGGCTTACATGTACTTTGCTTAAGATTTAATAAGGGATTTATTCAGGACAGATTATTTTCATGTAAGCTGGCACATTGTCTTGTATTTTTCTGCTTTCCATTCAGCAATGACAATGTACTATAAATAATTCATTTGGTGGTCACGGAATGAATGGAAGTTTGGTTTAGAATTAAATGCTGACTAGTTCAGCATTCTATCTGTGTCTCATTTCTAGGTTTCTGTTGTGATTTTTTTGTCTATCATGGAAATATTTAATGCCATAGTACAGTATAATAAGTCAATGTAGAGCTGCCGTGATCCAATCCCCATCTAAAGATTCATCACCCAAACATTTTGTATGTTTTCCATGATCTCGCTCACTCTCTATCCCTTCAGATAATTTGTTTTTGTTTCCTATTGTCAGTTGGAAACATCTCAGTCAGTCTGCTAAGCAATCTGCAGTACAGTTTTTAGCAACTTCAAGGCCCCACCCCGGTAAAAAAATAAAGTCTGAACTCACAACTGCCCTCCCACCACCACAGTCTACTACACACTGCAGGTATCTCCCCATAGCCAACATTATAGGCTTTGTCAAAATCTTGCATTTATTAATTAATATTGTGAAGCTGGTTTATCATTGAAGTATCTGTATTACAGATTTGGACTGTGAGAGAGGATTGTATATCTCCAAATTTATAATGGAGTATGACTGTATTATAAATAATAAAACAGTGTGATACAGTATGACTTCCTTAGATGTCAGCTGGAGAATTTGCTGTTAATCATGTGTTTTGACTGTAAGTGTGTGAGGAATGGAAAGGTTTTACAAACTACAGTGTGCCACAGTCTGGAATTCAATATGAAAAAATGGTCAGCATAGCATACAAATTTGTGTAGACCTGTCAGTCAGATCGTGATTGCTTCCTGTGATTCAAACAGTGCAGCTGGCCACAGATGTGAGCAGATGGAATGTGATGGTCACCATGTAGGGTTTGGGGAGGAAGATCCCTGTGGTGGGTAGTATCACATCTGTGTACCCCTTTCTGTTCACTGTTAATTTAGTGTATTCTGAAAACGTAAATGCAAATTTTATTTTATTACTGTTTATCCAGAAAACCATTTCTGCATGTGCTTTACAGGTTGAACTCTTGATCTGTCAAAGCAAGGCACGTCTGAAAAGTGATCTAAATTACTTATAAGTAATGTTAAGCCCCCATCCAAGAAAAAAAACAACTCAACTTTGGCAGCTGTGATTTGTGCAGACAGAGTAGGAGGATTTGTTTTGTTTTTGCTTTTTTTTTTGCCAGGGGTGGTGACTTTACATTACTAAAACAGTAATTTGATTGATTTGTAGACTTACTTCTCTTTGCTGACAGATTGGGAAGTTCACAGCAGACAGTAATAATGAAAGCTGACTGCAGGAATGGGGAGTAGGTGATTGGGAGCTGTAAAACCCATGAAGAAATGGTTTTCCGGATGAACAGCAATAACAATAAATGTACATGTTCAAAGCCTTCCGATTCCGAACACACTAAATTGAGAGTGAATGGAAAGGGAAACACAAACAAAATGCCAAAATACAGGTGTGCATTCTTAAAAATACTTTGTGGGGTAAAACCCTCATTCATTCACAATTAAAATACAACAATTCCACAATCTGTTGTGAGTTTAATGCTGTAACTGAAGATCATCTATTTTCAGCTCAGGAGGGGTTGCACTTCTCTCTAGCCTGTGACAAATGTTCATGCACATGATAGCGCACCTAGTTTGACATTTATTCCATCAGTTCACCATGTACAATTTACCAGTGACAAACACATGTTTGGCTATCAAGCTATCCAACATATTTGCCTGATACAGAAGCAGTTACAGTATGAATTGTATCCGTGCTAAAACAGGGCTGCACACAAAGAGATGACTCAGTGACACAACATATGAAAAAAATTGACAAACTCATTTCACTTTTAAAACTGCAAGCCCAACATTTTATGTATGTATGTATGTATGTATTTATTTTTTTAACTTTGTTGACTGGGTGAGTTCACTGGCAATGAGTGCCTTTTTCAGGCACAACCCAGGTGCAAAAGCACAGACAAAGGAGATAGAATGTTATAGCTCAGAGGAAACCAAAATGAACAGTGTAAGTTTAAGATACTTATTACAGAAGTTTACAAATATGATCATTTAATACTACTGAACATACAGACAAGTTATAAAAGTCAACACTACTCTTGAAGTTCAATATATAACAAAGATTCATTCATACTTCAGTAAAGTGCAACACAGACAGACCACTCAACATAAATATGGCTGCTGCTTTCCCCCAGTGTGCCACTTCTGAGAATGGCACTGCACCTCATGTGAGTACTGGAACAATAGTAAATCCACAAAAGCAAAAAAAAAAATAGAAAATCATCACTCTTATTCACATCATTAAAGGAAACCAGCAACCTAGAAACTACTTTAAACAAAAATTAGAAACAATCAGTTATTCCAATCCACTACCTCTTTAATTGTTAAAGCACAGTATGTAGCAATTAGACTGCCCTGTCTTCTTCATCAGTACTGTTTTATTCATTCTGTGTCATTTATGTAAACATTGAGCTCTGTATGTGCTAAAGTTTGTTGTCCCTCTGTACTACAGTATGTAGCAAGTAGGGCTATGTTACGCACACCCTGGGTGTTCTATGGATTCTCGTGGATGCAGTAACAGAGACATGCATGGGCCAATGCCTGTTCACCCCCAACTGGGCTGGATCCCATGCAGCTGCATGTTCAGTCGGGGTGAGGGCAGGATAGAAATGTGTCTGCAGCAAGCATACCAGTACAGTACTCGTATGCACCAAACGGAACACACACACTGCTTGCCGGACGTATTGTAGTGCACAGACTGCACCATGTAAAAGCAGCCATAATTGGTGCTTGCCCCTTCCCCCAGTGTATTCTCTCCTGGGACCTGCTTAGCCTTGACAAGTAGCTGTCTGCTATCTCCAGCCTCCCTCTTGGACATGGATGATTGGGAGCCCCTTGGCTGGTGGCTATTAAATTATTTTTATTTTGCTTAATAAAACCCCCAGTCAACAAGGCATGCATCAGTTTTATCAAGACTGTGGTATCTCATGAACCTTCTCCTGCAGAGAATGTTCTCAACTATGGAGACATACTGTGCTTCCAATTAGAAGCCTGCTGTCCACATTAATGCTACCCCATTCCTCTCCACATTGCTATGCATTTAAAGGGAGGGCTGCTGGGGGTACAGAATGCTAGATCTTTAAGTTCTGCTGGTTCTAGCCACAGCATATAGCTGCTTGACATGGTATGTACATTTACAATCATGTACTGAGCACTATCATGCAGAGATCCCAATATACAACCCATTTACATCCTTCCAACTTTCATCCCTCCATTTTTCTTAATTTATTTGATTTTACAATGTTTTTGTGCAGAATTGCCCAAGTGGTAGAAGAACAATCAGCATTTGCATAGTTCTTTTCATACACAATCTATCCCAGATAGCTTTACAAGCAATGAGGGACTGGTAGTGAAATGACTAAATGTGTAGTTGCAGCCATTTTGCACATCAACACCCGCACACAGCCTTGTAAAATTGTATGAACCAGGTTTTATGGGAAGGGGATTGTTGGCCAGGACAATGATTAAAATTCTATACACTTGAGGATCACTGAACTCTCTGGCTAACAAGAGGATCCCAAGTAGGATGTGGAACATTCAGTGAGTATGCTGCCAGTGACAGTTGGTGGTGAAAAATTATAAAAAAAAACATAAAAGCACCGAAGTCTGCTCTAGTGAAGGGTGTGAAAAGGAACTAGAAACACAAGAACATATTTTTTTAATATGCCCTTTCATTCAAAGATTTCGACACCTAGGGCCCGATATTCAAAAATGGGCAAAGCAGAGCACAAATATTTGTGCTGTGCCTTGCCCTTGCCCGAGTGCCCACAAATGCTGTATTTAGTGGAATAGTGCACCAACACTATTTGAATGATTATAGGGCCCTTGCAGCCCAGCGCTAAGCCACTTAACACTAGGCAGAGATCGCTCCTGAAATAGGGCATCATGGTGGCTTGCGCCCGCACTAAATTTCTGATATGCAAATGGACCCATACAAATGAACCCATTGGGCATACAAGGCACTAAGAAGCCATTTGTATGCCCGTTATGAGCTCATTTGTATGGGTAGCCCTGCAATTTAACATGGCGCCAACCCCCACTTGCCTGGTCCCAGTTAGCTATCCCTGGTGGTAGTGGTTCCCCCCATGAATCACCAGCCCGATGTATAAAAATAATCATTTCCTCGTGCTAGTTGTCCCCCCACGATCACTGCCCAATGTTCAATATTAATGTTTCCTTGGTGTCCAGTGGTCCCTCTCCCCACCTGCACCCATGCCCATTGTCTACAGTAGTACTCCCTGGTGTCCAGTGACCCCCCCCACTGTATCACCCATCCGACACATAGACACTGTTTTCCTGGTGTCCAGTTTATCCCCACCCCATGCTGATCCCCAGTATATGAAAAAAAAGGTGAACCATCCCCTGGTGTCTAGCAGCCCCACTTCCGATCCCCAATCCCCTGAATAATGTTGTAATGTCATTCCCTAGCAGACCCAACACCCCCACAGGTAGTGACCCACCACCATGCTCCCCCAATCCCAACCCTGAGCTGGTGACTGACACAGCTCTCCACCAAGGCCGGCCACTGACTGAGCTGTCCATGAGCCCGTCCACTCCTCAGACCCCCCCCTCAGAATCCTAATCTCCATTTTATTCCCAGCACTGCAACTACAAGAGAACTGCTTCATGAACATGCAGCGATGTGTGCACCCTTGGAAAGGCAGGAAAGGAATAAGCCAACAATTGAATTTTCCAATCTTTCTATCTTGCCACAGTCTTAACTGCCTGGCACATTTGCTCAGCTCTGCTGCAACTGCCCTACAGAACTGTGATGACCGGGTTGCTAATCAATCACTAACCAAAGCTTCCCATTTAGAATACCCCAAACTGACTTTTTTAACATCCAAAAGTGACACTGTACCAGCGTACAAATGCTAGAAGACCCACACTGTCACACACTTGTAAAGATTACTAATCTGCAGCCTGTATAGAAATAATTGGCAAACCTTGCAATTACACAGGGCAGAGTCTACCCCAGGGAATGGCATTCCTGCTGTACACTTGCACTGTCAGGCTACCTATATTACCCAAAAGTACACAACAGCCTACCTCATAATCACACACTCCTCCTGGGATACTCACAGGTCAACTGCTAATTACTTGCTTTGTCACCACAATTGACTTAATTGACTGCCTTGCAAACCCAGCTACGATAGAATTCCCCAATGACTGTTGATGTGTACACCCCAAAAAAACAGAGGAACCTCTGCACTCACAGCAGCATGCAGCTGATGAAAATGTGAAAACAGGAATGAGTAGAAGAAAAAGACATAACACTCGGTTCAGAAAAAAATACAAAAAGGAAAGTACTGAAGTGTAAATTCATGGTTTTATTAGTGGGGAAGAAAGGGGAGAGTGGTAAGATGCCTACCTAGGTCTCTGTCAGGAGAAATTGAGCATGAACTGAGGGGATAGTAAGTCATCTTAGGGGGACCACAGAGGGTAGTACACTTACTGTAGGTACTAATGACCTGGCCGGTCAGCAACTGGAAGTAGTCAAGTCAAATGTCTGGAAGCTGGGGGAGAGGCTGAGGGGAAAGCAGCTTTGCAGGCCTTTTTAGAAGTTTTACCAATGTGGGATGAAGGTGAGGGAAGGATGAAGCAGGAGAAATTAAAGGCTTTCAATGACTGGTTGAAGGAGTGATGTGATAAGGAGAGTTTTTGGTTCATGGACAACTGGGTGACTTCTGGGATAAGAGGTTCATTTAAGGAGGTGACCTTAATCTTACAAAGGAGGAACGAAGTGCACTCAGACAGAAGATGGCTGTCTCCATAGTTACTATAAACTTTTCATTTGAATGGAGGGAGAATGAAGTTTGGGGAGCACATTGAAAGGGGGAAGGAGAAAAGAGCCTAGCTAGGACTCCACCAGAAATGGAAATGAGGTACAGGGGAGCTAGGCATAGAATAGGCAGCAGGGAGACTGGATCAGGAAGTGGGTTTGGGGGTCACAGAAAGCAAAAAACTAACATGGGATAGGGGCAACAGGAGGAAAAGAAAGGGAAGTTTGGACAAAGGATGGTGTGCAGGTTATGTAGTGGGGATTAAGAAAGGAGGATGAAAGGCAGTGTACTAGAATGCCAGGAGCTTGATCAGCAAAACCAGACATCAGGCATGTGTGCGGGTTGGGGGAGGGACCATTGGACACCAGAGAGCTCCAGCTGATGCTGACAGATGGCAAGTTAGATTTGTTGGCCATAACAGAGACATGGACAACTGGAAATAATGATTGGGAATTTGGGCAGAATTTGGGTGGCTTTTCAGAGCAGGAATTCCTCTGTGATGTGGCACACTTTAATGAAATTACGGGCGTGTTTGACAGAAACGTATTGCACTATGTAAGGACATGTGCAGCAAGAAAGATTCCCCTGAAGGTAAAGCACCCATATATTGTGTGCAACACCATAATAGCTATGTAACTTGGTGAATCTCTATAAAGCAGCAGTGCAACAATCTGTTGAAAATTTTGACCTATACTTTTTAAGGCTATTTTACATTGTCACTTTACTTACATCCTGATTTGTATGATACTATAATTTCCAATATTTCAGTCTGCTTTACTACTTTTTTTCATGTCTGAAATAATAAAAGGAGCACTCCTTTTAATACGGTGCAGACCAGGTCTTTGTCAGTATTTTCCACTGCTTTTCTCCATCAGTTGTTATATATTACTTCTGTTGTAAGATTAACAGTTATGCAGCAGGCAGTATTTTATGACCTCACAGAACAATAGTTATTGAAAAACAGCTGCAAATAGTGCTAAAAACCTGGTCAGAACAATACTGAAAGGTGTGCTCCTTTTTTACCGACATGAGAAAAAGTAGTAAAGCAGACAGAAACTGTGAAAAGAAGGGTATCATTCAAGTCATGACTTGGAGGTAACTAGTGGCTGGCAATGTAAAATAGCATAAAAAAGTAGAAGTCAAAATTGTCACCACATTCTTGCAATACTGCTTTAATTTATAATTTAAGTATGACATCATGTGCTCACAATCATGACACACAAAATGCATCTGTCTTGTGTGCATGAAATTGACAAGTGGTAACAAAGTGAAATGGGAGCATTGCACCACATGCAAATTCCCCCAGAATTAATGGCGCACTCAGTCATGCACGCAGTACTCACACAGAGTCCACAGAATTTTTCTGCATACCCAAAATACATCTGTCTTGTGTGAAGAAAATTGACAAGTGGCAATGAAGTGAAATGGGAGCATTACACCACAAGCAAAGTCCCCTCAGAAATGATGACCATGAGCGAACTGTTGCTGGTGCAATGTGCTGCGATTCCCACAAATGCAATGTGATCATCTCAACCAGATGGACGAGTGCCCTTTGTCTATACACTAATAGTAGCCTTGGTGAGTTGATATATATATATATATATATACACATATACAGTATGTGTGTATTTTGTAGGTGGGGGTTGACATATATAGACATGTACTTATTGTATTGTTTTGTTGTTTTGTATCACAGGTCACAGATACTGTTGGTGTTCACATTCCAGTGCTTGATGAGAACTTTTTGCGTAGAAATTTGAAATGAGTAACTCTCAAGCGAATGAAGGTAAGTTTTTTTTTTTGGGGGGGGAGGCATACTTGCAGGTTTGTCTCATTAATGGTTTCTTATTTGGTTACTTCTTCACAGATTTCATCTGCATCCTTCTCGAGTCTGGTTGTTAATGATGGTCATGGTCATAGATTGAAATGACTTCTGCGTGTTGCATGTCTGCCCCAGTCTGGGTGGTGGTGGGGGGCCTGATGTTGAAGAACTTCTTTGGATAAGTCAGCTATGACACAACAAAGCATCTGGAAGTTTCCTAAAAAAAGAAATGAATGACTTCTTACAACTTGATTGTCCCTGGTTCTCAATCTCAAGTCAAGTTACATTTCAAAACCACATCTTGTCAAGTAACACAACCTGCGTGCAACTTTTTCAACACTGTCATGGCTGCACAGCTGCAAGTTCAGAATACAGTGCATGATATCTTGCAGAAATAGTTTTGGTGATGTACACGTCACCTAGTTTATGAATAGTATTCAGTCGTATTTGCAGCAGTCTTTTAAAAATAAATTGAACAGATGAAATAAAATCTTGATACTTACCAGTATGGATTTGAAATGGATATTCCACAGGTTCCTGAGTACAGTACAGCTGCAGTACCATTCATACCGACTTTCAGCAAAGAAGAGTTTTTTTGTTCACCTGTAAAAAAAACAAAAAAAGTTTACCGTATGTGTTTGACCATCGCAGCTCAGAAAAGGTACAGAAAACAAAACATACAGCTAAAGGAAGTTAAATAGCATAAAAAACATTAGTGCACATTCTCACTTTATAGTTTTAACATTAAGAAGCTTTGCACCTGTGGCTGCTGGATGTGGTCTCCTGTTCGACTCCTTCTGCATTGGCATGGTCAATGTAATGTGAAAACATTTTCTGAATGACACTGGTGGTGGGTGCTGGTGTGGATAGCTGCGGCACATGATGACATTCCCTGTGACATCTTCCTGCATCTGGTGGTGGTGGCAGTGGCTAACATCAGTCCCAGTGGTTTTGGTCTGGGGGCAGACAAACTCATTCTCTGTGGTGGCAGTGGCTAACATCAGTCCCGGTGGAAGTAGACTGGTCCGGGGGGGGTGGCAGACAAACTAATTCTCTGTGGTGGCAGTGGCTAACATCAATCCCAGTGGTGGTGGTCCGGGGGTGGACAAACTCATTCTCTGTGATGGCAGTGGCTAACATTAGTCCCTGTAGTGGTGGTCCAGAGGGACGGACAAACTCACTTTCTGTGGTGGCAGTGGCTAACATCAATCCTGGTGGTGGTGGACTGGTCCAGGGGGGCAGACAACTTATTCTGTATGGTGGCAGTGGCTAACATCAGTCCCAGTGGTGGTGGTACAGGGGGGAGGACAAACTCATTCTCTGTGGTGGCAGTGGCTAACATCAGTCCTGGTGGTGGTGGTCTGACTCCAGAGGGGCGCACCACCTTTTAATAACTTCAGTTAAAACCTGCCAACATCAACCACATCATCATCCTCATAAAGAAATATGCCCTCACAGTCATCTATGTCTGAAGTCTGACCACTGGAAAATTATTTCTCCATTGTGTCATCATCTACGTCAGTGGTGGGCTGTTTCATGCTGCCACTGCCAGTAACACCAGGATGGTCCATTTCTACATCACCAAATCCACCATAACTAGGCCGGGGTACGAATATCGAGGTTGCAGTCTTTGCTGGTATGTGCCACTCATTCATTTTTATGAATGTTAGCAACCTAACATTTGCAGGAGAGAGATTTGTCTGATGATCCCTGACTATTGCACCTGCTGAGCTGAATACCCTCTTGACACTTACACTGGAGGTTGGGTATGTGAGGTGCTTCAGTGCCACTGCAGTCAGCTCTGGCCATTCACTGACCTTTCCACTCCAGTACAAAAGAGGATCATCAGTTATTGATAGATGTCTGTTTTCAGACAAATATGACTCAACCATTCTCTGTGCCGCACCAAGTCCAGTGGATGATGCATCATCCTGTTCCTCAGAATCATTTATTTCACAAATACCCACTTGGGACAAAGCCTCCCAAAGCGGGTTGATGCCACCCGCTTTGGATGACAGATCACCTGGAACTGTAGTCCCCTTCCCCTTACAGGATATGCTTGCTGGTCCTCCAGGTACACCTTCAGCCAGATTATGCTGCTGAGGTTTGCTGACCTTGGCACATGACTTCTGTGCCCCATGAACCAAGTGCACCAGTTGACCACTGACATTTTTTACCTGTTCAGGCCCTCCCTCCAGTACTGAGGCAATTCCACATTTGTATCGTGGGTCCAGCATTGTTGCTATGGCAAATTGTCACTATGCTGAATGCTCAAAATGTGACGATTCTGGTCGAATACTGTCAGCATGTGTTTCAGAAGCATACTGCTAGCATTGTCTCTGGCAACATCAGTGCCATGCTGTACATTCACCAATGTCTGCCTCAGCACCTGCAGCAGTGGAATTGATTGGCTAATGGAGGCAGACTCGCCACTCACTACTTGTGTGGCATGTTCAAAAGGACGCAAAATTGTTATCACAGAGTCCATGAGGTGCTACTGTTCAGCTGTCATAGACATGGCGGCCCCGGAAATGTCACGGCTAGTGTGCATCACAAGATATTCTGAGATGGCTTTGTATTGTTCATACAACCTCTCTGCCATGTATAAAGTGGAGTTCCACTGGGTGACAACTTCCAGCTTCTAGCAGTGCTGAGGGAGGCTGTTTCACATCTGCAACTGCCACAGATGGTCACGGGCCTTTGCAGATCATGAAAAGTGAGAGCAGATACGGCATGCAACTGTCAGCATTTCCTTTACATCAGAGTGTTGCAGAAACTCCTGCACCACAAGATTTAAACAATGGGCTATGCATGGAACACGAAAAAAGCCACCATTTGTGATGCATTTCACCACATTTGACCCATTGTCACTTGCTATGAAACCAGCTCTCAGGGACAGGGGGTTCAGCCACTTGTCAATTTCAGTCAGTACCATGTCCAACATGTTTTCACCAGTGTGTGAACAGGTCACATTGCGCATAGCAATCATTGCATGCTGTAGAATTCCTGGAAGGTTGCTACCATGACACTCCACCTTACTGCACTGATTATTCACACTACCAACATCACAAACAACCCCCAGCACCTGTGCCCAGTGTGCAATTATACACAAATATGAACTCCCTGCTGTTTTGCAACTTGTTCACATATCCATACTTAAATGGATGAATGGAGAGGAGGAATGATGAAGGGCATGTCTTACTGAGTCGGACACAGTACGGAACAACTCGGGGACAGCACGGTTCGAAAAGTATGTCCTGGATGGTACTTTCCATTTTATACCGGCACGTGCAGCAAACCACTGGAACCCAGAATTCTCCACAAAGGAGAAAGGCAAAAGATCAATTGCCAGCCTTTCAGCTACAGCAGCATTAAGTTTGCGTGACGCTGTATGATTGGGTGGGTACTTCAGCTTATGCACAAAAACACTCTGTAACGTGGGCTGACTTAAAAGTGTTACATAGAAACATAGACTTTGACGGCAGATAAGGACCACTTGGCCCACCCAGTCTACCCATTTCCCTACCTATTGGAAAAGCTGCAGATTCTAGTTAACCAACAGCCTACTTCCTGCAACCCCCCACTATAATTGCCTTGTGTCTGTCCCATGCATGTTTGAATTCCCCCACTGTTTTAGACCCCACAACCTCTCCAGGAAGGCGGTTCCATGCGTCCACCACTCTCTCCGTGAAAATAATTTCCTCACATTACCCTGAGCCATCCCCCCCTCTAACTTTAAATTGTGCCCCCTTGTTCTTACACATCACTTTTTCTGAAAGATGCTACCCTCCTGGACTTTGTTGATTCTCTTGAGGTACTTGAACATTTCTATCATGTCCCCCCTGTCCCTCCTTTCATCAAGGGCATACAAATTAAGCTCTCTCAGTCTCTCTTCATATGGTTTCTGATGCAGACCCTGCACCATTTTAGTTGCCCTCCTCTGGACTGCTTCCATCCTGTCTATGTCCTTGCGTAGATGAGGTCTCCAAAACTGCATGCAGTACTCCAGATGGGGTCTCACCCACTGTCTGTATAGAGGGATAACCACTTTTATTTGTCTACTTGTGATGCCACTCCCTATGCATCCCAGTATCCCCCTGACTCTCCTTACTGACTTCTCATATTGCTTACCCACCTTTAGGTTATCTGATATGACTACACCCAGATCCTTTTCCATTATTGTTGTCATTAGTACCTCCCCTGCTATTGTGTACTCTTCTCCTGGATTTTTCTTTCCCAGGTGCATTACTTTGCACTTCTTTGCATTGAATCTAAGTTGCCATATGCCTGGCCTTTCCTCCAACCTTGCCAAGTCCCTTCTCATCCTTTCTACCCCCCACTGTGTATCAACTCTGTTACTGATCTTTGTGTCATCTGCTAAGAGGCATACCTTTCCTTCCAGACCCTCTGCAATGTCACCTATAAAGACGTTAAAGAGGACTGGACCCAGTACTGAGCCCTGAGGTACTCCACTAGTAACCCCCCTTTCTTCAGAATGTGTTCCATTCACTATTACCTTCTGTGTCCTTGTTGTGCAGCCAGTTTTCTACCCAGGCTACCACCCTGGGACCCACTCCCAGGCTGGCTAACTTGATTATTAATCTTTTGTGTGGGACTGTGTCAAATGCTTTGCTAAAGTCTAGGTAGGCCATATGCACAGCCCCTCCCTGGTCTATTACTTTGGTCACCCAGTCAAAGAAATTGATTAGATTCATCTGACATGACCTTCCTGCTGCGAATCCATGCTGATTTGGGTCCTGTGCCCCACTGGCCTCTAGGTACTGAACAATTCTCTTTCAGAAGTGATTCCATCATTTTCCCCACCACTGAGGTCAAACAAACAGGTCTGTGGTTTCCTGCTTCTGCCTTGCTCCCACTTTTGTGAAGGGGAATCACATCTGCCCTCCTCCAGGCCTCAGGTACCACCCCATCTTCCCATGATTTGTTAAAAAGTGTGGTTACTGGTGTCACTAGGTCCTCCCTTAGCTCTTTTAGGATTCTAGGGTGAATCCCGTCAGGCCCCATTGCTTTGTCCACCTTGAGTTTTAGGAGTTCTTTCAGGACTCTTGTTTCTATAAAGGGACTGGCCTCAACCTCACTACCCAGAGTGCTTCTACTGTTTGGTTTAGGTAACTCCTCCTCTTCTTCTTTGGTGAATACTGAGCAAAAGTATTCATTCAGTATCTCTGCCTTTTCACTGTCTCCCTCTGCCCACCTCCCCTCTCCTTTATTAATCTTCACTATCCCTCCCTTAACCTTTCTATGCTCCCTAATGTACCTATAAAAGGTTTTATCCCCCTTCTTAACTGAGTTGGCCATCTTTTCCTCGGTTTGAGCCTTTGCTTTTCTGACTGCCTTCCCAACTTCTTTCTGCTTTAATTGATACAGTTCCCTGTCATGCTCTGTCTGTGATTCCTTATACTTTTGAATGCAGCCTTTTTCTCCTTAACCTTCCCTGCCACCTTTTTGAGAACCATAGTGTTTTTTTATTCCGCTTTGTTTTCTTTATTTGTTTCACACAAGGCTTGTTGCCTCCATGATGGCAGTTTTGTTTTTCTGCATTGTTCTTTTCAGCCTCCTTTCTGGCCATTTGCAAAGCATTCCTCAGGTATTCACCCATTATGCCAAAGTCAGCCCTTCTAAAGTACAGTATCCTTGTCTTTGTGTGGCTTGTCTCCATAGTGTGTTTGTTTATTGTGAAGCACACTGTGCAGTGGTCGCTTGTTCCCAGATGTCTACTGACTTCTAAATTTGTGATCCTCTCTCCATTTGAGAGTACCAGGTCTAATATTGCTCCCTCCTGAGTGGGTTCCACCACTAGCTGTCTAAGACATGCCCCCTGTAGGGCATCGAGTATGACCCTGCTCTTGGATGTGGCTGCAGTCCATGTTGCCCAGTTAACATCTGGCATATTCAGGTCCCCCATCATCTGTATCTCACCTTTTTCAGCCATTTTGAGAATGCCCTCTATCATTTTCTTGTCCATTTCCTCCCTTTGAGATGGGGGTCTGTATACAACCCCTGTGCAGATTGTGATGCTATTCCCTGTCTCCAAGGTGACCCAGAGTTTCTCTTGTCCTTCCCTTTACTTTTTAGTTCTGTAGCTTTGATCCCATCCCTTATGTAGAGAGCTACTCCACCTCCTCTTTTACCCTCCCTGTACCTTCTGTAGATTGTGTACCCTGGTATGTTGACATCCCAGTCATGGTTCTCCATGTACCATGTTTCTGTGACTGCCACACTATCCAAGTATTCCTCTTCCATCAGGGCTACTAGCTCTGGAAGCTTGTTTCCAAGACTACAGGCATTGGTACTCATTGCCCTCCATTTAATGTTGGCGTTATCCTTTTTTACCCCATCCCTGCTCTTATTGCCCTTGTCCATTTTTCCATTTACCCCTGTCCTGCCCTCTGTCAAGTTCTGTACCTCAGTGTTTACCCTACTAGCTGACATGTTTTGTAGGGGGAGACTTGAACTTTCCTGTTTCCTATCTGCACCTCCCCCCTTGGCTAGTTTAAAAGCTTGCCAAGGAAGCCTTTAAACCTGTCACCTAGGAGCGTGTTTCCCTTTCTGGACAGATACAGACCATCATGCCAGTATAGACCTTCATCTCTCCAGGTGGATCCCCAGTCCCCAATGAAGCCAAAGCCCTGTGCTCTGCACCAGTTTTGCAACCATTCATTAAACTGCATGGCGTGCAGTACCCTAGCCTCACCCCTGCCATAGATTGGCAGCACCTCTGAGAAGGTTACCGTGCTTGCTACCTGTCTGAGGCCCCTCCCCAACTCCACAGATTCATCCTGCACTGCACTGATCTCATGCCTACCTAGATCATTTGTCCCGAGGTTGACAATGATATTTGGTTTGCTCTCCCCCATGTTACACAGGGTGTGATGACAAATGGTTTTGCTCTGCAAATGACAGGGGGTGGAGTGTCGACGTTTGATGAAGACAATTGCAAAGGTGATGATGATAAACCCAGAAATGCAGTTATTTTGCCAGATTTGCCAACCAGGGCTGATGTACCACTTGCATTAGACATACTACATTCACCACCACCACTACCAAAACTGTTACTCTCACCCACACTGGACAACATTTCAGAATCATTATGCTCCTCCACCTCATCATGCCTCTAGTTATCCTCTGCTCTTATTTCCTCACTACTGCACACATTTAATTTCCTACTGAGCTTAACACTCATGGAAAGGGGATAGCATGCTCGTAATGGTTGATGATGAGGGTGAACGCCACACTGTGGTATTCGCTGCCATCTTGTGCTGGGTCCACAGTGCCATGTGCCTATTCTTAAGATGTGTATGCTGTCCTCCTGTGCTCTGATGGCTCCCCTTTTTACCTTGACTCACATGCACATGGCAAACCTGACAGATTGCAACTGACTTATCATTTGCGTCTTGACCAATAAAATCCCAAACAAGGGAATGTGATGCTCTACTTTTAACATGACCATGATGCTGCTTATTGAACTCTGTTCTTTTAAGCACTGAAATGGGGGGTGTTCTACGTGATTTTTTGGGCAGCGCACACCTGGACTGCAACTGACCACCACAACTAGCTATCATTATTACTGGGTCATCATCATCATCATCATCATCACCATCTACTAAAACTGGTAAATCACAAGTTTTTACTTGGGGGGTCATGCAAACAGACTCAGACACTCACCTTGAATTTCTTTTTCTCTAGTTCCCAACTGGGGTCAATTACATCATCATCATCTTATTTATCAACATCACCCACATCCACATCTTCTGCTTGGAAGCTTGGTAAATAACATTGCAGGAAAAATACCTTTCCTCACATCAGCAATGCATTTCTGCATCTGCGTACTACCACACCCACAGACTAACTTACCACTGGCAGCAGTGCCATGGTGAGAATCAGCTTTGCTTGCACACCTCTTTGCGGGCATTTTGGGGGATCAACAATAATATTCTAAACAAATTCAGATTTTGGAAGTTTCACTCTGCATAGGCAGATGCCGGTTGTGAAGCCAAAAAAACAACTGTGGCTTCAGAAACAGATAGAGATGAAAATTCACAAGAGAAAACAAAACCTTAACTAACCAGTGGTGCTGAGCTCACAAACAATCCAATCTGGAAAACAATTCCTTTTGCCAGTTATATAACAAAAATATAACCAAAAAAAATACTCAAAAATGCTTTTTTAACAGCTTTTAGAAGGTTTGAATCACAGACAGCTCTCAAAGCACACTGTCTCCTACAGCTTCCTACACACATTACCCTGAACGGAGGCTGTGCAGATCAATATAGAGCACATGTGACCTGAAGTCCCATGAATCACTGCAGAATTCACATTTGGAGCTTAAAAACAAGGCAATATGAGGAGAAGTACATTGTTTTCAATACACTTCACCTTTAACATTGGTGGAGTAGTGGTCTGGGAAGGTGGAGTAACTCAAAGTCATTGTTTTCAATGGACTTTGCGTTACTCATCATAACGTGAATTACTCCGCTTAGCGTTGTGGAGCACTCTATGAATTTGCCTTTTCTCTGTGAATCACTTCACGGAGCTGATTGAGCCCACGTCACCCACCACTAAACGGGGGGAACCTTCAGAAAACCCTGAGCTTGAAGCAGGTTTGCCAAGAGTTTGTGACTGAAGAAGTGCTGGAGTATTGTGGAGACACAAACAAGAGATGCAAATAGAATCTGGATGCAGACGAGTGTGTAAGAGGCATATTTTTTGTTTTCCATAAACCAGCACAGTCTCCAAAAAAGAGAAGATTGACTTTCTATATGTCTTTTATTTCTGTGTTTTGTGTTTTTACTTTCCAGACTTGCTCATTGACTGCCTGCATATTTCCTTGATGGTTCAGGGAGTTTTGTGTGCCCCTGGCTGTATGATTCTGTTTTTGTGTGATTTGCATACATTTGGCACTATTTAACCTTTTATTTGGTATTTCAATTCAATTTAAAGTCTTTTTTATATTATTTTAAAATTATTTGCTGCTTGTAGCGATTGGGTGGTGGAGGTCATATGGGATAAGTGCATAAAGCACATGCTTGGCATTCTGAAGTTAGATTTGCCATTGTGAAGCTGAAGGAGAAAGGGACAAGGCACAGCAGGCGCAGCAGGAGAAGCATATAGCCCACTCCCTTACACACTTATTTTGTGATCATTACAGTGTGTGAGATTGTTGGGTACAGTTGCTGTTTTAAAATTGTCTGAATGGATTATATGGACTATGTGTAGTAAGTACAAGAGAACATCAGCGTGAAAGAGTGAAGTAGCCATTGAGTCAATTCTTAGCCCTTTCATTTTTAAGTGTGACCAACTGTATTGTATAACAGGTGTTGTTTTATTCCCTTTATTCAGGTGGGACCCATATTAGCATTTTTTTCTCCATGTCCTTATTATAATGATAGATAGCAGATTAGTTTGTTTTTTTATTAATGCTGCTCTAGTAGGTGTTCTCTTGTAATAGTTACAGTTGCCTGCCTAGTGTATATTTTTTTTTCAGGATTTGAATATTTATATTTATAATTTTTTATTTTACTTAGGCCTTACCATTTGCTGGCCTGCTCCTTATCAACTTTCATTGGTGGAGTTGGAAGTGGAAGGAGAGATTGTTGCCCTTCTTGATTATCATGAAGACGCTGGATAACCCCGCCCCCCCCAGGTTTCTTGGATTCTGAAGTATTGGAGGAGGTAGTGGAATAACTTTGGTTGGGAAATTTTTGGTGGTCTCTTAAAGATCTTTGGTACTTTGCACTTTGTATCCCAAGAAGCTGTATCTACTGAACAAGAATTGTGCACCTTATTGCATCCTTTTCTCTACTTGATAAGAACTGTGTGCCTTATTGCATCTTATTGCACTTTTTTTAGTATTTTTCACATTATTCTGAACTAATTTGGTTCCTATAGGTTTCTATTTTGACTGATAGAATAGAAGTATTAACTTGTATAGTTAAATAGGACCTTTTTGCTTGGGTCTTTTGTTGTTGTAAATTGATTCTGATTATTTGAAATTCTTAATTTTAGTTTAGTATATAGTTTGTGTTATATTTTGATCTGTGACCTGAATCCCATAAGTGTTATGACTGTGTTACTATTCATACTGAATATTTATATACTTCCTAGTTATAGCTATGGTGTCAACTATGAAACAGGTACAATTGAGTCTAAATATTTCACCTATGATGACTATGCTCTCTGGTAAAACTATGAGCAGGAAAACAAAAACTGATGGTGGGATATTCAAAAGGGTTGCGCCATGCGCAATAGGGTTGCGCATGCGCAAGTCCGAAATTGCGCCATTCTGCGATATTCAGCAGGAGGCAGTTGCGCCACTGAAAACAGGCTGAGCAACAGCGCAATGCAAATGAATGCATGCTCAACTGGAAGGGGAGGAACCATGCATAAACTGCACAGCCCGATATTCAGCCAGGCTGTGCAGAGTTGTGCAGAGTGCAACCCCAACCTGCGCCTGCGGACTTTGAGCCAAAAAAAAGGCTTAAGTCGAGGGCCACCCACAGGTGAGCTGCTGTATTGCAGGGTGCAACACAGCAGCTGCCACCTGTGGCTGGCCCCCAACCCAGTCCCTGTGCACCCCCCTGCAGCCCGATCGTGGGCGTAGTGTACTCCCCCCCACCAGCCCGATCGCGGGCAGCAATGTGGCTCCCCTCCCAAATGTATCCCTGGTGGTCCAGTGGACTGAAATGCCCAGTGCTTGGGCAGTATGTTATAACCCCCAACATAGCACTGGTGGCTAGTGTCTCCCCACCCACCCACCCAAGAAGCCCCACCACCCGCTCTCCCCGGCAGCCTGCGGGCAGCAACATCCCACCCGCCTGCCACCCGCCACCCGCCGACTGACTGCCCGGTAGGGCCCTGCGCCATTGGTGCAGAGCAGAGCCAATGGTGCAGCTCAACCGTCACAACAGTCAGATTTGTGAATAAACATTCATTCACAAATCTGGACTGTCGTCGTATCGGTATGGCTTGCATGATTTGTGAATGAACATTCATTCACAAATCTGGACTGTCAATGGTGTGGGCTGCACGCCTATTGGCTCTTGCTCTGCACCATCGGGCGGCAGCCCTACCGGCAGTCAGTCGGTGGCGGGTGGGCAGGCGGCGGGATGCGCACCACCGCTGCCAGGGGGGAGCGGAGTGGTGGGGCTTCGTGGTGGTGGGTGGGGAGACACTAGCTACCAGGCTATGTTCGGGGGTTTATTATACATACCGCCTGCGATCGGGCATTTCGGTCCACTGGACCACCAGGGATATGTACGGGAGGGGGGATGGGTTTTATTACACATACCAGCCATGATCGGGCATTTCGGTCCACTGGACCACCAGGGATATGTACTGGGAGGAGGGGGAGCCACATTGCTGCCTGTGATCGGGCTGGGGGAGTACACTATGCCCGCGATCGGGCTGCAGGGGGCATCGGTCCCAGATGGCTGCTGCCTGGCAGGGTGCCAGGCGCAAGTCCTCGGGGATCGGAGCACCTACATGCTAATGGCATGCAAATGGAGACATAATCACATGCAAGTGGCCCCCCTGCGCCTTGCATGAATTATAGCCCCATTTGCATGTCACCTTTTGAATATCCTGATTTTGCACATGGCACAATGGTACTTGCGCCACTGCAAGTTGAGTGCTCCACTCTGTCAACTTGTGGTGGTGCAAGTTCCACTGCGCCATGCACAGTGGCTGTGGCTGGGGGGTGATATTCAAGGGTTGCTCAATAGTGCAACTCCTTTGAATATCACCAGTTCTACCCTCTTGTAACTATTTTGTGCAGCTCAGGGCTTCGCGTCTATGAATGGCGCAGTTTGAATATCCCACCCTGAGTATTTAAAACAAACTAAAAGCATGGACCATTTATCCACTATGAGGAGTTTGGAAAAAGTCTCTACTCCTATCCTGACTAATAAATCTGACCTAATTAATACTTGGAATGGTCCCACAGCAGAAGTAGAAATAAATACTTTACACCTATTAAATCTAATGTTTCTGTATTCCACAGTAATGAGTTGGAACAAACTCCACTTCTGTATTTTTCCAATGTGTCAAATAAAACCGATGGGATCTCAAAAGGTGCCTCAGTGTCTGAAGACATTATGAATAGTAGGTCACAATCTGTGGATTCAGACTAAAGGAGTAAAAGCAAAAATATCCCCATTTTAATGGATACAATTAAAGTGATTGTCTTAGATCTTCAGACTACAATTGAAGGCCTTAAGACAGTTGGTACACCCCACAGTCCTGTAGAAGTAGATAGAAGATCATATACACAAACTGAGAGACAAGTGAGTTGCAAAGAAGATATGGTGTATCTTGGGGAGAACATTTATTATCCAACGGCCATGAGTAAAGACCTGATTAAAATGCTCAAAAATCCCTTCTCTGCTAATGTGCTCATTATGGAGCAACTGATAGCTATTAGAGAGGAAATGGAAGCAATTAGGATAAGTGTGTTTAATAATCAAATAAAATTGGAGGAAATTAGTGGTAAGCTGGATAGGGTAACACCTCCCTTGCAGATGTCCAAATCAATTATTTATGCAACTGATATTGATAGCATAGGAACAAAAAAGGTTAGAGATATCAGGGAAGATTTTTCTACAATACCTATTCCAGACTCTCCTAAACCTACTAGTCTTAGGAAAAAAAAAGGAGGAGCAAAAATAGCTTAGGAAGTGCACACAAGGAAACGTTTAAGGATAACACAGCTAAATTACTTCCCAAGTTACATCCAATCTTCTCCAAGAAATTAGAAGGCTGGAGATGGTGCTTATAAATAATTCAACCCCTGAAGAGTTTCATACTTTAGAGGTCCTTAGAGCTCAATATAACTCCATCTTAACAGAAAAAGCCGAACATCTACTTCTATGCTCTAAAGTACATTATTTTGACCAGGGAGACAAGGCGGGTAAACTGTTGGCTCTTCGTCTTAAAGCACAAGCCTCAGACAGAATAATTCCCTGTATCTGCAACATGCAGGGGCAAGCCATCACCTCTCCTAGAGAAATGGTTCAGTGTTTTCAAGATTATTATAAGGATTTATATTCTCAGCCAATAACCAGTTTTAATCCGGCCAAAACGGATCATTTCTTGCAATCAGTTCCACTTCCCTGATTAGATTTAAATCAAGCAAAGCTAATTAAGCTCCAATATCTGTTGCAGAGATAAATTATGTCATCGAAACTCTTCCGGCTCATAAAGCCCTTGGTCCAGACGGATACAACCCAGAATTTTACAAAATCTTTAAAAACAGTTGATGTCAATTCTCTTAAATACATTTAATTATATGTACAAATATGGTGTTGCTGACCCTGCCCTTACTGAGATGACAATCGTAGTTCTACCCAAACCAGGGCAAGATCCGCTACAGATCATTAACTATCGCCCAATATCCCTGATTAATGTTGATATGAAAATATTGGCAAAAGTTCTAGCCAATAGACTGGCTAAGGTATGGCATGGGCTTATAAGTAGAGAACAAGTGGGCTTCATGGCAGGAAGGGTCTCTTCCAATCATATGCGTAAACTGGCGTACTTGAATTCTGCGTCCAGGGATTCCCAGATTCCATCTGTACTGGTCTCCCTGGATGCAGAAAAAGCATTTGACAGAGTTTCCTGGGACTATCTTTTCTATCGTCTCCCCAAATTCAGTATTCCCATACAATATACAGTATCAACTGGATAAAAGTACTATATACCAATCCAACTGCATGGATACTCTGCAATGGTCTTCTCTCACAGTCAATTACTCTCCAACAAGGCACCGGGCAGGGATGCCCATAATCCCCATTTCTATTTAACCTTTATCTTGAACCACTTATTAGACATATTAATCTTTCCCCCTTGATTTCTGGTACATTAATAGGGCCACATCAATACACACTTTCAGTGTATGCCAATGATATTTTGCTTCACATCTCACATCCTTCCTTATCAATCACAGCCGCATTTGAGGTTATAAAGGAAGTCGGGGAGTTTTCCAACTATAAACTTAATATAGCCATAACGGAAGTAATGCCCCTGAATATCTATACATTCTCAGCTGAAATTTCCCATTTAGATCTTCATTGGGTGAATGACAAAATGAAGTATCTAGGGATATGCATTTCCTGTTCAATATCCACAATGAAACAGTACAACCTAGATAAAATTTTAACCCACATAAAATTAAATTTGGCCCATTGGGCTCTGCTCCCCCTCTCTCTTTGGGGATGAATCAATGTGATAAAAATGAATGTTCTGCCTTGGTTATTATATCCCTTACAAATGATGAATATTTTTCTTCCAAAGCAATGGTTTATACAAGTCCATAGAATGATTTCTAATGTTATATGGGGTGGTAAATCATCCAGAAGGGCTCTATTCAAAATGCAGCGTACTGAAAAGGCAGGTGGTCTACAAATTCTTGACTTTCTTCTTTATTACTTTTCTATCACCAGTACGGTTCTCACACACTGGTTGACAAATAGAATGGGGGTGGAATCAACACAATATTCTCCTTTATGGCTACAAATAGAAGATTTTCAATGTCAGTCTTCCGAGTGTGATCTTAAAGCTCTTGCTTATGTGTCTACTAAGTATATTCCTAAGAACCTTCAGAATACTCCCATTAAGACTACACTTCAAATATATACCCAGATCTGTAATGTTTTCCAAATATCATTAAAAACAGATGTCTCACAACCTCTTCTTTATAACCCAAATTTTAAGATTGGTAAACATCCTAATACTCCTCATTTCTGGCCCTTGGGAAACCATTTTAGAGTTGCTGACTTACTCATGGAACAGAGACTCATGTCCTTCCAGTTAGCACATCTTAATTTTAACTTACCTACCTCTTTCTGTTTTAAATATTTGCAGTTTACACACATGCTTACTCAACATTTTGGATCGGGTCTATGGGATCAAAATATGGCTGGACCTATACTATTAACCATCTCTAGTTTGCCTTCTTCCCATCTAATTTCTTATTTTTATCAGCTTCTAAGGGATGGTATAGAGAATAAGGAGGGCCCCACACATTACATTTGGGATCAGATGCTACCATCAAGATCATCCACGCCACGCTCATAGCCTAAGATCTGGACCCAGTTTTATCAAGATATAAAATGGCCCAGAGACCAGATTCTACAATTTTATGTCATACACAATTTGTATAAAACACCAACTAAATTATACAAAATGGGCAAACTTTCTTCTGACTTGTGTACAAGATGTCATAAACACCCTGGGACCCTGTTACATATCATGTGGGATTGTGAAAAAAAAAACTTACCATTATGGGAGGCAATCAAAACTAAAACTGATCCTCTGTTAGGACTTAATGAGGATTTCAAACCAGAAATATGTGTATTGGGAGATCATAGTGACTATCTAACTGGAAATCAATGAAAACACATGGCATTGATATCACTTTGTGTCAAAAAGGTAATTTTAAGGCATTGGTTAGATCACACTGTTCCCTCTTTTACAGAATGGTTCAAAGAGATAATGTTTGCTCTTCAAACAGAGAATATCACTGCTCAAATGGTTAAAAGACCACATCATTATCAAAAAGTATGGGCACCCTTATACACATTGGTGACTACCAAGTTAATGGTTATAGGGAATAGATAATTTCTGAAGAGAATAAGGTACAGCTTCTATGACTGGAAATGTGACTCTCAATTACAGACTTAAGAAATGGGTCAGTGATCTGCTACACATCCTGGATAGACTTAAAAGACAAATGATAATAGAGGAGACAAAGAAAATATATGATAAAAGATGGAGGGTGTTAGAGGCAGTGTACTCAATACAATTGAAGAGTGCCAAGACCCAGATCTGTCTGTCTAAAGGGGATTAGCCTGTAATGTTCTCTTAAGAGAATGTGAGAAGGGATTATGTTTTCATGGAGATACATGATTTAGTTTAAGGTAGGTTTTTTACCTAGTGAGGCATAATACTCTCTTGAGATTGTCTTTAGCTGACTTAGAAGGTCTTTTATATTTATAAGGCTAGGATGGGTTCTCTCTGTCTCCCATGGACACAGTTATTAAAGTTCAGTCCTGAGAAGTTATAATTACTTCAAAGTTGAGAGAACAATTTAGAGAACAGTCTGAGTTGGAAATAGACCAGATTAGTGCTAACTTTGAAGGACTAGAATTAAGTGTTACATCAATAAAAATGGACTTAAATCTTTGGCTATAATACATTATAACTGTGTATGTAAATAGTTTTGGGGATGTATATAGTATCCATATCCAGTTTGAGGATGTGGGCCCGGGTATTTATCCTGGGGTATATGTATGTCAGGGCCCCTACTTTTCTGCGGCACAGTGGGACCAAGTTCTGCGGCAAGACTACCATTTGCTGCAGAACTTCTGCGGCGGTGGTTTGTAATTTCTGCGGAAGTTCTGCGGCACTAACAAGCTACCACATAACAGTGTCAGCTTGTCATCCTGACTTCACTTTCATGGCAGTGGTTATAGTAATCAGGATGGTGGAAAGCACAGTAACACTAGTTCAAAAAATATCAGACTTATAAAAATAATTTTATGCCTAAAAAAGCAAAACAAATGTCTCTCTCTTAAGGTCCTAGCCTGTTGCATAAATGACATATGCAGAGGGGATCTTATGTGATAAATAAGGTATTTCTATATGCATGCTATCTATCCCACTAATGAGGTTTCCACTGCCTATCACTTATATATTTGTATGTGCTTTCTACACCAATCATGAGGTTCCCACTGTGTATCACTTATATATTTGTATGCAATCTGTAACATATATACAAATATGCGTGTGTGTGTATGTGTGTGTGTGTGGTGAGAGAGACAGAGATACTGTATGTGTGTGTGTATATATATATATATATATATATTTTTTTTTTTTATTTCCATGAACTTGCATCCTCATTCATACAGGTCCCATTGGAAATGGAATAGAGGAGTTATTGCAAAACTCATTTTTCATTACAAGCTGCTTTCCCCGAGACACTACATAACACCATCAGGCCATGACATGCATGTGAACCACTTGTGAGATACAGCTCTCCAGCCCAACACAATGTGTCCACCATGTGACAGAACACTGCACCATACCTTCCCAGGCTCCGAGCAGTGATGTGTTCCACCAGTCCTCGTGCTGCCCAGCCAGCTCCCAGAGCTAATCTCTGAACCTGAGTTGCCAGCACAGAAACACAGCATGCTACCCTCTGGCCCAACAGCTGTCTCTGCACACAACATTTCTATCAACCAATGACAATATGTAATCAATAACCCTGGCAAAAATACGTACAGTGCAAATATTTATTTAACAGGTCTATTCTTTCAACAGGTCTACACATTATTATATTTCACTTTTCTGGGCATAATTACTTTCATTTTTCTTAAAAATTTAAACAGTTAAATTAATTTTACCAGTTATTCATTTCAGATAGAGTCTCTATACCTTAAAGGCACAAATAGGTTTGTACAAAGTGAGGTATGGACTTAACAGGTCTGTGCTATTGACAAGGTTTTGTTTAAGTTGGTCCTAGTGCAACAATGTAAGACTGAAAATTGTATTAGGCTGTAGTGCAGGTTGAGCAAATATAACCATGCATGATGTGCTGTGCCACTGTCTCTGGCAGTGGGAGCTGTGGTAGATAAGTGACTGTTCATTTCTGTTGCAGAATGCAGCCATTTCATTAGCTAACATATGATGTTATAGCAATGATAACATCACATTCTGAACATATGGGAGGGTTTGGATATAAAAAGAGGGGAAGGGAACCACATTTTATGTATAAACAGAAATATTAATAAAAAATCACCAAGAAGAGTAAATTCTGCGGAACCGCAGAAGTTCTGCGGTAGATTGCAAGTTCAGCACAAAATTCTGCGGCCGCAGAATTCTAGGGGCCTTGATGTATATATGTCTTATTGCTGGAAAACATAAAACTCCAATAAAGAAGTTTTAAAAAGAAAAGAATCTACAGACTTAGGACCTTGTGTACAGTAGGGAAGGGGGGAAGGGATGGTAAAGAAGGCAGGGGAGAAGGAAGGTTGGGAAAGAGGGTAGATTAGTATAAGTAGGGATACTAGCTTTAATGTAAATTTCTCTGAATTGTGATTCTGTGTTTGACTGATTACAGTGTTAACCATATAGGTAAAAGGTTATGTCAATGTTCTACTTTGTCACTGTTCAAAATACCATTATGTAATGTTTTTAAGTCTTATTGGTTTACTGGAATGTTGAAACAACTTTCCTTCCAATAAAACTTATTAAATTTGAAGAAAAAAAAGGATAACACAGCTGACCCAGAGGTTACTGCTGGACAAAGAAAGAATGTACAGGTAGTACCAAATAAGATAGTAAAAAATCCCCTTGTATCAGAATATCCCCTGAAGACAACAGCCATGGTAGTGAAGGGAAAATCCAAGGTGGAGTATAATCTGGGAATAAAACTTGGGAACCTTGAAAAAGAAGTTGACAAACTGTTAGACGAGTGTGCCTCTGTAGCTAAGGGTCAAAAGGTAAACAATAGTCTTAATGTGTGTGACAATAAGGTCCATAAACTACAAATGATGGGAAAGATCAAGAGTGCGGTAGAAACTGATCTTGGAGAGGCTATGGCATGGAAAGTTTGCTGCCCAGAGGACAGTATGGAGGATCAGGAGGGGTGTGCATGAATTAGACTCATAGGTCCCCCATACTGGATAGAAGGATCAAATATAGAATTAATAAAACAACTGATTCTGCTCTTTAGAGTGAATATGGGTATTGCAATGCTAGAAACAGATATACAGAATGTGAAACTGGTGACTGACTCTGCTAGAAACTGTGTATGTAATATTGTTTGTATTCACCTAAACTGGCAAATGACATCTGGTACAATGGGGAAATATTTAATGAGTCTGAAATACAATTATCTTTTGTGAATAGGGACTGTTTTGTCATGGGAACTTCTCAAGCAGTAAACTTAGAGGGGAAACAATTAGGACCAATATGGTTAAGTATTTTTGGTGTTCTCAAGACCTATAATGAGAATAGAAAATTGAAAGTTATTCTAAGTAATTATTTCGGTAATCTGCTGGAAATACCTATAGGTAGAAATGGTATCTTAGAAGTAATTAGACATCTGGAGGGAAGTCAAATTGACTTATTAATAAAAAATTCCCATATTTCAGGGAAACTTTTGGAAAAAGCGGGATTACTGGATGTGATGGGCTTCCATCTAGTGAATATGGAGGTCCCGAGCTTCAATGATGTTTCTTGCCCTAACTAAGGAACTGGTATGAGAGATAGTACTCAACTGGAAAATGCCAATAATAAATATCATAAATTGGAAGGGTATGGTAACTGACATTTGGAATATGACTCATGTAGTTCCCCTGACAAAAATAGCTCCAACTCCAGTATGATTTTTGAACTGGAGAAATACACTTTTGTAGTATTATCTTGGAATATTGCAGATTGGGCTACAAAGGTGGTGGATAATAAATGGATGGAATATGTTACGAAATATGAAGTGCTATGTTTTAAGAAACTTGGCACATAATAGAGGACCAGATTGTTATTAATGGATATGTGGTCTTCCAACATCAAGGGTCTAGAGAGGCTAGTTTTGGTAGAAATACAGGAGGTCTTGTCGTGTTCTGTAAAATAACTCCAGATATAAAAGTTACATGTTTATGATGTGAATCCAGTTTTATTGTTATTTGTATTGAGATTCAAGAGCAAAAGTTAATTGTCATTAATGTGTATATTCCACCATCTGGCTCAAATTACTGTAGTAATGAGATATGGTCTATTTTAAAAAGAGAGATTATTAACTATAACCAAATCTACCCAGATATAGAAATATTAATGACTGGAGACTATAATGCTTGGATCGGTGCTTTTAATGGATTTTTGGATAACTCTGTATTAAAATATAATAATAATTACTTTTCTCCTCCAACACAAATTACACAGGATAAATATATGAATAAATCTGGGAAATATTTTATTGAGCTTATGAGTGAATTGAATTTATATCCACTCAACGGTCGAGTTGAGGGAGGTCAGGGGGGAAATGTTACATATATTAAAACCTCCCATAAATCCACATTAGATCTGGCATTATGGTCAAAGAGTATAAACTTCTGGTGTTTATTACATATTCCTGCCAGAGCAGAAAGTGATCATTTCCCCATACTCTTGGGTACTAAACAATGGGGAAATAAAATCTATGAGCCCCAATTTATAGTCCCAATGGAGTGCAGAGTTAATAAGTGTATTATATGGGATTGCACATTAGAATGTGATGCAATAGATCTGTTATCAAATTATTGTAATCTTACAGAGATAGTTCTATGGGTTGCTCAAGATGCCAGAGGTTTATGAAATAGCATAGAAAACTTATTTAAAGAAGTAAGGAAAAGTTTCTATAAAGCAGTGGTAATTAATAAATACAACAAAAGGCAGATGTGGTTAGATTAGGAAAGTGCAAAATCTAAAAATGAATTGAGAAAACAGATAAGAAGGGCATGATCAGTTAAAGACATAAAGTTTTCCCAGAGTCCAAAAATAAAGAAAAAGGAATATAAAAAAATATTATTAGAGAAGAAAAAGGAGTTTCAGAAAAGGAAATGGGCACAAATGTCAATCAATCAATCAATCAGACTTTATTTAACCAGGCAGTTACATCACTGAGCAAACTCGTTTTCAAGATGGTCCTGGACACAGAGGACACTTTTGCTTACTGTAAACAATATTTCATACAAAAGTAGACATCGATACAGGCAGTTACAATATACAAAAACAGTACTTGGATGAATCAGACATGTAAAGCAAGTGCAAATATAGGCATTTAAAGTGCAGCGTATATAGGTTGTAGCTTATAGAATACAAGTGAGGAGAGAAAGGAGGGACATAGAGAAGGGCAGTGGGAAGAAAGGGTATCAGACACCATGGTAGAGAGGGAAAATAGAGCAGCCTAATAGAATGAGGCACACTGTGAAGCTAATTGATGAGAGAGGGGAGATAGGAGGAGGGGAGGTGGTTGCCCTAAAGGGATGCTGACTGACATGGGAAATATGCGGCCCAGAATTACAGAGGTTAAGGGACTCAGTTGAGTGGGGTAAGGCTTTACCTGAAACAATCACATGCTGTTTTCAGGCCTCTATAGAGCAGACCCCTAAATATAAAATGGCTGGGCAGCAGGGAGATTTTAAGTAATGTTGCATGTTATTCTAAAGCACTGGTAAAAAGGAACTAATGAAAGTTGAGACAAGACATGTCCTTGTTCATGGTTGCTTAAAGAGGACAAAGGAGGAGTTCCTTAGTCCGTAGGCACCCTTTGAATGTTCAAACAGGTCACAGAAGTAGGGCGGTAGTCTGTTGGACAAAGCCCGGAATAGCCACATGAGGGTGTTTATTTGCCTCCTTGTGGAGAGGGATGGCCAATCTAATTCTTGGTACAATGAGCAGTGATGAGTCTGCAAAGGCAGTAAAGAACAAATCTCAATGTGTGATAGAGTGTATCCAGCTTTTGGAGTGCATACTGGGGGCAATGGCTGTATAGGAAGTCAGCGTAGTCAATCAGGAGATGAAAGGTTGTTTAAACCAGCTGCTTTCTAGCTTCTAGGGTGAGTAAAACTGCCAGTACAGAGGTAACAAGCCTTTGTGTGAAGCAAATAAACAAAACAAAATGATGTAAGAAACCACTATGGTTCTCAAAGGAGGTGGCAGTGAAGGTTCAAGAGAAAAAGAAAGCATTCAGAAAGTACAAGGAATCACAGAAGGAGCAGGATGGAGAATTGTATCAGTTAAAGCAAAGGAAGCTGGGAAGGCAGTCAGAACAGCAAAGGTCCAAACTGAGGAAAAGATAGCCAACTCAGTTAAGAAGGGGGATAAAACCTTTTTTAGGTACATCAGGGAGCGAAGGAAGACTAAGGGAGGGATAGTGAGGCTTAATAAAGGGGAAGGGGTGGGCAGAGGGTGACTGTGAAAAGGCAGTAATACTAAACAGATATTTTTGCTCAGTATTTACAAATGAAGAGGGCGAGGTACCTAAAATAAACAATAGAAACACTCTGGATACAGAAGTTGATACTAGCCCATTTACAGAAGAAAGGGTTCTGAAAGAACTCTTAAAACTGAAGGTGGACAAAGCAATGGGGCCTGATAGGACTCATCCCAGAATTCTAAAAGAACTAAAGGTAGAACTAGTGACACCACTGACTACGCTCTTTAACAAATCATTGGAGGATGGGGTGGTACCTGAGGACTGGAGGAGGGCAGGTGTGATTCCCCTTCACAAAAGCAGGAAACTACAGACCTGTTAGTTCAACCTCAGTGATAGGTAAAATGATGGAATCACTTCTGAAGAAAAGAATTGTTGAGTACCTAGAGGCCAGAGGGGCATAGGATGCAAGGCAGCATGGGTTCACAGCAGGAAGGTCATGCCAGACAGATCTATGAGATTTCTTTGACTGGGTAACCAAAGTAGTAGATCAGGAGGGGCTGTGGACATGGCCTACCTAGACTTTAGCAAGGCATTTGACTCAGTCCCACACAAAGATTAATATACAAGTTAGCCTGCCTGGGAGTGGGTCCCAAGATGATAGCCTGGGTAAAAGAATGGCTGGAGAATAGGACACAGAGGGTAGTAGTAAATGGAGTCCACTCTGAAGAAAGGGGGGTTACTAGTGGGGTACCGCAGGGTTCAGTATTAGGACCGGTCCTCTTCAATGTCTTTATAAGCAACATTGCAGAGGGACTGGAAGGAAAAGTATGTCTCTTTGCAGATGACACAAAGATCTGCAACGGAGTTGATGCACAAGGTGGGGTGGAAAGGATGAGAAGGGACTTGGCAAGGTTAGAGGAATGGTCAAATGTATGGCAGCTTAGATTTAATGCTAAGAAGTGCAAGGTAATGCACATGGGAAAAAAACCCAGGGGAAGAGTACACAATGGGGGGTGAGATACTAACAACAACAACAATGGAAAGTGACCTGGGGGTAGTCATATCAGATGACTTAAAGGTGGGCAAGCAATGTGAGAGGGCAGTAAGGAGGGCTGGGGGGGATACTGGGATGCATAGGGAGAGGCATCACCAGTAGGAAACAGGAAGATGTTATCCCTCTGTACAGACAGCTGGTGAGACCCCATCTGGAGTACCGTGTGCAGTTATGGAGACCCAATCTCTGCAATGACATAGACAAGAAGGAAGCTTTCCAGAGGAGGGCAACTAAAATGGTGCAGGGTCTACACCAGAAGACATATGAAGAAAAACTAAAGGAGCTTAATATGTATAGCCTTGAGGAAAGAGGGAGAGGGGGGACATGATAGAAACTTGCAAGTACCTCAAGGGACTCAACAAAGTCCAGGAGGGTAGCATCTTTCAAAAAAAGGGGTGTGCAAGAACACGGGGGCACAATTTGAAGATGGGGGGCAGCTCAGAGGTAATGTAAGGAAGTATTTTTTCACAGAGAGGGTTGTGAATGCATGGAATGACTTTCCGGAGGAGGTTGTGGAGTCAAAAACAGACGTTGAATTCAAGCATGCATGGGACAGTCATAAGGCAATTCTAGGGAGTGGGGGTAGAAAGAAGTAGGCTGCTGGTTAACTAGGATCTGCAGCTTATCCATTAGGTAGGGAAATGGGCAGACTGGGTGGGCCAAGTGGTCCTTATCTGCCATCAAATTCTGTGTTTTTATGTTTCTATGTAGATGTCTTATGCGGTAGAAAATACAGAGGAGCTGCCTTAGCTTTTTTGTTAACTCGCATAGATGTACACTGAAGGTGAGTTTGTTATCCAACCAGACTCACAGATATTTAAATTTATCCACTAGCTCTAGTGGTCCATTAAGGTGGGTAATAATCTGTGGGGTCCCAGGTATCACCGTATTGTGGGATGGAGATAGCAAACTATGCAAACTAGACTTGTGATTGTTGCACTATATACCTTGCACTAAATGTTCTAAAGTGTTTTATATTTAAAAGATAAAGCTTAGTGTTATTTTAGGGAGCAAAATTGTCCTCTGTGCCAACTGATTGGAGCCCTGCACAAGAAGCAGAAAGAGTGAGCCTGTAGTTCTTATTGTAACACTGAGAACTACAGACTCAAATTCGGGCACTCTTTTTAATTTCCTTTTAATTGTCTGCACTACTGGGACTCTTTCTAACTGTACTTAAATCAAAAATTGCTTTGGGGTTACATTTTAGCGTTTTTTAAAACACTAAGACTAACTGACCCAGCAGAACAGCTTCCAGGTCACTTGACTGCTTTAAAAAGGCCCGCTACTAGCGGGAGTGGTCATAGCAAACTCTGCAAACTAGACTTGTGATTGTTGCACTATATACCTTGCACTAAATGTTCTAAAGTGTTTTATATTTAAAAGATGAAGCTCAGTGTTATTTTAGGGAGCAAAATTGTTCTCTGTGCCAACTGATTGGAGCCCTGCACAGGAAGCAGGAAGAGTGAGCCTGTAGTTCTCATCGTAACACTGAGAACTACAGACTCAAATCTGGGCACTCTTTTTAATTTCCTTTTAATTGTCTGCACTACTGGGACTCTTTCTAACTGTACTTAAATCAAAAATTGCTTTAGGGTTACAATTTAGTGTTTTTTAAAATGCTAAGACTACCTGACCCAGCAGAAAAGCTTTCGGGTCACCTGATTGCTTTAAAAAGGCCCGCTACAAGCGGGAGTGGTCATAGCAAACTCTGCAAACTAGACTTGTGATTGTTGCACTATATACCTTGCACTAAATGTTCTAAAGTGTTTTATATTTAAAAGATAAAGCTCAGTGTTATTTTAGGGAGCAAAATTGTTCTCTGTGCCAACTGATTGGAGCCCTGCACAGGAAGCAGGAAGAGTGAGCCTGTAGTTCTCATCGTAACACTGAGAACTACAGACTCAAATCTGGGCACTCTTTTTAATTTCCTTTTAATTGTCTGCACTACTGGGACTCTTTCTAACTGTACTTAAATCAAAAATTGCTTTAGGGTTACAATTTAGTGTTTTTAAAATGCTAAGACTACCTGACCCAACAGAACAGCTTCGGGTCACCTGACTGCTTTAAAAAGGCCCGCTACAAGCGGGAGTGGTCATAGCAAACTCTGCAAACTAGACTTGTGATTGTTGCACTATATACCTTGCACTAAATGTTCTAAAGTGTTTTATATTTAAAAGATAAAGCTCAGTGTTATTTTAGGGAGCAAAATTGTTCTCTGTGCCAACTGATTGGAGCCCTGCACAGGAAGCAGGAAGAGTGAGCCTGTAGTTCTCATCATAACACTGAGAACTACAGACTCAAATTCGAGCACTCTTTTTAATTTCCTTTTAATTGTCTGCACTACTTGGACTCTTTCTAACTGTACTTAAATCACAGAATTTACTTTGGGGTTACATTTTAGCATTTTTTAAAACGCTAAGACTATGTGACCCAGCAGAACAGCTTCTGGGTCACCTGACTGCTTAAAACAAACCCCGCTACGAGCAGGACGAGTAAAAGCAGGGCAGCCCGCTCAACATGCGCAAAGACATTTGCGTCAGTGCGTGTTAGGCGTGTTTGGCATGGAAGCGTGGAAAAGCGGATTTATTGATTCAAGTAAGGATAAAATTGATTTAACTTTATATTGTAGCTAATTTAAACATACTTTGAGTATATACTATGGCAAAATTTATAAAATCTGTAACTGGGGAAATTGGATTAAATGCCCTGCCTGTAACATGTACTCGTTCACAGCACAGTTATTAAATCAACAACCTAATTACATGTGCATTAAATGCATTATTAATAAAGATCTCCAACATGAAATTGATACATTTGGCAAAAGATTACACTGCCTAGAAGCTAGCCAAAAGAACATGGCACATAGATTCCAATCAAATAGCCAAGAACAAATAGAACCTTTGACTGGGACCAGTGGAATTATTGAAAATTCAACAAATAAGGATTTGATTAGTTTCCAAACAATTGACTCTGGTCTCATATCTGAACCATTGATACATATGTTAGATATCATTCCATCAGCTGAGCCATTACATATTGATAAAAAAAGGCCAATAGAAAATGATTTAAGTAACCTTGATTGCGACTGGGTGACTGTAAATAACTCTAGGGCAGTAAAAAAAAGGACGAAGGGCAAAAGCTTACGAATTACCCCTGTCAAACCAATACTCAATTTTAAGTACCTCTGAAGAAAATGAGAATGACTCAGATCTCTTGATTGTTGATAACCAACCCTTTGGAACTACTGACTTACAAAATTCTGATAGCTTAGTTAACTTAAGGAATCATAGTTTACTTCTAATATAGTACCAAATCCAATAAACCCAGAAAGGGAAATGAACACTCAGCCTCTTTTTGTTTTGGGGGATTCTATGATCAAGTTCCTTGATAGACAAATTTGTAATCCTGACAAAGAATTTAGAACTGTATCCTCCTTTAGAGGTGCAAAAATAGGTGATATTACTTCAATGTTGGATAATATATTAGCAAATACACAAAATCCGATGGTTATAATCCACACAGGTGCTAATAATGTATTAAGAGAACCAATAAATAAAATCAAACAAGATTTTGTCTCAATGACAAATAAAATGGTGGAACTAAATTGTAGTATTACCTTTTCTGAAATTTTACCAATACCTAAAGCTTCTGAATTCAATCTAAATAAAATTAAATCATTAAACAGCGGGCTAAGAAGATGGTGTTTGAAACAGGAGCTGGGATGCATAACACATTGGGAAGATTTTACCTATAGGGAAGAACTTTTTTCAAATGATGGATTACATTCAAGCAGGAGGGGAAATGCCCTATTAGGGAAACAGATATTGTCTCATATACAAAAAACTTTAAACTAAATTATGGTGGGGGGGAAGAGATTTCTAAAACTTTGGATTCTCTTAATGCAATAAAGACTCTAGGCGATAAAAATTTGGATAATATAATAAACTGTAAAGATAAAGATCTTGGAACTACAAACTCAGAAACTACCAGAATGAATGTTTTACTCTTAAATGCAAGAAGTCTCTTGAATAAAATAGATGAACTATCTGATTTTCTACATATTAATAATATTGACATATGTGGAGTAACAGAAACATGGTTTAAAGATGATGACTGGGCAACTGAAATATCAGGTTATTTAAAGTATTAAAAAATCGCACAAATACTAGAGGAGGTGGAATAGCTTTATACATTAATAATAAATTGAAAAGTTACCTAATAAACAATCTAAATCGAGACAGTACAAGTGAACTAATATGGATTAAGATAAAACTTACAACAGATCATACTGTTATAGTGGGACTTGGATATAGATCACCGAATTTAAATACTGAGGAAAATCAAATATTTTTAACTAACATTGAGAACAATTTACAGGATCAAAATTGTTTACTCATGGGGGATTTTAACTTCCCAAATATCGATTGGTGTAATTCAAAAGGGAGTTCATCAGTAGATTGTGCTTTTCTAGACCTTATAACCATAAATAATTTGAATCAACTGGTCAAATTACCTACAAGAGGCAATAATACACTAGATTTGATCTTTTCTAATATAGAAAATTCTGAGGCAAATGTCATTATTAAACATCCACTTGCTAATAGTGACCATAACATGATTCATACGATACTGAACCTAACTTATTCCACTGAAACTTCAGGCAGTACAGTAACAAGAGACTTTAAAAATGCTAACTATACTAAAATAAAACAAAATTTAGAGAAATGGAATTGGGCTTCTGAACTTATTGACAATAGCATTAATTTAGTTTACAATAAATTTCTGTCAAAAATACAAACAAGTATTAAACTATGGGTTCCTGTCAGAAGGAAATATATAAAAAATCGAAGTTCTCCTTTGTGGTGGAACTCCAATATAAAGAGAATCGTAGCAAAAACGCAATGTTTATACAAGAAATTCAAGAGAAATAAATCCAGCTCAAATTGGGACAGATATATACAAGTATCAAATAAAAGTAAGAATATGATTATCAAACATAAAAGGCATCTTGAAGAAAAACTTGCAAATACTGTTAAAGATAATAAAAAATCATTTTATAATTATATCGGTTCATTAAAAAAAATAATCCTTCCATAGGTCCCTTACAGTCCTCTAATGAGATAATAACCAATGAAACAGAAATTGCAAATACATTGAATAACTATTTCATAAATGTCTTTAAACCAAATAATTTGGAGTCTGTATGTGATAAATCTATGAATAATTCCCTTACTCCTATAACTGAGGGTGAAGTATTAGATGCAATAAATACTTTGAAGAATAATGGAACCCCTGGCCCAGATGTTATTCCTCCATTATTCATTTTAAATTTAAAGGAATTATTGGTCGGACCATTGACATTATTATTTAATCTATCGATGAACTCATGGCAAACAGTTCCACTATGGAACAGAGCAATAGTTATACCAATACACAAAGGTGGTAGTAAAAGTCTTGAGCAAAACTATAGGCCCATTAGTTTAACCGATGTAATATGTAAACTGATTGAAAGGATATTAAAGAATTGAATATCTAATTATTTAGTTGAAAATAACATTATTGATATCTATCAACATGGTTTTGTTAATAACAGATCATGTCAGATGAATCTCTTGTATTTTTTGGAACCAGTTCATGATGCATTGGACAAAGGCCTATCAGTGGATATAATCTTTCTGGACTTTTCAAAAGCATTTGACTCAATATCACATCAAATACTTATATCTGAACTAGAGAAATTGAAAATTCACCCAATAGTTATTAGATGGATTCATGCTTGGTTATCTAATAGGTCACAGCAGGTATCAGTAAAGGGCTATCTGTCAGAACGGGGTCCCATTACTAGTGGTGTTCCTCAGGGCTTGGTATTGGGCCCAACCCTTTTCAATATACTTATTTCATCTATGTGTCCTTTAAACAGCTCTTGTTGGTTGGCTAAATTTGCTGATGACTGTAAAATAGGAAGCATCATAAATAATGCAAATTCTGCTAAGGAAATGCAAAATAATCTAACCCACTTAATTGAATGGTCTATAAAAAAGGGACTAATGTTTAATGAATCTAAATGTAAGGTCATGCATTTGGGCAAGCACAACCCATGTTTCACGTACACTATTAGTAATACAATTCTTGAAACAACTCAGCAAGAAAAAGATTTAGGAGTAATTCTTTCAAACGATTTTACATATAATATACATACAATAACTGCTGTTAAAAAAGGTAATAAAATATTAAATTGTATACTAAGGAATATTAAAAGTAGAGACGTCAATGTTCTGTTGCCATTGTATGCTGGTCTCGTTAGACCCCATTTAGAATACTGCTATTCAGTCCCATCTCTGTATCTAATTAGAAATAAGAAATTAATTGAAAACGTACAAAGAAGAGCAACAAAGAAAATAACAACTATTCAAAATTTGGATTACGAAAGTAGAATAAAAAAACTAGGACTCTACTCAATGGATTACAGGAGACTTCGAGGAGACCTATGCTTGACATATAAAGCTTTTCAGAATGAAATAATACTAGAAACAATAGGATTGCAGAAAAAAAGACTGCTATAAACACCAGATCACATATACTAAAACTTAAAGGTACTAATAACAATACGGTTAAAATAAATAATTGGTATACTCAAAGGGTAGTAAATACATGGAATAAGTTTCCAACTAACGTGGTACTTAGTAATACAATGACAACATTTAAAACCAATTTAGATAATTACATGGGCCACCTAAAATATGGTTTCTACCCATGATTGGGTGGCGAGTTCATCAAAGGTAGAAATACCTACCAAACCCGTAAAAAATACTATGAATCCTATGAGAGATAATCATAGCTTTTTGTTTTTTTGCATTTAACAAGAGCTTTAAATTCAGCACTTTGTTAGGAACAACTGAATGTTAGGAACAATTGAAAAAACATGATAAGGGATTCTGGCAGCTTGTGGCAAAGGGAAGCTTGAATAGAACAAATAATCCAGACTGTTATATTATGGAGTCTCAATGGCTAGACTATTTTGAAGGTATATCTTTTGATCCAAATATTGTGGATACTGAGTCTTGATCTTATGATGTACATAGCCCCACCCAAATTTCAAATAGGGAGGTTTATTTTGCCATAAAAGCTATGAAGACCAAAAAAGCACCGGGACCGGATAAAATTCCGACAGAAGTCTATAAGTGTAATACTCTGTTATGGAGTCTAATACTATCCAAATTCTTTAATAAGTGTAAGCAAGAACATCACTTCCCACCATCCTGAAGAGATGCTGAAATTGTTCCCATTCACAAAAAGGGAACTATAGGTGATCCAGCAATGTATTGCCCCATAAGTTTAGTGGACGTGAGCCTAAAAATATTTTCTCACATCGTAAATCAAATCAAATCAAGCTTTATTTTTATAGTGCCTTTCAAAACCAAGGCGCTGCACATAAAACCAAGTACAAATATGACTTTAAAACAAAAGAAAAAAAAGCAAGTCAACCATAGTTAGGGAAGGCCAAGTAAAATAAATATGTTTTTAACTCAATCTTAAATCTATCAACGGTCAGGCATTCTCTTAACCGATGAGGTAGAGAATTCCACAGGGTTGGAGCAAAAAAGAAAAAGCATGGGTACCAGATGTTTTTAATCGCACCCTGGGAATCTCTAGCAATCCCTCATAAGCAGATCGAAGAGGACGGAGGGGGCAGTAGGGTATCAAGAGGTCTTGTAGGTAACCAGGTCCCTGATAATGTAGGGCTTTAAAGGTTAGCAAACCAACCTTAAAGATGATCCACCACTGAATAGGCACCCATTGCAGTTCACAGAACACAGGGGTAATATGACTGGACCTGGAAGTCCCAGACAAAAGCCTGGCTGCTGCATTCTGCACTAGCTGCAAGTGGCAGATATCAACCCCTGGAAGCCCTAGGTAGAGGGAATTGCAGTAATCAAGGCGGGTAGTGATGAAGGCATGAACCAATGTTGGAAGATCATCTGGAGGAACCAAGTGTTTCACCCGGGCGATATTCCTCAGATGGTGAAAAGAGGATTTGACAACAGCCGGCACCTGAGATTTTAGTGTCAGACTGTTATCAAAAATAACACCAAGGTTACGCACTCGGTCTGAGGTAGTGAGCTGTATGCAATTGATAAAAAGACCTGATGCCTGTCCAGCCCCCATACCCACCCCTGGATGACCAGAGTCCACTATCAACACTTCAGTCTTGTCCGGATTCAGTCTCAGCCAGCTAGTACTCATCCAGGTTCCGATCTTGTTAAGGCAGTTGTTTAGCACGGAGAGTGCAACATTTTGTCTGGGCAGAAAGGACACATACAGTTGAGTATCATCTACATAGCAGTAAAAACTCAAACTGTGTCACCTGATGATATCTCCTAATAGCAGCATATACACTGCAAACAACATGGGTGCCAGAATGGAGCCCTGCGGCACCCCAAAGGGCAGGGAGTAAGTGCCAGAGGAATAGATTCCAGTTGCAACTCTCTGAGATCTTCCCATGAAGAGAGAATGGAACCATTTGAGGACTGTACCAGACAGCCCACAAAGAAGCCACAGGCACTCCAGCAGCACACCATGGTCTACTGTGTCAAATGCTGCAGAGAGATCAAGAAGGACCAGAATGGTACGTGCCTTTCTATCTCTAGCCATCAGTAAGTCATTCAATACTCAGACAAGAGCAGTCTCTGTGCTATACTTCTTCCTAAATCCAGACTGGAGAGTATCATAGACCTTATGAGTTGTAAGGTGATCATCCAGTTGCAATGCAACCACCTTTTCAATAACTTTACCAACAAATGACAGGTTAGAGATAGGTCGATAGTTGGCCAGACAGTCCGGGTCTAGGGAGGATTTCTTAAGGAGTGGTCAAACGACCGCCTCCTTTAGGGGTTCTGGAAAGACCTCCATCTCCAAGGACCTCCAGACAATTTCAGCAAGGATCGGGCAGATAACATCAACACATCCCAATAAAAGGGGTGTAGGGCCCGGATCCAAACTACAACTGGTTGGGCACAGTGTCTGGATGATCGTCACAATGTCTACGAATTCTGGCTGGCAGAAATCTGATCAGACAGACTAAGTGCATGCCACTTCCTGCCGATCACCACAATCCCTCATAGGAGAGGCCGGGCCGATGCTAGACCTGATGCTGGCAACCTTATCTGTGAAGAATCGAGCAAACTCCTCACATTTCAGCTGAGAAAAAGCTTCTCTGGGCTGAAGACAGAGTGGATTGCACAACCTGTCGCCAGTCCAGAAAAGCTAAGCTGGTTGATTCTGCATAGCAGAAATCTCTCTTGACAGGAATTCTGCCTTCTTATGGGTGATTTCCAACTGATAGTCATCATAGTGTGCCATCAGCTTAAGCCTGTCAGCATCAAGATCAGACTTTCGCAAAGCTCTCTCCATCCTTCGACCAACTCACCTCAGCTCCTTCAAGGAACCATCAAACCAAGAGTTCCTTAGGCGAAGGCTGAAGGGCCGAACATGAACAGCAGCAATCTTGTCCAGGGCATCTCCCATAGCCTTATTATAGGCCAATACAAGATCACCTGGACTCATGCATTCACCTGACAAACCTGATAGGTCCAGTACCGCCAATAGGTCACTAGGAGTAACTCCCTTAAAGGGTGGTACTGAACCATCTCTGTAGGGGCAGACTTATTGGGGGAGACCCTAAAGCTGAACCTTATGGTGTGGCGGTCAGACCAACTGACTGGTTCCACCCCCAAATCAGCTATCTCCATACCCAAAAGAAAGATCAGATCCAACAAGTGACTCCATATATGGGTTTAGGAGGTAACTACCTGTGTGAGGCCCAGCGTTGTCATCAGCTGGAGGAGATTTTGACCTAAATGTGAGAGTTCATCATCAATCCAGGCACTGAAGTCCCCCAGAAATATCCATCTGGGGAACCTCAACACCACATCGACCATGAAGTCCGCTATCTCCTGCAGGGATGCTCCACCATCTCCTGTTGGATGGTAGATGAGAAGTATCCTACAACCTACACCCTCTCCCAGGATATACTTGAAGGATCTGGTACTTCTCAATGGCACGTCCACAAGGCCCAGCTCAGATTTAAATATAATGGCCACACCCCCATCCCTACAATCCAACCTTGGGTGGTGTATCACTGAGAACCCAGCCAGAACTGCAGAAGCCAAAACAGGGCCTGCATTTTCATCCAAACAGGTCTTGGTGATGCAAGCCAGACCAATGGTTTCAACAAGATCAGCTATAATAGCTGTCTTGTTCTTAATAGATCTGGCATTGCATAAAACCACCCAACTAGGATGAGTTGTCAGGGAAGACCTCAGCACCTGTCTGCTGACATCGGAGTCCTTGGGTATGGGGACAACACAGGAGGGCCTCTGTCCTGACTCCGTTTCACCCCAGGGTGCCTCTTGGACCCCACCTTACTTAAGCATTTGAACTTTCAAATACAGTTAACAGGCAGGATTAGTGAAGCCCAGGAAGGCTTTTTCCAAGCAGCATAAATGATAGATATTTGCTTTACTTTGAGTCATCTATTGCATAAGTATATCAAATTTAGGGAAAAAAAATTATATGCAACATTTATCAATTTATATGCTGCATTTGATACAGTGCATAGCGCATGGTTATGGGAGATAAGGAGTAATAAAGGAATTGAATCTTCTCTGCTTGCAATCATTTCCTTTTTAAATAATGAAACCTGTGTTAAGGTCAGATATGGTATCTCTGGTCAAATGATTAAACCATTTAAAATAAACTGTGGCATAAGACAAGGTTGTATTCTCGCCCTGACATTGCTTAATTTGTATATGGATCCACTGATTAGGGAACTGGAAGTAAGTGACCGAGATGCACCTAAATAGGTACTAGGGTTACACCTGTATTAGTTCAGGCTGATGATTTAATTTTAATATCCCAAATGAGGGGGGGGCCGGGATTACAGACACAACTCAATGCATTAGAGAAATATACAAAGCATTTAAAATTAAAAATAAATTACTCCAAAACTAAAACCATGATCTTCGGGTCTCAACAAGCTAATTATCACTGGAGGTTCAGAGAACATAAATTAGAGTGTGTTAAATATTACACATATCTTGGTTTAACCTATACTAATAATGTTAACTGGAAATGACATAAAGAAACAGTCCAGGGAAAAATGATAAAAATAGCAAATAGTTTGGGGAAATTCAATTATACATGGGGTGAGTACTCCGTAAGACCACTGCTAAAAGCAATTAAAGCTAAATGTCGGGTACAAATTACTTATGCAACCAAAATTTTGAATACAATAGATACGGAATACCTTATGAGTCCAGTATATAAAATAATATGTTCGGAACTAGAAATAGCTGCTTCATGTCCCTCAGCATATCTTAGGGCAGAACTTGGTTTAATAAATATTAATGTGCTTATTGATGGAAGAAAACTTAAATTATGAATCCAACTAACTAGAGCGGAAGAAGGGAAACTGTCTAAGAAATGCTTGCAGGAACAATTAAGTTGGAATGAGAATGACTGTGGTAAAAAAGTTGGATCCAAGAGATTTACAAGAAGTTGGACTTACATGATCTATCAATACTGAAAATATATTATCAAAAAAATATTAAAATAAGTTTTAAGTATAAGGCTTATATTCAAAATAAAATTAATAATCATTGGATAGACCAAGATTTAGTGAAAATTAGAAGTTCTAGATTCTCTAAGTGGTATGCAGAGAATAATGTCTTATTTGAATTTAGGGGCTACTGGGACACACTATGGAATAAGAGGCTCCAGAATGTTTTCTTTTAAGCAAGATTAGAATTATTAGAGAGTAACATCTTAAAAACAAGATATAATGAACTGTTGCAAACACATAAAACCTGTGATTGCCAGAAAGAGGAAAGGGAAGATTTATTGCATATTTTATGGCAATGTCCCTGGTACAATACAACTAGACAGTATTGGTTAAGACCATTTTTACAATAGCCAAATATGTCCAAAAGTAATAATTTATTTATTTATTTAGTTAAACATCAGTTTAGAAACCTTTGAGCCAGAGGTTCATTTACAAAGGTACCTCGTCACAAAGAGGACATCAGAACAGTAGTACAAGGGACACAGTACTTACAAACAAAAAAGTTACAGTTCAATTACAATTTTGTTTCAATAGAATACAATCTCAATGAAGCAAAAGATAACAAAGGTGCAAAACTTATGGTCAGGGAGAGCTGGTGGGAGTAGAGGGAGGGAGATAGGGAGGAGGAATTAGTAGGGAAAGGAAGGGGCGCTCAGTGAGCATTGTCAAACAAGTATATATATATATTTTTTTTTTTTACACTAGGCTAGCGGCAGTTGCATTTGCGAGAGCTAAGCAGGAAGTTTCTGAGCCTGGGCTTAAAGCAAGCTAAGGTTAGTGAGTTTGAGACACTGGCAGGGAGGGAATTATACCAGTGGGGCGCACGGTGGGGGAATGCCCTCTGACCTTGAGAGGTCTTGGCTCTCGGAATAACTAGGGTAGCTCTTGATGAGCTGCGCGTGATCAGGTTCAGTGCAGTACGGCGAATGGAGTTGGATAGGCCTATGGGGGATAGGCCACGCAGGGCTTTAAAGGTGAGCTGGCATGTCTGATACATGAGTCGCTCTTCCAGGTTGAGTAGGGTCTAGGGTGTACAGCTCACATGTGTGAGTGAGTCTGGGAGCACCAGTGATAAGTCTGCAGGCCTTATTAACTGTGAGGTGAACCTTGTTGAGGGCAGTCTGATCTGCTGAGCCATATGACCGGAAGGCCATAGTCAATGAGAGACATGACAGAGGAGGTGACAGCCAGGCGGAGGGCATCAGGAGGGAGGCATTTCTTGTGCTGGTAAAGAATGCCTAGCCATGAGTTGGTGACAGAATTTAGGGCAGATATATGTCCATGGAATGAAAGTGCAGGGTCAAAGGTTATACCAAGATATTTATAGGACTGCACCTGGTCAATGACGAGATTGGGTGTGGAGTGGACAGCTAAGGGAAACTTGCTGTACTTATTTTGGGGTGGGAGAAGAGCATCGTTTTGTTTTCTTAAGGTTGATAACAAGTCGGTGCTCAGTGAACCAGGTAGCTGCAGAGTCAAAGACTAGTTGGAGGAGTTCTGTAGCAGCATGGGGTCATTGTGGGAGAGCAGAGAACAGCATCATCAGCATAGAAGCATCTTACCCGTACAACTGCTGGGTAGGGAGTTAAGAAAGAGTGAGAATAGTAGGAGTCCAAGAATTGAGCCTCTGCGGCACCCCAGAGTGAATGGGGCATGTTTCAGAGAGAGTACCGTTGACTTTCACAATTGGGATCGGGCGGAGAGATAGCTGGTGCACCAGGAAACAGGTCCTGAGGAAAAGCCATTAGGTCGAGGGTGGAGAGCAAAGAGGACGCGAACGTATCGAATGCTTTAGACAGGTCAATGAATATAGCACCAGCCAGGTCACCAGAGTCCAAGGAGGCATGGAGGAAGTTGGAAAATTCCAGGAGTGCTGTATTGGTACTATGACCTGCTCTGAACCCCGTGTTGTTCAGGGCAGAGAACATTATGCTTACAGAGGTAGTCAGAGACTTGGGGCCATACAATTTTCTCCTAGCCTTGTAGAGAGGGAGAGGATTGAGATGGGTCGGTAGTTACCCAGAAGAGTCCTGTCACCACCTTTATGGACAGGGGTAACTGTGGCAGTCTTCCAGGCAGAGGGGAATTGTCTGAGACAGAGTGATTTGTTGAAAATGCACGTAATAGGTAAGAGGACCTGATCCAGCACCTGACGTAAAAGGCAGGGATCAAGTGAGTCATTACCAATGGTGTTACCTTTTAGGGCTTTTAGCAAGTAAGGCCTAGCTTCTTGCATGGTGACACGACGCAGGTGGAAGAGGGCGGGCAATGGGTGGTGGTACATATGGAGGAGGTGGACTGAAAAGTTACCAGGAAGTACTGAGCTAAGGTCGGTAAAGGAGTTATTGAGGTGGGTGGCAATGAGGGCAGGGTCAGAGGAGACGGTACCATTGATGTTGAGAAAGAGAAGGAGAGGGGACTGGGAGTGACCATTCAGTTGCTTGATGTTGTCCCAGAAGCACCTGGGGTTCCCTCAGGAGGAGGTAAGAGAGGCTTGGTAGTATTCCACCTTTGCTTTGCGGATGGCCCAGGTGCACTGGTTGCGGGCAGCAGCATAGGACTGCCTGTTAGCTGAATGGCCAGTAGCAACAGCAAGGTGCCAAAGATTGTCGCGTTGCTTAAGTTGCCACAGTAGGGCAGGGGTGATCCAAGGGGCATGTTTCACTTTGGACCTCCTAGCAGTTATGGGAGCAAAGATATCACAGGCAAAGTTGAAAGTGCTTACAAAGAAGGCCAGGGCCAAGTCAATGTTGGTTGCCCTCGTCAGAGGGGACCAATCAGTGTGGGCAAGGAAGCGCTTAAGGCCTATGAGTCCCCGGCCTAAGCCGCCTTCAAGAGGTGGTTTTGACCGGGGATGAGGGCCAAGGGGTTTCCCAGTTGAAAAGCACAGGGGAGTGGTCACTGAGGCAGTCAGGGAGGATTTGGATGCTGTGGATGCGGATTGGCCTGTTGGTGAGGACCACATCCAGGAGGGTGCTTGTCCCCCCTCAGGGTTTTTTCTAGTAGGCTGTGTGACCAGTTGAGTTAGGTCAATTGAATCAGAAAGCTTCACGGGGGGAGGAGGCGAGAGGCAGAGCCAGTTTATATTCAAGTCGCCCACCAAGATTTGGTCCGACGAGTTGGGTAGGGAGGTGAGGTAGTCAATTAGTGGGCCCAGGGCCTGGGATTGGTTCTTGGGGGTATGTAGGCTACGGTTAGGAATAATGGGCCTCTAGCTGGGTCAGGGGACAGCTTTAGATTAAGTGCCTGGGCCTCATGGTCGAGGTCAGGCTGGGGGAGTGTTAGCCCCATGAGAGAATCCTTCAAATAGAAGACACAGCCCCCACCTCTCCTGCCGACATGGTCCAACTGGTGGAGAGTGTAGCCGGGGAGAGAGACATGAGAGTTAGGAGTGGAGGGAGACAGCCAGGTTTCAACCAGGGCAACAACATCAGGTTTATGAAGCGTCACCCAGCAGTGTAGAGAGTCCAGTTTTTTCAGGAGGCTACAGATGTTCATAGAAGCAATGCGCAGCCCAGGAGATTTCAGGGGGAGGATCAGTGCTGCCAGGCCCGGGATTGGGGTGGACATTGCCTGACAGGAGCAGGAGGAGGAGGGCTGATCTGGGGAGTGCACAATGGCGGGATAGCTTTCGACAATTGGAGAGGGGGTGATGAGGGGGTGATCACCAAGTGAAAACAGCTACTAGAGAGCAGTAAAATGTGACAAGTAAGGTATTGGGAGCAAATTGTTCAAACTTAATCAGGCTCCCTCTAGTGGCAAAACAATATAAGGAACTAATGGAGAAATGGAGAAAAAAAGATCAAGCACAGGCAAAAGATTAACTTGCTGGGGGCGGGCTGGTAGTGGGTGTGGGGAGAAGAGCAAATGGGCTGTGGGCTATCAGGTACTATTGTGATTCAAAAAAGAAGGTGATTACTAGCAGGGCAAACTGAAATTCTGCACACAGGAAAAGCACTTAGAAGTTAAACAGTCCCCAAATGAGTTTTTCACAGGGGTAATTCAGTTACAACTGGAAATGCACTTTACAAATTAACAAACAGTCCCCAGTGAGATTTGCACAGGGGGGGATTTCAGATAGAACACAGGTCCTGGGCTTGCAGTGACTCTAAGCTTTTAAATACAGTTATAGGCAAATGCAAATAGTTTTAGCTGGTTCGTTTTAAAAGTTTTAAAATCAGGCACAAAAGTAACAGTTCTGCTCCGTTTGAGCCTGGGCAGCAACTCGAGGTGCTACTCTGGCCGGGATTCATGCACTGAGCAGGGGGCTTATTGGCCATTTCAGAAAAGGCGCCAGATGGCCTACGATGGTGGCAGCAGCCTGGATCAAGGTAGAAATTACCTGGTGTGTCTCGGGTTCGGGGCTTCTGCGGGCAGGGAGGGCTTCAGAGCAGGCCCTCGTGACCTCCGGTCTCCTCAGGGGAGGGGGGTGGTCTCTGGTGTGTCTCGGGTTCGGGGCTTCTGCGGGCAGAATAATGAATGACATAATGAATAATAATGATAATAAATTTTATTTTTAAACGCCTTTCAAAATGATCAAGAAGCTGTACAAAGATTAAAACACATCTTCATGTAAAACACTTAAAAGGCAAGGCAAGTTTTATTTAAGAGATGCCCATCCCAGAGGCTCTGGGTGCTGAACATTTTAAAAATAAATACTATACATTATAAAACAAAATACATAACAATATCGTAGATATAACACAATACAAAAAACAAAATTCATATATACAGTAGCTTAGGCAATAAGAGCCAATGCCTAAAAAGCCAGGGCTGACCTAAATATAGGTTCTAAAACAGCAAGGACTATAATACGCAGTCTGGGAAGGCCTGATTATACAAGAAGGCCTTGAGGCGGGCCTTAAATACCTCCACAGAAGGGGCCTCCCTAACAGCTGGAGTAAACGAATTCCACAGGACAGGAGCAGTGACACTAAATGCTCTGTCGCCTGTTGTTTTTAACCTCATCCTGGGAATCACAAGAAGGCCCCTAGAGGAGGAGCGGAGGGGGCGGGCCGAGACAGCAGGAATGAGAAGGTCATTCAGGCAACCAGGGCCCAGGCCGTGTAGGGTTTCTTAAAGGTGAGTAAACCCACCTTAAAGAGGACCCTCCACCTAACTGGCAGCCAGTGTAGTTGACGCAGGACCGGAGTGATATGACACAGTTAACCAAAATGACACATCCATGTGATTATACATCACTGAAAAGCCTGACGCCACAGAAAGGCTTTAAGCACCTGTTTAAATCCCCACAGTCATGCACTCCCAAAGGTGGCGAAATAGAGAATTCCACAGGGTAGAGGCCACAAACATAAATGCACAGGCCCCAGAAGATTTCAAAGTTACTCTCGGAATCTCCAGCAACCCCTTGTCAGACAAGCGGAGCTGTTGCACAGGGCAGTAGGGAACAAGAAGCTCTTTTAAGTAATCAGGACCAAGTCCATGCAGGGCTTTATAAGTCAGTAAACCAGCTTTGAAGGTGATCCGCCACTGAATCAGCAGCCAGTGCAGATCACGCAGCACTGGGGTAATATGTGAAGAGCGGGACATCCCCATCAATAATCATGCTGCAGCGTTCTGCACCAGCTGCAAGTGGCAGATATCATCCTCTGGAAACTCTAAATATAGGGAGTTGCAGTAGTCAAGGTGCGAGGTCACAAAGGCGTGGACCAATGTAGGCAGATCCCCGGTCTGAACAAAGTGCTTGATCCTGCTGATGTTCCTAAGACGATAAAAGGCAGACTTGATGACTGCCGACACCTGGGATTGTAGGGTCAGCCCATCATCAAGCACCACGCCCAGGTCTTGCACCCGTCAGAGGTAAGAATCTGGAAGCACCCCAGATAAAGTCCAGAGGGTTGACTTGCCCTCAACTTCTCTATCCGGTGACCTGGATCCACAACCATCACCTCAGTCTTTCCTGCGTTCAACTTTAGCCAGCTCCAATTCATCCAATCCTGGATTTCAGCGAGGCAGTTGTTAAATACCGAGCAAGCACTATCCTGGTCAGGTGCAAAAGACAGGTGGATCTGGGTATCATCAGCATAGCAGTGAAACCTCAGCCCATGCCATCTTACAATGTCTCTGAGGGGCAGCATATACACTGCAAACAGCATGGGGGACAGCACCAAGCCCTGAGATACTCCACATCACAGAGGGAGTGAGTCTGAAGAAAAAATTCCAGACAAAACTCTCTGCATTCTGTCAGTGAGGAAAGATGTAAACCACCTGAGGACCATACATGTCAGGCCACAGATTAATCTCAGTCGCTCAACCAGAACCCCATGGTTCACAGTGTCGAAGGCTGAAAAGAGATCAAGGAGCACCAGAATGGAATGGTCTCTCTGATCTCTTGACATCAGGAGATCATTGAGCACCTGAACAAGTGCGGTCTCTGTACTATGCCTCTTTCAAAAACTGGACTAGAGAGGTTCATAGATATCATGGATGGTCAGGTGGTTCTCCAGCTGTACCACCACTACTTCCTCAATAACCTTCCCTATAAAGGGAAGGTTGGAGATTGGTCTGTAGTTGGCTAGAGCGTTTGGGTCCAAGGAAGCTTTTTTCAGGAGGGGTGTTACCACCACCTCCTTCAGGGAGCTTGGAAACTCACCCGAATCTAAGCAGCACCTGACTATCTGAGTCAGGACTGGGCCGATAGTATAACAACAACCCATAATCAGGGAAGTTGGGCCCGGATCCAAACTACAGCACATAGGGCACATACCCTGGACAATCCACATGACATCAATGAACTTCAGCAGGTCAAAAGTACTCCAGGAAACATGAGTTGTGACCGTGCGCTGACCAACAGCATCACCCACAGAGCAGGTCAGAAGGATCTCTGACCTGATGTCAGCCACCTTATTCGCAAAGAATCGAGCAAGCTCATTACACTCCATTTGTGAGAAAGTTCCTTGAAGCTGCAGACAGGCTGGGTTGCACAACCTGTCCACAGTTTAGAAGAGTTGAGCTGGTCGATTCTGAGTGGCAGCAATCTTCCTGGCCAAGAATTCTGCCTTCTTACAGGAGATCGCTGCTTGGTAGGCCTGAGAATGCTCTACCAACCTAAGGCGGTGAGCCTCAAGGGCAGATTTTCACCAGCACTGCTCTAACCTTCGTCCTAATCACTGCAACTTCCTCAAAGACCCTTCAAACCAGTGGGACCAAGGGCAAAGTGGGAAAGGATGAACACAGACAGGAGCAATCAAGTCCAGAGCCATGGAGATAGCTTTATCATAGGCTAAGACCAAGTCTCTGGGCTCAAGCTGGCCACAGGAAACTCCAAGAGGTCAGTCACTGCTGCTAGGCCTTCAGGGCTCACATCCTGTAAAGGGCGGTAACTGACTATCTCCAAAGGGGCAGGCCTACGAAGGGGAAGGCACAAAAGTTGAACCTCACAGTGTACTGACTGGACCAACCAACCGGTTCCACCCCCAGATCGGAGGCCTCAATCCCCAGGAGGAACACCAAATCCAAGAAGTGACCATGATTATGGGTAGCAGCAGTAACAATCTGTGTGAGGCCCAGAGATGTCATTAACTGGAGGAAGTGCTGTCCAAAGGATGAAGAGTTTGTCGTTGACCTAGCCGTTGAAGTCACCCAGAACCATCAATCTGGGTGACTCCAATGTCATGTCAATGATGAAATCCGCTACCTCCTGTACGAATCGCTTTTTGGCCCGGGGTGGATGGTAATGAGAGCTATCCTACAACCCACACCTGCTACCACAGTACACGCAAAAGATTCGGCCTCCTCTACTGGTACCCTTGTGAGGCCCAGCTCGGTCTTGAAACAGACCGCTACCCCCCCATGGTCTAATCTCGGGTGGTGTATCACTGAGTACCCAGCCAGAATTGCCGCTTCAAGTGTAAGGCCAGCATTTTCATCTAGCCAGGTCTCTGTGATGCATGCCAGATCAGTTGTTCCCAATAAGATCTGCAATAATTGCAGTCTTGTTCTTAATAGATCTGGCATTGCATAGCACCACTCGAGTTGGATGGATTTCGAGAGCCTCCCTGGTTACTTGCCCACCAAAAGAAGTGGTGCACTTGGGTATTGGAACTAGACATGGGAAACCACGTTCCAGGCTCCATTTCACCCCAGGGCGTCTTCTAGACATAACAACCCCAATGTGAGAGACCCGCTCATTCGTCCTCTGATGTCCACCCCCCAGCCCCCACACCCCCTCCTACACACAATACCCAGTGCTTGACAGTGCTGGTTGATAGAAAACGTCAAAGGTGGGGGGGGGGAATGAGTGAAAGGCATGGAGAGCAGAGGACGAATAATGCACGACCGGGGGGAGGGATCTACACATTCCACAGGCTAACCAATAGTTAAATAGCACAAAGCACAGACAAAAATTCCCTCACCAACCAACTCAATAAATAATAAATGAAATAAAGACCTAAAGCAAGCAAAAAATTAAAACTGTCCCACTCTACAAAATAGCTCCTCTAGAACAGTCATTCTTATCCATTTTACATAAATCAATAAAATACCCAACAACATAAATACCCCCCACCCCAAAACACAAACTTAAAATGGCATTAACTTAAGCGACTGTACAAGAGTTCTAAAAAGCTCCGCTCTTCAGATTGAGTAATCGAAGAATAGTTCAATCCTAACATCACCTCTCACTTATGGGGGAAGAAACAGCAATGACTCATAAATGTAAGGCAATATGCCAGTCCCAATATGACAATATACAGCCATCCATCTTGAGTTACAGTATAAAATACCAGAGATCTCACACCTCTCAGGTTGAATATCCAGAATATATTCAGCACAACACCACCTCTCACATGGTGATGGAGGAATCCACAGTAAATTGAGAGTAAATAAAATTCATGTGCTAAGCACTCTCACCACCCATAGAACCAGGTGATATGAGTAAATAGAAGAACGTAGTTAGCAGGCCCAGGAAATCCACCAGTCAATCCACAAATAATCCAAGGAAGAATATAGATTTAGGAGCCTCTTTCATAGCCTTCAAGTTTCTCCTTGTAGATATAACAGTCGGTATTCCCAGGCTCCACTCTAAGCCCTTGAACACAAACCAATATTAGGTTTCACTAACCCCTCAAGCCAACACCTCAGCCAGTGGGCGAGAAACCAACAGTAGGGCCCCAGAGAGAGTAATAGCTGGGAAAAAAAAGAGACTTCCAAGTTAAACTCCAGGGAGTCTGCCGTACCCCAGCCCCACAACCACAACAGTGGCTACAGATGCCTTAGCAAGTCAGCTCTATCGCCAACCCCGAAAGGGGCTTAGGAGGTGCCCCAATCATCCGCCACCTCCCCCAGTGGCCAACCACAGCCACTCCTACCCAGTTACGGAGATTATCTTTATTCTCATGAATACCAAGGATGAAGAAACTATAAACAGATTAGCAAGATACTTTATGACTACTGTTAAAATATGGAAGAAGCATGTCTCAAATTAGAATTTTCTGTGCTACCTCTGATATTGGTTAATGTTGCCTGATACCAAGGAACTGTCTGAGTTGAACCCATATAGGGCTCTGTTTTAAGATGTCTATATTTTTGTCTGATTGGACAGTCAGAATGTAAATGAATATGCCTATGCTGGGGAATTTTTAACTGTGAATGTACTCTTTACCTTCTTGTATTTGTGATTATTTATTGTACATTGTATATTGTAAGGCATTTCTATGGTCAACAATAAAATTATTTATTACTAGTGACCTGATACTTGGCACCACTCTACTTTCACTATGGAGCTTCCTATGACTGCTATCTGACTGGCACGTTACGCAGCCTTTACCATCCTCTACAATGGCAACTCAAGTGTATGAGTGGCTCGACAAAAGTATCACAAAATTCCACAATTTCACAAAAGCTCATCAAATTCAACTTTAATTACATATATTATTTCAGAATATTTGGCTGCTTATAACTTGACCAGCCTTTAAGCAAGAGATTTGAGAGTTAACACATATAGACTCTTTTTTTCTTTTCCAAATTGTTTTTTCTCCCAGCTGGCAGCTCATCTCTCATGAATATACCTTGTTCTCTGGGATATACCGTGATTAGGCTGAGCAAAGGCATCATTCATTTGGCTTCTAGGTTTTTCTCCAACATTTTTCCTTCTCATCTCCCCTGGTGGAGGTAATGCCTCTGTCAGCCTCCATAGCCACAGCTGTCTCTGTGGTAGGAGAAAGCTCCCTGGCCCAGCCACAAGGGTTGTGGTGTTAATGGAACCTGCTCCCAACCCTCTCAGTCCATGATGCAATGCTAAGTGGCAGTTGTTTCAGCCATGGCCTGCCTCCCAATGTGACTTCCCAGGCTTACTTCTGAACCTGGGTCATCAGCATGTCAGCACGATGCTCTGCTGCTGGACAAGGGGATGGCCTGAAAACTAGATATTTAGGGTCAGTGAACCCAATACAATTGGCGATATTCTGTTCTCTAGTTTTACAGTTATAGGGGCCTCAATATTCTGCAGTTTACATAACTGTGAAATGTAATTTAAAAATGTATGAAAGTTTGGAGGCTTATAAATTAGTCATCTTTAACAATAGAGAGCTAAGACTTGGTACACATCTGTATGGACCTTTCTAAATTCAGCATCCTTAACATACTGCAATTTGGACTGATACGTTTTGAACATAGATGGAAATAACTGAAATTACAAGTATGGAGAAACACTGTGAAATTTTCATGGACAGTTTGTGAAATTTCTTGAAAGTGAAATCAGCCTTTCCCAGGAATTTCACTGTCAGAAGATAAATTTCATCCAGCCATACTGCAGACTCTCTTTGAAGGCTGTGGTTCTGCACTTCAGAATGTCAAATTTGGGGAACATGAGGAAAAAAGTCAGAGAAAGCTGGAGAGAGTAAGGGGAGTCAAAGGGGCAGTGCCATAGAACAGATGAGCCACTGAAGTGGTGAGGGTATGTTCTATAAATGAGTTCAAACATTGCTGGGACAGGTTTAAAGGACTAATAATCCTGGGAGGAGCTAGGTTGGTAGTGAGGTACGGAGAAGAGGGAGTGTTTGGGGTAGAAAATTCCTTCAACACGTTAGGTCAGCAGGATAGGTAAAAAACTCTTTCGGGGCAGACTGGATGAAGCCTTGATCTTTGTCTGCTGGCAACATCTACGTTTGTATTGAATGATCCCTGCTCCGTGATTAACCAAAACAGAAAAATACATATAATAACAACAATAGTGCAAGTAACATAATCCACAGATGGACTGTTTTATTAGCACTTTTATTGTAAGGGATATGCCAATGCCACAATAACATCGTTACGGTGATCTCGTCAATACTGACAAGATCGACAGACTGCTGTAAAATCCACCTGGGACCCCGGCACTGCTTTCCCCCAGTCTTGCACCCGCTCCCTGAATCAGCCACGACTCAGAGTTGAATATTATTTTTTTTTATTTAATAAGCTTTATTCATTTTAACTTTTGTTTACAACATCCAAGTACAGGCAACATGATAATGCAATGAAAGGAACCTTCCAGGATAAAAACATTTACATTGTAATTGCATTCTTAAATAAAAGAAAAAGAGAAGACAATAACCAAAAAAGAACATGACAACCTAACAGTTCCATATTGCAATACTTTTAAGTTGTCTGTACCCCCAACCCCTATAACCCTCCTCCCACCCATCCCAGTCTACCACAAGATTCTATATTTAACACAATTAGAGAAAAGAGAGTTGAAATTATAAGACACAGAATGAAAAAAGGAAAAAAAAATGAGAAAAAAGAAGTAGTTACTGGCTATTTAAATACACCCCACAAATATGACCCTCTGTTGGACCATTGAATAAAAAATTGTTTCAGATTAAAGCTACTGTACTGAAATAAGGGTCTGAAGTGTCTCCCGCTTTTGCTTATATGCACTTGATCTATTCTTAATTCCAGCCAATATAAGTTCTGCCTGTAAGGCAAACATAATTTCTTTAAACCGCTCCAAATAGAGGGGAGTAGATGAATCAATCCAGTGTCTTAATATTATTTTCTTGATACATGCAGTGATCAAGGCCATATGAGCTTTCTGCTGTGACTCTTGAATCTGTGTAAAGTCACTCAGAATACAAATTTCTGGAGTAAATTTGTCAGTGATCATAAGCATGGGATTGAGATGGTTTTGAATCTCCCTCCAAAAGGAATTAATAGAAACACAGTCCCAAAGCATATGAAGTAAATCTGCTGACTCATGTTGACATTTAGGACATCTACTGAAGGATGAAGCACCCATTCAGTGAAACTGAGCTGGTGTATAATATAAATTATGGTTGATATAATATTGCATTAATCGATACCTGTCCCATTTGATATACTTATACTGGTGTTTCCAAATCTTGGACCAATTCCTAGAGGGGGAATGCGGTGGTAAAATATTTTCCCACCAATAAATTCTTTGACCTTCTGCATTGGCCATTTCATTTAATAGAAATTTATATGAGTTGGATATAATATGCGATGTAGGAATGGAATCCACATACGGGAGAACCACTGACATGAGGGGACTAGACCATTTATCCAATCCAAAGTGTTTAACCAATAAATGGATTATTAGAAAATATTTAAACATGAGGTTATCCATCCATTTAAAAATGGATTGAGCTTCTCTGAAGGGAAGAAATTTTTGATTTTTCACCAGTTGAGCCACAGAATTCACTCCCATTTGTGGCCAAAATTAGTGATGCTTAATGATCTTACCTGAAATAAGAAAATTGGGGTTAGAAAACAAAGGTTGAGTAATATCTTTGGATGCCTCCACTTTTAGGAAATTGTTTAACTGCTGTTGAATTTGAAGTAAAGCATCTAACGATGTTTCCTTTAGGGCCTTAGGGAGATTCTTCTTGGAAATAAAGAGGAGAGTCCTGGGATCAATTCCATTCACTAAACTTAAAGCTATTTCAATTCTAACCCAAGAAAGGCAACAGGTAGATTCCAGGAGAACTTCTGAGGGTTGTAACCAGAATCTAATTCTTGCTAAATGTATGGCTAAATAATAAATATAAAAATTAGGGGCTTGCAGTCCACCATCAATTTTCTGCCATGTGAGTTTAAGGTAACTTCACCTGACTTTCTTCCCTTGCCATATGAAGGAACTGATGATTCTCTGCATCTGTGTGAACCATGAGAGTGGTAGGGTCCCATTGAACATTTGTAGGGGATATAAAATCCATGGTAACACATTCATTTTTACAATATTCAAATGGCCTCATAGAGAAATAGGCAGTTTCGACCATCGCTTAAAATCTTCAGACGGGGTTTTATGAAGAACATCTAAATTAAGTTTTTTCATAACATGGGGGAGAGGATGGATAATTATTCCTAAGTATTTAAATTTTTTTCCAACGAACACCCAGTTGAACAATTTCACTCTTCGTAGTAAATTTGTTAAGTGGATAAACCTCCGTTTTACCCATGTTGAGTTTATAATTCGAAAATGACTCAAACTGAGAAATAATTTGGAAAGTTGCCAGGAGAGATTGAGATAGATTGGTAATATGCAAGAGTAAGTCATCAGCGTAAGCCGATAACTTGTACTCAGTCTGCCCAATTGGAATCCCTGAAATCAAATCAGAATTTTTAATTTTCCTAATCAAAGGTTCTAAGTACAAGTTGAAAAGAAAAGGGGAAAGGGGACAGCCTTGTCTGGTACCCTGGGATAATGTGAAAGATGTGGAAAGAATGCCATTACAGTGAATTTGGGCTTTGGGTAGTGTATATAATACTTTAATCCGTTGAATAAATTCTTGCAGGATACGATATTTAACTAATAACAAGAAGAGGTACTCCCTGTCAAAGGCTTTTTCCACGTCTAGGGCAACCAATGCAGCAGAGGAAGTAAGATCTTTGGAAACAGAAGAAAGATAGGCAACTTTCTTAAGGTGATCAGATGATAACCTCCCCTTGACAAACCCTACCTGCTCTTGACTAACCAAGGATTCCCAGACTTGGCCTAATATAAATGAAAGTATTTTAGCCAAGATCTTAAGATCCACATTAATTAATGAAATTGGTCTATAATTGGGAATGAAGGGGGATCTTTATCTGTTTTTGGAATAACAATTATCAAGGCTTGAGTCAGAGTATTGTCAGATATACCTTTATTGAAAATATACTGAAAAGTATATAAAAGAATTGGAGCAATAATCTCTTTAAAGGCCTGGTAAAAGTTCATGGTGAATCCATCTGGACCCGGAGATTTATCTCTTGATAGAGATTCTATAGCGGTCAGTGCTTCCACTAAAGCAATGGGAGTTTTCAGGAACATGGACTGATCCTCAGATAACATTAGGAGATTAATATCTTGTAGAAAGTTATCCATTTTTTGAAGCAGGGAAGGATGGTTAGGAGCTGAATATAATATAGTATAGTATGATAGCATTCTTGAAACGCATTTGCAATTTCTGGGGGGGGGGAGGTAAGCAAGACTTCTGAGGACAAGTAAATGGAAGTAATTATTTTATCAGCTATTTGTGTTCACAACCGGAGAGCCATAAGCTTCCCATCCCTTTCTCCCTGATCAAAATATGAAATTTTAGATCTGAGCATGAGATATTCAGCCTTATCGGCTAAAATCTGGTTATATTGTGCACAAAGAGATTCTACTTTTGTCCAATCCTCAACTGGCGCTGAGGGGAGAAGGTGATGTTCTAATTCCTTTATTTGAGACTGGATAAAAGAGAGAATTGCTTCTCTTTGTTTTTGCATTTTGAAGCTAATCGAATAAATTCCCCCCTTAGAGCACATTTCAGTGCTCCCCATAAAAAACTTTTTTAGGCATTGTTGGGCCATTGAAAACCATGAAGGAAGATATGAAGTTTTGAATATGTGTTATTAGGTCCATGGATTTCAAGAGCTGGCTATTTAACTTCCACAATTTATCTCTATGTATATTTGGTGCAATATCTAGGAGAAGATAGAAACACAGAAACATAGACTTTGATGGCAGATAAGGACCACTTGACCCACCCAGTCTGCCCATTTCCCTACCTATTGGATAAGCTGCAGATTCTAGTTAACCTACAGCCTACTTCCTACAACTCTCCACTATAATTTCCTTATGTCTGTCCCATGCATGTTTGAATTCCCCCACTGTTTTAGACCCCACAACCTCTCCAGGAAGGCGGTTCCATGCGTCCACCACTCTCTCCGTGAAAAAGGATTTCCTCACATAACCCTTGAGCCATCCCCCCTCTAACTTTAAATTGTGCTCCCTTGTTCTTACACATCTCTTTTTCTGAAAGATGCTACCCTCCTGGACTTTGTTGATTCCCTTGAGGTACTTAAAAGTTTCTATCATGTCCCCCCGTCCCTCCTTTCATAAAGGGTATATATATTAAGCTCTCTCAGTCTCTCTTCATATGGTTTCTGATGTAGACCCTGCACCATTTTAGTAGCCCTCCTCTGGACTGCTTCCATCCTGTCTATGTCCTTGCCTAGACGAGGTCTCCAAAACTGCATGCAGTACTCCAGATGGGGTCTCACCAACTGTCTGTATAGAGGGATAACCACTTCCCTTTTTCTACTTGTGATGCCCCTTCCTATGCATCACAGTATCTCCCTGACTCTCCTTACTGACTTCTCACATTGCTTACCCACCTTTAGGTCATCTGATATGACTACACCCAGATCCATTTCCATTATTGTTATCGTTAGTACCTCCCCTGCAATTGTGTACTCTTCTCCTGGATTTTTATTTCCCAGGTGCATTACTTTGCACTTCTTTGCATTGAATCTAAGTTGCCATATGTCTGACCATTCCTCCAACCTTGCCAAGTCCCTTCTCATCCTTTCTAGCCCCCCTTGTGTGTCAACTCCGTTACAGATCTTTGTGTCATCCACAAAGAGGCATACCTTTCCTTTCAGACCCTCTGCAATGTCACCTATAAAGACATTAAAGAGGACTGGACCCAGTACTGAGCCCTGAGGTACTCCACTAGAAACCCCCCTTTCTTCAGAATTTATTCCATTCATATTACCTTCTGTGTCCTGTTGTGCAGCCAGTTTGCTACCCAGGCTACCACCCTGGGACCCACTCCCAGGCTGGCTAACTTGATTATTAATCTTTTGTGTGGGACTGTGTCAAATGCCTTGCTAAAGTCTAGGTAGGCCATATCCACAGCCCCTCTCTGGTCTATTACTTTGGTCACCCAGTCAAAGAAATCAATTAGATTCATCTGACAAGACCTTCCTGCTGTGAATCCATGCTGCTTTGGGTCCTGTGCCCCGCTGACCTCTAGGTACTCAACAATTCTTTCTTTCAAGTGATTCCATCATTTCCCCACCACTGAGGTTAAACTAACAGGTCTGTAGTTTCCTGCTTCTGCCTTGCTCCCACTTTTGTGAAGGGGAATCACATCTGCCCTCCTCCAGTCCTCAGGTACCACAATGCGATGATCAGAAATTGCTTTAGAGGAGTAGTAAGCCATGGAAACTCCCGGTAGTAAATCTAGTGAAATAAGAAAATAATCCAGTCGTGAAAAGGAGTGGTGAGGGAGGGAAGGAAATGAAAATTCTTAACTGTCTGGATATGTAAGCCTCCAGGGATTAGTAATACCAATAAAGTGCATTAACTCATGTAGTGCTTTTTGGGAAGATGATAGATTTTGTCTTATCTAGTCAGATCTATCTAGCTGGTTAGAAATGACCAAATTCCAATCCCCCCCTTCCCAAAATTATTGGAAATGAAGACCATGTGGCCAGGATAGAAATGTGACTCGTAAAAAATTCAGAGTCTTCATTATTCGGTCCATAAATAGAGCCTAATATTACTTCTGAGTGACCCAATAGGGCCCTGAGAATCACGTATCAGTCTCCTGGGTCAGCAATTGATTGAATGAGATGGAATGGAATTTTTCGGGAAATAAGAATGGCTGTCCCTCTTTTACGGGAATCAATACCGGAACCAAATACCTGACCAACCCAGTGTCTCCTAAAACCATTTATTTGATTGGACAGCAATTGTGTCTCTTATAGAAAGGCTACATCTATTAGACGAGTTTTAAGATGAAGCAATATTTTGGTTCTTTTGGCTGGGGTTTGTGCTCCTTTTATGTTCCTGGAACACAACTTAAACCTTGCTAATGCTTGTGAACGATCTATAACACTTTATAGGAAAAAGGAAGAGCACTTCCTCAAACAACAGCCAGTATCTAACGTCTACTCTACTGATTAATACATCCCAACCCATGGCAGACTTCCCAAATATTGTAATAAACCCACACCCCCATCCCAACTACTTAACTCCAAACTTCCAACTCTGTACAGATATACCCTTGATCTCCCGGCTTTTCCCTCTACAAGTAATATTGAAAAAAAAGGAAACTCAATCCTAGATACTAAAGCGGGGAGATCAGCCCCCATTATCAGTTCCATGACTGTAGCTAGCCTAGACAATCCCACTCAGCACCCCGCTCCCATCCCATTCCCCCCACAAGGAAAAAGATAAAGGAAAAAGAATACTTGGTGACATTCCCCCTTACTTTTAAATCACCATTAATAATCCTAATATTAGAACTGTAATATGTCTTGCGAATAAAAGTCAATATTCCTTCAATAAAGTTAACAATTTAACCAAACCTAGTCCTTTGCATTTATCCAGTAGTCTGTAATTCTGGCCAACCCACAATATAAACCACCTTGTGCATAGGAAATGAGTCAAGCCATTGTTTGGCCGATTTACACAACTCAGAAATGTGCTATCACATTCATGTATAAAAATAAAAAGTGAAATGGGCTATTATAATTAAATGGCCTAAACATTATAACCATATAGAAATTTCTGTTCTATCATTTCTCTGCTAAATACAACACAAGGACCAACCTATTAAACATTAACTCGCAAACACGCATATAATCGAGCCGTCCATTCGCTCTTATTGTCTACCTATAAAAAGCACTTGAGGTGTTTCAAATTAAGGATGTCTAGAACAGAACGAAAGGCAATTCCTAACTAAACATATGGGCAGGTTAATGTTGCTGTACCACCTGTTACCCTGATAGTCCCTGCCCGATGTAACTCTTAGTAAGCATACCCCTCCCTCGTGCACATGATCGAGCGGCATTTCGCTTGTATTGGCTACCAAAGGCTATCGATTGAAATGTTGTCCCATTAAAAAAAAGGCAGAAAGTATAAACTCAACAAAAAGGGATTTCAAAATGAGAAAAAAACTCTGGCCCAGATATTCAAAAGGGTTGCGCCATGAGCAATAGGGTTGCGCCAGCGCAAGTCCGAAAATGCGCCATTCTGCGATATTCAGCGGGAGGCAGTTGCACCCCCCAAATCACGCTGAGCAACAACGCAATGATAATGAATGTATGCACAACTGAAGGGGGAGGAACCATGCCTAAATGGCGCAGTGTGATATTCAACAACATGCGCCATGCGCAATAGGGGAGCAAGCGAAAGTTGCGCCATAGGGAGATGAGCCAAAATAAAAAGCAACAAGGGAGAGGTGCAAGAACGCTACAGGGAAGCCACAAGTTGCTGAACTATAGCCAGCCACACAGGCAACACACACACACAGGGCAGGACAGTGACAGTGATGGGGACGATGAGGATGCCAGTGACAATGGTGATGGGCAGCCCCCCCTTGGGTGACGGGACCCCCGACTGCTCCGGCTGGCACAGCTGCACCGGGACACCATCACAGAGGAGCACTTCAGCCAACCCAGGTAAGTCATGGGACCATGTGCAACCACCAGTGGCTAAGGCACAACCCACAAACAAGCATGGACACACACCAGGGGTGCATGCCGTCAAGGGAAGTGGCCGGGCATGGAACCATACACACCACTAGGGATGGGTGAGGTCTAACATGGCACGCAGACAGACAGACAGACACACACACACACACACACACAAAATGCACCAGACATGCACAAAGGGTAGGAGGCACACCGACCCAGAATGCCACCCCTAGCCACACACATGTCCACAGACCACCACGCCCACTGCCTGTCATTGTGCGTGTGTCAGATGCTGGGCACCATTGCACATTGGTGTACAGCACAATGCAGGCATCATCATGTACACACAACTGCGGACAGCAGCAGGAGGGTGTGCAGATGGACTGCGTGTCTGCATGCAGGGCCAGGTACCCACCCATGCATTGCCCGCTGAATGACACAATGCACACAGGGCAGCATCAGACAGTAGCCCGCATTGGGAGACAGGTCAGTCACACGCCACAGTGCCCTGGCCACCACAGATGCATGGGCGGCCCTGCCGAGACCTGCCAGCACTGACAGGCTGACCACTGGCCTCATGAGGTGGCACCGATGTTCCCCCAGGGGTTCCACTGTGTGAATGCAACCTTGCTCGCACAGGGGTCTGCAGCACACCGAACATGCCTGCACCAAGTGTGCTTGGGATGCCTACAGCTGAACCCAGTGTCTACAAGGAGGGTGTCGCACGACACCGGGAATGTGGGGTGGACATTGCACTGCGCGGTGTCTGCGCTGCATGGGCAGATAACTGTGTGCCCCCTGTGGCCATGGCAGCTGTGATTGTATGTGTCAGCCTGTCAATGGCAGTGGTCAAATCCTCCCACACATCCTGTCCATCCCTGCCAGGAGCAGAGCAGTTTTTCTGCTGTGATGCTTCTCTGCCTGCTTCAGAGCCACACTCAGTGCATCCACCGCCATCACAAGCCGCATCTGCTGATTGACTGATGCTTGCAGTATGTGGGTGTGCTCATCCAAGAGGTCATCTGCCTGATCGGCATTCTGTCCCTCAGGGTGTGCGTGGCCCTGATGCTCAGCACCCCTTGAGGGTGGGCACTGCATACCAGGACCAGGCCTGGGCATGTCCACAGACGATGCACTGACGCCGCCCCCTGATACTGTACCCCCAAGCCCATTGGCCGACTGCTGATGCTGCCCCTCCAGCTGCCACTCCCCAGGGCTCACTGGTGCCGCCACAGTGGCCACAACAGTCTCACTGTCCTGTACACACACCAGTGCTGCCCCACCGGTGCTGACAGGCACAGGCTGGGACTGTGATGACACACAGGCCTCCACGGCGGCACCACCCACAGCCATGGCCACGATTTTACCTGCTGTGTGGCGATCCAGTGGCACACACACATCACTGCCCATGACGTTAACGACATCATCATCGGTGATGGACCCAGCACTGGCCCGAGTCACAGCATGCTGGCATCCATGAATGCCGGCATGCTGGGACACGGGCAGGGCCTCCTGTGCACCTGCTCCAGCAATATCAGTCTGGACATCCAGGCGGGCCCAATGTCACTCTGAGCTGCGAATTCCTGTGGAGGTGGATGGGCCCTCCTCCATCTCCATCTGACTGGCCTCAGGGGAGAGGCCCACCACCACTGACCCATGCAGATGCTCAGGAGCTGTAAGGGAAAACAAAGTCACATTACTGCATGTGACCTACCCTGTCCCCCCTCCCCAATAGACAGACCATGACCTACCATTCAGTGACGGGCTACCACCCGTTTGGAATCCACCACCCGGAACACACTCAGTGGCGCAACTCTGCATGCTGCCAGCAACCCTCTCCTCCTGTGGGGTCAGGCATAGCACCTCTGGCTGTCCCCCACCTGTCACAGATCGTGCTGCTCTGATGGCAGCCACCTTCTCTTTAATCTTCCTCCTCCTGTCTGTGCCCATCTTCTTCTTGTGCTCCTGCATGGAGCACTGGTGCCTGCCATGCAGGTTCACAGCACACGCCACTTCCCCTTATGCAGCAGCATAGGCCTGTGGTGTTCTCTGGTGTCCGCTGAGAAGCGGCTCTTGGTCCAGGTAGGCCTCAAACAGGGCATCCGTCTCGGCCTTTGTGAAATTTGGCCTCCTCCTCTTCCCACAACTCTGTTCCTCTTCCTCCACAACTCGCTTGGTCATGATTCAGCATGTGAGAATGACAGGTGTTACCTGTGACTGTGCAGTCCCATGCATGTCCCAAAATCCACAGTCCACACTCCCAAACAGCATGCAACTCACCAATAGACTGCAGTAACTGACTATGGCCAGTGCAGCCCAATATCGCACTTTTATAGTGCAACCCATGCAAATGAGACGAGGCGCATCTTTAAGTGGATGCAAATTGCAGTGACTGTGCCATTGAATGGCTGATTAGCTGATCTGCATATGATGGCTGAATATCGCGCTTTTGCGCTTTGCGCAATTGTGTTGAACGTGCTGAGCCAAGGGCGCAGTTCTGTGACATGCACAGTACACACCTAACTGCGCATGCCCTGGTTGATGACGCAGACGCCTGCCATGCTGCTGATGTGCTGTGCACTGGAGGCAATGCAGAGCATGGCCACCATTGTGCCAGTGGCACTACAGCGCTGTTCACCTATATGGTGCTGTGGCACTGGGGCATTATAGGCGCACTGGGGCAACAGCGCAGTAGGCCGCTACAGGAGGTGGCACACAGGCACCCAATCGTGCTACATGCATTGGGTTCCAATCGCACTGTGGCTGTCCATGCGCCAGAGATCCTTGACTCTGTGCCCGACCTTTGCCCCCTAGGCACCATGCATCAGGCATGGGTGCACCACTATCACGCTGTTCGGTGACAGCATGATAGAGAATGGCAGCGCTGTACCGCGCAGCATCTGCACATGGCAGAACCGTGCTGCAGAGTGCCATTTTGACTCTATCAAGCAATAGAGATGGTGCGGAGGAGAGCTGCCCAGTGCAGCCAGGTAGAAATGGCAAACTTGGTTGCCATTGTGGAGCCACTTGTTGGCCCACTGTTTGGTGAGGCACCCCTGGACAGGTCCAGGATTCAGGTGTGGCAGGAGGTGGCTGATGCCCTGCAGGAGGCCACAGAAATGGGGTGGATAGCGTAGCAGTGCCACCACAGATATGGGGACCTGAGGCAGAGGGACCCGGACCTGCTTGCCTGCCTGTGGGCAAGTGCCAGGAGGGGCACGGTGCCATGGCCAGGTAGGTTCAACATCCATACACTTTTATCTTCCATATGGGTATCACGGTTACATGTGTCCGGAACATGGGGGGGGACCGTCCGATGTTGGCTGTGGTGGTGTTATCAGGGTGTGGGGTGGGTGGGTCTGGCTGTATGGGACTGCACACACATGGGGGGAGGGGGACTTTGCTACAGGATTGTACTGATGTTCCTCTCTCCGTGTTTGCACCTTAGGCCAAGACAAGCGACGGCTGGCGAGGGAGAGGAGGTGCCAGCAGGAAGACCATCACTCCGGGAGGGGCGAAGGTTCACAGAGGCGAGAGACCAGCCTGATGATGGTGAGTGCCTTGCATCCATGATTACTATTGCATGTTGTGTAACAGGGCAGGCAGCGGGGCATGGCCACCATCCATTGACACCACTGCCATGCACGCAACTTGTCACAATCAGCACTGTCCAGTGGCACTGCATGTCTGGGAGTGTGTCAATGGTGGTCCATGCATGCACTGGGTACCTGGCTGTGCCACTGCCTTCGCACCACATAGCCATGTCACTGAACAGCCACGGTGGTCCTGTGCAGGACTTGGCCGGTGGGTGTGTGCAGCGGTCCGCATGGCTGTGTGCGCCTGTGTGGGCAGGTCTTGTGGACACGATCACTGTGGGTGGTCACACACCATCACAGAGGTATGTCCCAAGGCCGTATGCCATGCATAGTGGGTGGGCTGCATGGGGCTGTGCATTCACACCTATTGACTCTGCTCCCTTGTCCTAGGTGGACAGCAGCTGCAGGAGATCAGCGTGGTGCTGAGGGAGATTCTCCAGGTAGCCAGGGTGTCCCTGGAGATCCTCAAAAGGTTGGACAGGATCGGTGTCCGAAGACGTAATGGTGGAAAAAGGAGCCAGAGCGGGGAGCAGGACTCCCGCTGAGCTTTGAACTGCCCCTGATTTCCCCTACCCCCCTGCACACACCCTCACACCCTTCCTTCCCTTTGCCATTTGTTCACCCCTGCCCCTTACCCACCCCCACCTTGTTTGTGTCCCAACCCACAAACCTTTGCAAGTACTTGTACATAGTTTTGTTTGCTGTTTTTAAATACATTTCTTTTTATATGCCTACTGTGGTGGTCTCTGATTTGCAGCGGGCTATAGGTGTTCCGCTGCAGTGGCGTGCATGGCGTCAGGGGTGGTGCAGTCATATGTGTGTGTGTGTGTGTGTCCGTGGGGAAGTGACTATGGTGTGGGAGTAGCTATCAGTCACTGTCTGTGGTGTGTGTGTTGTTCCCTGTGCACTGTATGACTGTGTGCAGAGTTCCATGTTGCATGCTCTGTGTCCATGGTGCACCTGTCAGCCCATCCATGGCCTGTGCAGCTGACACCCTTGCATGTCTGTGACCTGCACGGTCCACTGGCATGTCAGTGGTGGCTGTCCATGCAGGACAGCCACTGTACCCATCACAATGCCAGGTTGCCTCCTGTCACTGGTGTGGTGCATGTCTGCCTCGGGTGACACTGTGGCCTCAGCCGTTGTTGTCCCACCTCCATGTTGTGGCTTGTGTGTGTTGCAGGGGATGTGCACCACTGTCTGTCACTTGTGCTCTGGGCAAATGCTGATGGCGTACAGCTCCACAGTGCCTGCACAGGGTGGCTGGTACTCCTGTGCCATGAAGGAGTGCTGGCCGTGTGTACACAGTTTCCATGGCCACATGCTGGGGGCTTGGTTGCCCCGCTACTGCATCCCTGTGTTGGTGTTCATCCATGCACTGTGTTGCATCCGGTGTGGTGCATGCCTCCATGCACCACTGTGGGTGTCTGCGCTGGCTGTTGTGGCCAGTGCTGGGTCGGGGTGTGTCCTTGGGAGGGTGTGCAGGGTGCTGTACCACTGGTGGTGGGGTCTGGAGCATGCCCTGTTACGTGTGGGGTACCTCATGTGCAGATGCATGGTGGGTCTCTCAGCTGTACCTTGGGGGGGCTGTGCGTGGTGGCACTGTGTATGCAGTAGTTGCATCGCTGTATACTGCCACCTGCTGATGGGTGCTCGTGGTGGGGCTGCCTTGCATGGTTCTGTGGTGCACAGGGTTGTATTGTCACAGTGGGGGTGGTAGCATGCATGGGGTATCCTGCACTGGTGGACGCTGCTCCTGGGCAGGGTGTCTGGGGGTCACGGTGCAGGGTGTGCTCTGTATTGGTGGGATGGTGTGGCACGGGGTGGTCGACCCTCCTTGTGTGCCGGTCACAGCTTGCCAGGGGGTGTGATGGGGCACCATGGCCCAGCTGTGGGTTGGTTGCTGGTCTCCATGGGCCAGTGGTTATTTCAGCCCTCCCCCAGTTGTGCAGTGCATGGGGTGTGGGGGAACGATGTCTGTTCTGCTGTGTGTTGCTCTGCCCATCTGTGGTATGGGCGGTGGGCCCCTTCATCCCTGGTTGTGCTGTTCCATTGCTGCCCTGCTGCTGGGGGGGTATCCCTGGTTGCACTATGGTGCATCTGGACTGCTCAGCTGAACATCCCTTGTTGCGCTATGGCGCATCAGATATGCTCTGCTTCACCTCCCTAGCTGTGCTATGGCGCAGGTGGTGCGATATTCAGTCGTCAGCTGTAGGCGCATCTTGGCCAGTGCAGTTTTTGAATATCGGGCCTCTTGTGCATTGACGCAATGGACTTGTGCTTGCTCCTGCAGTCTCACACTTTTTGGGCACAGTTTGAATATCTGGACCTCTGAGCTTACCGGCAACAACACGGACTCTCAGTTGAGGGCAAAAACTTACCGGAAATGTGATGCGGCTGCAGATGCTCTGTAAATTAGCCCTAACACAGTAAAATAAAAACAGGAGAGAGTCCCTGGGACAAGCTGTGTATGGAGCTCGTTAAAACTTAGGTTTGCCTCATTCTTGAACTAATTAAAATTGTTTAGAAGTCCCTTCGGTGACCATTATTCTAGGCCCTTTAACTTAAAACATTTTGACTGGGGCAGCACTACTAAATAAATAAAGGAGGATAAAATAGTAATAATGAAAAAAAGAATGTAATAAAGACCACAAGGTTAGGAATTATGACATTATCTACAGTTCACTGATCACATGCAGCAGATCATAAGACAATGTCTGAGGACAGGATAGAAGTACCGATACCTCCTGGAACTATCCAATACCAAAGCTTAGTGACAAAAGCAGGATAGTGATCATTTTATCCTCTGGTTAGTCCCATTCTTGACAAAAACACCAACATTAAGAATCTTATCAGAAGCCCAGTAGAGTTGACCCCTTTCTTAGGTTAATTATCTGGATCTCAGCACTGCAAAAATAAGTCAGGAAACAGGATTACTAATTCACAGGCTGCATGTTTGGCACTAGCGAACATTTTCCAACAGCCATGATACAGGACAGAGAGTTTTGTTGGGTATAACATTCAGAATTTGATGCTTGCCGCCAATAACTTTGCAATGCTAGGATGATATTTTACTCACTTCTGGTGTGTTGCAACCGGCAGGTCTTGTGAGATTCGAAGAATGACTTGGTCCCACTTAATTTCTTTTAACTCCTTGGCTTTCCCCAGAATGTGCTGATGGTCCACATAACTTAGTATCCGCAATATGAACGGTCTGGGTTTGGCTCCCACAGGTGGTCTTGGTCTCAGGGACCTATGTGCTCGGTCCGCCATATATTCATTGGCATAAGGCGGGGGACCAGCAATTTTTAACAGCATTTTCTTGGCTAATAAAATGGGAGAATGGCCCTCCGCCTCCTCTGGGAGGCCAAAAACGAGTAAGTTGTTGCACCTGTTGTGGCCTTCTAGGTCTTCCAGTTTAAGTTCTAATTTATTCATTCTCTGCTGTATGGAAGACATGTCCGAGTCAGTCCTGGACTGTCATTTCTCGAGTGAGGATATGCGTGCTGCAACATCGGTCACAGCCCAAATGTGTCTTTTAGTTCTTCTTTAATCGCTTTTAAATCTGTTGAAAAATCCGAAAAGACATTCTTCAAAGGAGCTAGTTCAGCCAAGAACTTTTCTTCCGATAGTGGAGTACTGGTTATTGAAGCTTGTGCCGGCTTTCCCAAGGCTGTAGTGTGGGTTTTTGGGCACTTAGCAAGCTTATCCGGTGTTGTGGGTGGCGTACGGGCCGGGACAGCCTGCTTCATTTCAGCCTCCATTCCTCGAGAAAACTTCTATGTTTTTTGGACCAGAAATTCTCCTATAAGCTCCTGAGATTTCCTGACAGCAAGATGATCGAGCACAAGTGGAATATTAACTCTAGATTCCATGAATTCTTTAAATTTGAAGCGTTTGCGGTGGGATCGAGTATCGGAAGCATCTGCCTACACTGAAAACATCACGTCCTCAGAGTTGATTATAATAAATTATGGGGGGCATGGGAGGCAGAGTCCCCAAGCATGGGCGGTGCATGGGCACTGCCCCCCACCAAAAAAACACATCTAATTTCCAACAGCACAATGCTGACCGCAATTGCAATCGACATAGTGTCAGCTCTGTAATGTCGGGTCAACATATTTGTGTCGAACTGGCAGTGTAGATCCATTGTAAGGTAGAGGGACACCAAATGCACTAAAGTTACATTTTAGGTGTACTCTGAAAAACACAGCCGAGACCGCATGGTAGTAACTAGTAACCTAAATAGTTTGATGTGGGTATGACCAAACATAAACACACATACTTTATAGAAAATTTAAAAACCATAAGCTATGCCTGGAGTGTAAGAATGATTGCTAGTTAAATTAGAAACCGATTAATTTAAAGAATATACTGAGCACACACAGATCTACTGAGGATTAAAAACAAATTTGAAGTTTTATAAAATTTACCAAGGAATTGTCCTGTGAACAAGAACAGTGTCTCTGAATTAATCTGATGAGTGCAAAGACGTTAATGGACATGTCATTTAGAGAAGAAATAACAGCCATACAGTGAATGGTTATGATTAAAGGGCTTTTACTTATATCAGTCAATTATACCCTGATGAAGTGACTCCAATGTAACAGTCATGAAACTTATTTATATAGAAGCATAGATGCTATCAGCAGATAAGGGCCTTCGGGCCCACTAGGCTGCCCTATGTTCCCTACCTACAGTAACACCACAGGCCTTAATCGGCCTTAGGTCCCCCCCAACTTCTAAGATCCCTTTGTGTCTATCCCATACATTCTTGAATCCTATGACTGTTTCCACCTCCTCCACCACTGCTGGTAGGCTGTTCCACTGGTCTGCCGCCCTCTCCATGAAGAAGTACTTTTACATTTCCTCTGAACCTTCCCCTATCCAACTCCATATTCTGGCCCATTGTCCTTGAGCATAGTTTTCTTTGAAAATAGTACTGTACCTTCCTGTACTTTGTTCTTGCCTGTGAGGTATTTGAATGTTTCAGTCATATTTCCCCTTTCCCTCCATTCTTCCAGGGAGTAAATGTTTAAAACCTTAGGCCTTTCCTCAAATAATTTTTGATGTAGGCCCGATACTATTATGGTTGCCCTCCTCTGGACCTCCCCCACCATGTTTATGTGCTTTCGAAGGTGGAACCTCCAGGACTGGACACTGTAGTCAAGTGCTTTTTAATACATGACTGAGAGAAACAGTTTTATTTAAAAAAACAAATTAAAGGTGATTGAAGACTGTCCACAATTCTGCTTTTTTGATTAGTTGACTTCAGTATAGTGGATAGACTCATCCTGACTGAGAACTGTTTAAGAATTACAGTATGCAAGGCACCAGACGTATTGCCTTTTTTGTACAGGTGTTATATAAACCCATACGCTGTCCTTTCTTTTCTTTTACACATGGCAGGACTAAAGCACATGGAGATAAAGTGACTTGCTTACAGTCTCAAATGAGCCAGTGGTTGTGATTGCTGTCAAACCTGAGTGATTTTTGTTTCAGTGCTCTAACCACTAAGTCATTAGGATACCTTTGTAGATGGCACATGTTGCTCAAATGTGTTTCCTAGAAACAAAATAAATAAAACAAATAGTCCTAAGCAGTATTTCGTGGCCCAAATGCACTCTCAGTCCATCATGCCTCCTCTACTCCTACTTCATAAGCAGGTATGAATAAGTATGCTGTGCAAACATTAACTTGATTCAAATCCAAAAACAGAAAGTATTTTGAATATTTAATGATAGGAGGAAAGCTTTAACTGCTCGGGGGTGGGGGAGGAACTACTAGACTACCAGAGAATCGGGCATATGTTATTTATTATTACAATGATCGGGGCTCAGGAAGGGGGGAACACTAGACTACCAGAGAGAAGGAGATGTTTTACTTAATATTATGAGGATTGGGGCTCAGGGAGGGGGTCCACTAGACTACCAGGGGAAAGGGTTCTTCTGTTTGTATACATCAGGGCTAGGGAGGCTCCACTGCACTGCCAGGGTACCCATCCTTTGACAGTGTGCAGATGGGACTGTACACTGCTAAGGGCTAGGATTCAGAAACATTAAACTGCACCGCTGCTGGTGGCTGTTTAGTGCTTCCGAACACTTTCATTATTGGGCTGTGCCACAGATGCATGGGAGAACCCTCATTCACACAGGCACTGCACAATATTGTGCACCATGGTGCTATCAGGGGTGCGCCGTGCATATGTGCTCTTTGAATATGTGCACGCCCACGACAGCTGGCACTATTCCCAGTTAGCGCAGCACAAACCAGGTTTGTGCCATGCTAACCTTTTGAAAATGGGCCCTAAATGGTTAATTGAGTATTTTTTTATCAGTATTCACAGAAGAAAAATAGGGGGTAATAGTAGATAATGAAAGGTTGTTCACAGGGGAGCAGCAGGATACACTACAAAGAGGATAATCTATGGGTCACAGAGTACAACTATCCTGTGTTTGCTTCAAGAGGTTGTCTTGACAACCATTAGATCTCATGAGCAAAGCTCAAGGGGTCTCTTGTTGTCATGACAACCTTGAGAAGTAAATTCAGGGTTGTTGTCCACTGTGACTGATGAATTATCTTTTACAGTACATGGGCAGTCTGCACAATACTCAACAAATTAAACAGTTTCAGTATTAATTAAAATTCTGATTTATTTCAGACCTATGTGCTAAACTTCACTGGGTCCCATTCCCACAACATGTCCCCACTTGTAGAGCCATGGGATTCATTATAGTTAATAGCATTCACTAAGCACATTAATTTGCAAAGAAAATCGTAAAAAATATAAATGTTTCAGCTGTTATTGACAAGTGAACTGTACATCAACTGACGTGATGGGCAGTTTGAACGTCTGCTGGAAATGTAATTTTTTTTAAACAAAACAATCTTTAGATTCAAAATGACAATTTTCATTTTGGCTGCAGTCATTTCTCAGTGGAGCATGTTCAAATACTTATGAAACCATCACTGATTGCTTGTTCTTGGCAGTACCACTGACAAATGAAACTGACAAGAAAAAAATGAGTGACTGGTGATTCTGACAGGGGAAGTGTGGCACGCGGGCATTCTTTCTTGTTGCACCCTAGCAGTGACAAACTCAGTATGGTACAACAACAGTTTGACATCACTAATAGGGTACAACTCTGGTAACTCACTGAATTACATACATAATAGCCCTTAGGCATATACTATAGGACACATACAGTTTCAAATGCCAGAACCAGCTGAAAGAGTGCTGAAGAAGATAAGCATCAACAAGGCAATGGTGCCTGATAGAATACACCTAATAAGCCTTAAGAACTATCAAAAGAATTATTTTATCTACCCCACTGGCAATAGTGTTCAATTGGTCATTGAAGTCTTCATGCATGCCTGATGATTGGAGGGTGGCCTATGTGTTATCAGTATTAGAAAAATGTTACATGGCTGAACCTGGGAAGTATAGGCCAGTCTACTTAATGTCATTATTAAGAAAGACATTAGAAACTGTTGTGAGAAACACAGCTGTCAAACACAGAAAGAAAACATTTATATTTGATGGTCCAATATGGCTTCTACAAGAGATAACCATGTCAGAGCAAATGTATTGCATTTTTTGATAATGTCACCAAGAAGGTCAATGAGAGGAAAGCTTGTACTGGGTCAATATGTTTTATTGAGAAAAAGTAAGGGAGCGGAGAAAAACTAAGGGCCATCTCAGCAGATTGAGATCAGAAGGAGGGTGGGTGGAAGAGGCGAGGGACCAGGCAGAGGTATTTAACGAGTACTTTGCCTCTGTGTTCACTAGGGAAGGGGATGGGATATCTACAAAGCAAGGCATTATGGGGATAGAAGCTGCAGTGAGTGGAATAAGGGGAGCAACAGAAATGGAGCAAGAGGGAGGGAGAGGTACCCCAGGGATGTCGCATCTGGATAAGGATAAAAAGGCCAGTAAGGTGGAGGGGACAGATGATGCTATCTCTGACAAAAGGGTGTGGTTAGCCTCAAGGCCCTAAAGAAAGACAAATCTCCTGGGCCAGATGGCATTCATCCGAGAGTACTATGGGAATTGGCGGACATACTGGCTGCACCCCTTGCGGAGCTCTTCAACAGGTCACTTGAGACAAGGAGGGTACCTAGGGATTGGCGAGAGGCACATGTGGTACCAATCCATAAAGAGGGATCGAGGGAAGTACCAGGTAACTATAGACCCATCAGTTTGACCTCGGTGGTGGGAAAATTATTGGAGAGTATACTAAAGGAACAATTGGGGGTGTACTTGGAGGAGGTGGGAGGTCTGGATAGTCGGCAACATGGGTTTGTGCCAGGTAGATCATGTCAAACCAATCTTGTGGAGTTCTACAAATGGGTAACATCAGAACTGGATGGGGAAAGCCTGTGGATGTATTATTCTTGGACTTCAGTAAGGCGTTTGACTCTGTCCCCCACAATGGTCTGGTGGAGAAACTGATGGGGTTAGGAGTAGGCCCTTTGATGGTCAGATGGATTGAAAACTGGCTAGCTGGATGCATCCAGAGAGTAGTGGACTGTGGGGAGCTCTCGAACCCTAGAGAGGTTGGTAGTGGGGTACCGCAGGGCTCGGTCCTGGGTCTGATCCTGTCTAATGCATACATATCGGACATCAGGGAGGGTATAGAGTGTAAAATGAGTCTCTTCGCTGATGACTCCAAGATGGGAGCAGTAGTTGAGGGAGAAGAGGGGAGGTTGGCCCTGCAAGGGGACCTGGACACCCTGGAAAGCTGGGCTCACACATGGAAATTAAATTTCAATATCACCAAGTGCAAGGTGTTGCATCTTGGGTGGGGAAACCCTAAACACAGGTACACCCTGGGAGGAGAGGCGCTGGAGGCCTCAATAGGGAAAAGACCTAGGGGTCATGGTGGATGCATGTATGAATAACTCTGAGCAGTGCAGGAGGCAGCTAGCAAGGCAAACAGGATGTTTGGATGCATCGTAAGGGGATCACCTCTAGGAGCAAGGATGATTCTGCCACTGTACAATGGACTGGTTAGACCACACCTTGAGTACTGTGTACAGTACTGGAGACCACACTTGAAGAGGACATACAGCTCCTGGAGAGGGTACAGAGGAGGCAACTAAGATGATACGAGGGCTAGGGATTTGACTTATGAGGACAGACTTGAGGAGCTCTGCCTGTTTTCATTGGAGGAGAGGAGAGACAGGGAGACATGATTGAGGTTTTCAAGTACCTCAAGGGAATAAATAGGAGTAAACATGAAGGGATCTTTAGACTAAAAGCAGGGAGGTATCACTAGAGGCATGGTTTGAAGTTGGAAGGTGGAAGGGTGAGGGGAAAAGAAGGGAGGTTTTTCACTGAGAGGGTAGTGGACCCTTGGAATGCACTGCCTGGTGAGCTGGTTCAGAGATCCACAGTGGAGGGCTTCAAGAGAGGGTGGGACAGACACAGAAAGTGGATGTATCAGATGATGGCCTGTCCTAGAGGGGTGGGGATGGATGATAGGGGTTTCTGGAACACAGGGGAAGGGAGGGCCTCGGCACCCAACTAGGGATCTGAGGTTCGAGCAGACTCGATAAACCTTAAGGTCTAATCTGCTGGCAAATAGTATGTTAGTATGTTAGAATGCCGCAGGGTAAAACCATGCAACAATAACAGCATGGGGAAGAACAGCTACAGAGTACACAATGCTGCATGACACAAATAGTGTGGCGCAGTAGCGATGACCCTGTAGCTGTTTCTGGAAAGCACTGATGCAGAGGGTAAGAGGTCTGCTGGAGGGGGGTTCACCAAGCAGCTGCCATGGCTCAGGGAGTAAAGCCACTGGCGCTGGAGGACAATGGAGTGGCTGTGAACTGGACTTCTATTCTCGGTCCCAGATTGGGTTAGTTAATTTTCATTTGATTTTTTTCTTGTCTTTAGTGCAATTTGCCCGAGTTTCACCCTGTCCCCAAGTTGCCCCCCCCCCAAAGGAGGTTATTTTAATAGGGAGGGGTTCGGGGGTGCAGCTACCTGTAAAAGGGGGTGCGAGGGCGGTGCCCTCCAGAAAAAACAAGTGTTTTAGTGTTTTTGGTTTTAGTCTCTGTTTTGGCAGTGCAGTATAGTGCCACGCTGTTTTTGTATGGCGACAACATGACCCCATGCCAGGTAACCTATAGGTGTTGTGTAGCTGGACATCGGCAAATCCTTCAAAACTATGTAACATAAGGGGCTAGTTCATAAAATGGTGAACCTGTAGTCATTACCACTTGTGTAATGTAATGGATTACAAACTGGTTGTAGGGCAGAAAATAAATGGTCATGTAATAAATGGTAATCTTGCCACATGAAAACAAGTGACCAGTAGAGTCCCACAAGGGTGTGTGCTGGGGCCAGCATTCTTCAACATATTCATAAGTAGATGTGTGAAGAATTTTAAATTCGCCCACAAATTGCTACAAATTTACCCACTGTGCACTAGGTGGAGTATTTGCGCAACACGCACTTTATAATTTGCTGCAATTACACATTTTACAGCACAGACTCATGCAATTTGCCATTTTATGGTAAATCTTCAATGCATCAAATTGTGTAGTAATATTGGCCACAATGTATGTAGTGTGGCAATTCACATAGTACTATTTGACAATTGTACAAACTGCTGCACTACATGGTGAACTCTGTCACTTCAGGAGTTTTAAAATTTATACGCAGCTATTTATAAGTAACCTGGAGTTTGGCACCAGTATATGGGTTGCTACATACACTCTCAACAACAAAATTGGAAAGAGTAGTTATATCGCAGAAGGAGGTTAATGAAATGCAAAGAGACCTTGACATGTTGGGGAAATGGGGAGAAAAATGTCAGATGAGATTAAATGCTGGAAAGTGTAAAGTGATTCACATCTTTCTGAAAAATCTAAAAGCAAGGTATTACCTGAGCAACACAAAGATTACTGAAACTCTGCAGCAAACATACATTGGAGTAATGATCAGCAACAACTTTAAATAGGGCAGCTAGGTGTGTGTGTGAGTAACAAATAGTATTTCCTGAATACCACAAATAATAGCCTACTCACTACTCAGGGAGAAAAATTAACAATAGGTACAATCTTTGCTATTTGGCTTTGGGAGAGTTACTTAAAAAGACTTTAAGAAGTTGTTTTCTTCCACCCACTTCCCCTTTTCCTAAGAGCCTCCATGGAGTATCAGAGATAATGTATTAAATTGTCAGCTTTTGGCAACCTGCCGTGAGCCGATAGCATCTTTTCAAGCTCATCCCCAACTACAAGGGATGTATTGATATGGGATCAGATTGAGTGAGGTGGTGCCATGGGACACTAGGTGCATACTGGCATGGGATGGGGTGAGGGAAGAGGCACTTGGTATTAAGTAAATGATGTTTAAAGTACTTGGTTTTATTATGACTGGAGGTTTCCACTTATAAAATTGCTTTAAAAACTCTCCAAATGCACATAGAACAGGTAAGGGATGCAGTGGGTCTGGCATGGCCTTGGGAAATACCTTTTTTTGCTATGAGGAGGTAAGTTCCTTGTTTTTGTCCTACTGTCTGTTGTTTTACTGACAGCACTACCCTGTTTGCTGAGAGACTTTCTTGTGGTCTGACAGGTTACTCCCTCAGAGCTAATTGGAGGAAGAAATAAATGGATGGATGATCTTTCTTTCCTAAGTTGCATGGTCTTATGTTCTGTATTTTTCTTTCAATGTTTTGTTTTTTCCCAGCTGCATCAGCCATCTGTGATTCCATCTTTGTCAGTCTGACTGCCCAAGCCTTTAACTATTGCTACAGCCTGCCAGAATTCAGCTTTGCCTCCTCCCTCCAGTGACCCTGTAAGGATCCCACCCATGACAGATCCCCAGTGAAATGGCAAATACAACATGTCTGTCTGGCAGAGGCAAGGAGATAGGGGTGTAGACATTGAGCTGGTTGACTTGGTAGTCCAGGCAGAAGTCACGCCTCTTGACATGCTATATGTTTTGTACCCTATTGAGCCCTTACCACTACCCAACATTACGTAGGAGCACTCTTGGCTATCTTGGAGATGGGAGTGCCAGATTGCATGTGGATACCTATGCTATCAGTGGCACATCCACCATGCCACCCCTAGGTGTAGCTGCAAGAGAAACACTCTGAATTACCCACCTCTGGGAGGATAACATGAGGGCAGATGCTCTTTGCCCTTCCTGTTGACCTCTGCTTCTGATAACCTGGGCTTGGGGCATGAACCTTGGTCACTACCATGCCAGAGCAGTCCCTTACCACTCACCAGAATGGACTCATATACCTTTTTTTATTCCAGGTATGTTGTTGTAGTATTAATTGCCTGACATCATATCTTTTTGGTTTCAGCACTCTTCTTTTTTCAAACTTAAAAATGTTATACTAACTTGTTCACTCAATCATATGAAAAGAAAGCAGGATGTGGCATTTTATTTGGGGAGGGGGGTTAAACCACTAAAGAAACAATTTTACCCCAATGACAGACTGCTGTTTGGAAGTTTCCAGTCTTTGAGTACAATATGTATTCTTTAAAACAGATTACTTGTGTTTTTGATGCCATATACACCCCCATTCCCCTATTACCCCCCAATCGCTCCAGGAATATGTCACAGAACAGTAAATTACCTATCCATGATAGGAGTGGCCTGTGGTCTCCATTGTGACCCCAGCATGTCCTGCACCTAACCAATTACAGGGGGTGCTGTAGAGTGCTAGTCTACTGTACTTCCTTCCCAGACAGTGAACATATCACCTGCCATTCATTAGCCCAATAAGTGAGAGACCAGAGGCTGCACCTAAACCTTGGTTTGGGATCCAGTCACTGACCAAACATGTGCTCATGGTCATCTTTGAAATACACAAACAGTTCACTAATCATTCTGCATTCTATTTCCAGCCTCTGTGATATTGATCACCTGTATGTTGGGCAGTGTTAAGTCATAGGCACAAACAAGAGGAGACAGGGCAGGGGGTGCAGCTCAGGCATTTTTGGAAGTATTTTCTCTTCCACAGTTTGATTATTCATGCAGCACTGGGGGGGCATACTGTGCCATTTGGTTGTCTGTGCTGGATGAAAAATATGCAGAAAACGCAATATGAGGAGCTGACATTGCCTTTTAACTTTAGGTACTTAGACAAAGATAAAATCAAACTAGGCCAACAAAGTTGACATAAAGCCCTGCATGGCAGCAAATGTATAGGCTGAACATTAAAACATTTTTTTTAGACATTTTAAAGGTTTAAGCTCTGAGCTGCAAATCCGGAGACCTGGATTTGAATCCCACAGCCCCCACTTGCATACTGTGTGACCCTGAGCAAATCAGTTAACTTCCCTGTACTTCCAGGTCACACCTGTAAGCAAGCTTTCAGTTTAGTGTGCCCTTCCTGGTTAAACAATTGGAAAAAAAAGTGGTTGAACAACAGTACAAATAATTCAATTAAAGCAGAATTATACATCATACTGTTTTATTTTTAATTTATTATTTATTGTTTGGTAATCCAGTATGGTCCACTGGGCAAAGGTAGACAAGTCCCCGGTAAAGCCGTAAGCAGTCCTTTTGGCCCCATACTCCCTTCTTTACCCCTTACCTGTACCAACACTCCCCTGTAAACTCCTCCTTGCTCTTGGCCTGCTGGTCACTGCTTAGTATAGCCTAAATCATGTTAGACTAGCTGGAAACGCCTCTATATGTCTGGAATGTACTTGTATGGTTGTTGCCTCAATTGTATTGTTGCTTCCATGTGTTATGATGTATTGTACTCTCCCGGGTCGTGCCTGAAAATAGTCACCTGCTGGCTAGCGCACCTACCTGGTAAACAAAAACTAAATAAATAAATAAATAAAGTAACTTGTTTAGGGTTGCACAGTATGCAGGTGCAAGATGTAGTGATCAAACCCAGGTCTGCTGAATGTACCAAGCTTGTTCACAGCTCGTTGTTTAAACCTCTAGGTAATAGTTCAAACTTTTAGCCAGACACATCACTTTTTGTTTCGCAAGAATAAAACTGGTAACACTTCCTTACAAATATGGAGGTGTACATAACTTGTGTGTCATGTTGCTGAAAACTGAACACAGACCAATGATGGTAATTTTTTTTACAGCTAATTATTTTTATTACTTTAAGAATTATGGTAATTAACAAAACTGAGCACTGGAAATGGGCTGCTAGAGTATGGCAACCACTACACACATGCACACAATGGTGTTCAGTTTCAACTTACACTAAGATGAGGTGCAAATATCCAGGATGTGTAAATGACTGTATTTTCTTGTGTTTGTATGAAGAAGAAAAAAAAATAATAAGTTACAGATAATGCCTTTCATTGGACTAACAAAAGTGCTTTTGAGACTAGCTTTAGATAGATAATACTCTTCTTCAGTTTAGGCCTAATCTGCAGAATCTATTATCTCGAAATCTAGTCTTGAAAATAATTTTTTTAGTCCAATAAAAAATATCACCTGCAACATATATTTTTTTTTCCTCCTTCTACATCATTGACTGAACTAATATGGCTACCACATTTTTTGTGTTCGTATAAACCTCTAATGAACAAATGAACTGGAGCAGGTGCATGCAATATGCCAACTGGAGCACAGAAGAGGGCATAACATGAGCCAAGCAAAAAACTGAAGAAGCTTTATGCAAAAACTAGAAAAGAAAGCATCTTTTCTTAGACAGAACAAATAATAGCTTCTGATCTTTTCTAAAAATAATCTTTAATGATAATTTACAATGCTTTAAATTATATTTTGAAAGCTGTAATATTTAAACAGTTTATTTTTTTTAATGAAAGCTTGGATCTGATATATATATAGATATATATATATATTATGCAAAAAAACTTCATTAATGCATCAGTTAGGGTTCTTCTACAGTGAAAAAAGCAAGGAAATTCGATTTTAGGGTCCCCACCCTTGCACCCAACCCTACCCGACCCACCAACAGGCATTGGGGTGTGCGTTGGGGTCATCTGCTATAACTCTCTCCCCATTCTCCTACACAGCACCACACCTCAGCTTTTTACATGAGATGGGAGGGTGAGGTTAGAGACACGACCCCAATGCACCCAATGCTGTTAATGAGAAAAAGGTGAGGGGTGGGAGTGCAAAGGTAGGCTCAAAATCACACCTTTCAGCTGTAGAAAAACCAATGCGTGTGGTTGCACAGAAGTTCACTACTTTTGAAAGAATAAAAAAGTAGGAAGTTGCACAAGTTGGTGGGAGGGCCCCACGCTCCCACCAACTTGTAAGTGCCAGGCCACATTAAACACCCAATGACTAAAAAGTACATTCACAACAGCAAGGCCAGCCACCAAACAAATGTTAATCTAGTAGAACAATAGAAACGCTGTCCACAAAACGTAAACTGCGCCACACAATATCTCCACAAAAATATATTGTCTGACACATAAACACCCCTATTAACATCTACAGGATATGCCACCAACACCCTCCAAAGTTCAAGTAAAAGACCAAACCGTGTCCAAGACACATGTCAAATTTTGAAATTTTCATTCATCAGAGTGGCACAGTTCCACACCTGTTGACATTTAACACACACAATGACTGAAAACTACATCCATGACACTATGGCTAGGTATCCTATCAATTTCAAGCCACCACCACAAACAAAACACTGTCCACAACACATAAAGTGGGCCACACAATATCTCCGCAACAAAAAAATTTTCTCCGACAGGTAAACACCATAATTCACAGCTACAGGACATGACGTAATAGATTTTTTAATCTGGCCATCTCGTCCCTTGCTCGCTATGCACGATCGCAATCAAAGAATTTTGCGATCAAAGAATTTGCAGGCTAGCGATCAAAGAAATTGCTCGCTCGTGAACAAAGAGTGAGGGACGAGATAGCCAGATTTTTAAATAGATTTCTGTAGCCCTGGGGTACCCTACAAAGTTATATGAGTGTGGGTTTTGCTCAGGGGACTTCATTCTGCACCATGTGAATAAAAAAATATTAGTTTTCATTATCCCTGGTAGTCTAGCGGTCCCCTCCCCCCATCATGATAATATACATAAAGATCTCTGTATCACTGGTAGTCTAGTGGCCCCCCAATCTGTATTTTATTAATATCTCATTATTTTATCCCTGGTAGTCTAGTGCCCCCCCATGTGTATGTATTTATATTTGTTGTTTTGTATCCCTGGTAGTCTAGTGGCTCCTCACCCCCCACCGCCGATCTGTATGTAATTATTATTATTCATATCTCCTGCTCAGCATCAGAATTGGAAATGCCCAGGGACTGAAATTTTTCAGCTAGGAACTGCTCAGTGAGCAGTTTGTCCATATAATCGTCCACTTCCTTTTCTTGTTGCTCAAGCTCTGCCCCTTCCTTGTCATCCTCAAAAAGGGCATCATCTTCAGCCCTGTCCATGTGATTACTGATGCTTCATTTAAGGAAAGAGCAGTGGACCATGTCACTCGGGATAGATTCTCAGGCATCAAAAACCCAGTGACAAACAACTGCAAGGTCAGGTTTTTTCAGGTTTCCAGCTTTAGTTACTGCTGCAGTCCCAGAACACATCCATTCATTCCACTGATGTCTGATCCGATCCTTAAATGTTTCATTCAGGCAAACATCCAGTGGTTGCAACATTGATGCCAGCCCACCAGGAATGACTCACAGGTCGATTATTTTTGGCTTCTTGGCTGCTTTTTTTTTTACTCCATCAGTCAAATGTGCCCTAAACATGTCCCTGACTAGTAGTGATCACTTAGCGTGCAGTGCCCCTGGGTGTGTTCCCCAAACTCTCAAGAGCCATATCTGAACAAGACACTCATCCATCCATCCACCCTTTTGGATGAGGGTACACCAGTACTCCTGGGGGGAATGTCATTGTTTTGGATAATGTATTTCTTTTGAACACAATAAGGAGTTTTAACTTTGTGCCATCAGCTAGACACAAGAAGACCACAGTAAACTGTTTTGTAATGTCCTGTGGTGTGAACTAGGACAGTCTTGCTTTTCATAGGATTTACTGTCCTGTTGCTTGGTAGATCGAATGCCATTGGTGTCTCATCCATGTTGCTGATATGAGCTAGATCATAATTGTGTTGGTTGAGAATTTTTATGAGAAACTGATGGAAACTGTCCACCTTAAGCTCCAGATCTTGTGGCAGTCTCTGTGCAATTAGGTGCACTGCCTCAGTGTAAGCCCATGTTGCTCCATGAAATGGGAGCACAACCCAGCTGAGGCCAAAAAGGTTTCTGCACTGGTGGAGTGATACTTGGGGTCCTTAGCCATCCTCAGAGCCTGCATACAGATGGCCAAGTGGGTAACAATGTATCCACTCTGTCAGCACTCCAGAACCCACTCATTAAGGTCTGACTCTAATGCGCTGAAAGTGGGTCGGCCCCTCGGCAGGCTTTCTTTGTTTTTGGCATCTCTGTGAGTATCTCTCCCTGTTTCTACCAGTCCTGAACTTGCTTCTCATTAATAAAGAAGTGCCGGGCTGCAATGGAGTTGTTTGAAGTCTCCCCATATTCCACCACTCGCAGCTTGAAGGCTGCATCATAAGCAGTATGTTTTCTCTTGACAGCACTCATCTTGGCAAACATTCCAGGGCTGTACAATTTGGGATTATATTATGAAAGGATAGCACTGACTGGGGACATGATTAGTGACTGCAGGCTCATTGAGTAATTGGCGATATCAGCAAGTCCCACGTATAAGCCGAGATCCCGAATTATGGGATTGTATTTTGGTACAAAAATCTCAGTTTATACGCAAGTATATACTGTATGGTATATGTGTGTATATATATATATTCATTACAAAAATGTCTTTAATGCACCAGTTAGGGCTGATAGCACAGCGACAAAAGTATGGAAATGTAATATTAGGGTTACCCCCCACCACCCCATCCTCCACACACCAACAGATGTCGGGGTGTGCAATGGGATCATCAGGGCCAACTCTCACCCCATTCCACGTGTAAGCAAGCTGACATGCTGCAGTATAGAGAATGGGATGAGAGTTAGGTCTGACGGCCCCATGGCACACTCTGATGTCTGTTGGTGTAATGAAAGTGAGAGTGAAAATGATGATGGAGCAACCCTAACATCACATTTCAATACTTTTGTTACTGTGCTATCAACCTAACTGGTGCATCAATGAAATTTTTTGCAATGAATTTCCCTTCTTTTTGAGAAAGTGTAATGTAAGTGGTAACTGGCATGTGTTTGTGGGAGCGTGGGCCCTCCAGGCCCTGCTCTCCCTTCACGTTGCACATTTTTTGCATAATTGTATGTGTTTGTGGGAGCACGGGCCCTCTAGACCCTGCTGTCCCACTTATCCATAAGTACAGAGCCATATAGCAGCTCCATAGTACTGAAAAGAAACCCTCGTTACACTTATTTAGCAATATCTCAGTAACAGTAGCAACTATGAAAAAAAATCCACTGAAATTGTAATCATGGTTTTGAAACCTCCACATGTGCTTAGTCAACCTAAAGCTGTGGGTAGAGAAAAATCCTTATCTCAAATCATTCTCCAGATATGCCGTCCAGCACACTCTAAGGGGGAAGCTTCTGGTCGGCGTTTGGTCGTGGAATCCACTGTCTCCTGGTGTTCCTTTGACCTGCCGACTTTCAGTGATATTATGCGGATCGTCCAGGGGATGCGCCCTACATGCTGTAGTTTAGATCCAGGCCCTACCTCCCTAATCCTGGGTTGTGTTGAGATTGTCGGCCCATTTCTGGTTCAAATAATCTGGTGCTCCCTTGAATTGGGTGAGTTTCCGAGCTCCCTAAAGGAAGCTGTGGTGACTCCCCTTTTGAAGAAGGCTTCTTTGGACCCAGATGTTTTTTCCAACTACAGACCGATCTCTAACCTTCCCTTTATTGGGAAGGTTATCGAGAAGGTAGTGGCAAACCAGCTGGAGGACCACCTGACCATCCATAATATCTATGAACCTCTCCAGTCTGGTTTTCATAAGAGGCATAGTACCGAGACTGCTCTGGTTCGGGTGCTCAATGATCTCTTGATAGCGAGAGATCCGAGGAACCGCTCTATCTTGGTCCTTCTTGATCTCTCTTCAGCCTTTGACACTGTAGACCATGGGGTTTTACTCGAATGTCTGGAGTCCATCTGTGGACTGTCTTGTACAGTGCTCAGATGGTTTTCATCTTTTCTATCTGTGAGAATGCAGAGAGTGGTGTCAGGGAATTTTTCCTCCGATTCTTTCCCTCTGCAATGTGGTGTCCCCCAGGGTTCGGTGCTTTCCCCCATGTTGTTTGCAGTGTATATGCTGGCCCTCAGAGACATTGTAAGAAGGTATGGGCTGAGGTTTCATTGCTGTGCTGATGATACCCAGCTCTATCTTTCTTTTGCCCCCGACCAGGTTAGTGCTCTCTCGGTATTTAATAGCTGCCTCGCTGAAATCCAGGACTGGATGAATCTAAGCTGGTTAAAGTTGAACGCCGGTAAGACTGAGGTTTTGGTCGTGGACCTGGGTCATGGGTCAGGGGGGTTGGGGTCCGGTCAGCCCTCTGGCATATTGCTGGGGGGGGATCTGATCCCTGCCTCTGAATGGGTGCGTAACCTTGAAGTGGTACTTGACGATGGGCTGACTGTTCGTCATCAGGTGTCAGCAGTCGTTAAGTCCACATTCTATCATCTTAGGAACATCACCAGGGTGAAACACCTTGTTCCATCCAGCGATTTACCCATGTTGGTCCATGCCTTCGCGACATCTCTCCTTGACTGTTGCAACTCCCTTTACTTGGGGCTTTCTGGGGTTGATATCCTCCACTTGCAGCTAGTGCAGAACGCTGCAGCAAGATTAATGACAGGGGTGACTAGAAGGACACATATTACCCCTGTGCTGCGCGATCTGCACTGGCTGCCTATACAGTGACGGATCACCTTTAAAGTAGGTCTTTTGACCTTCAAAGCCCAGCACGGACTCGGTCCTGACTATTTGAAAGAGCTTCTGATCCCTTACCACCCCGTGCGACAGCTCCGTTCAGCTGACGAGGGGTTGCTAGAGGTTCTGAGGGTTATATTGAAGTCTTCTGGGGCTAGGGCCTTTGGGTTCACAGCCCCAACCCTCTGGAACTCTCTGCCTTGCCGGCTTAGAGAATGCACCACCGCGGAGGCCTTTAAGTGGGATTTTAAGACTCTGTTATGGAACAAGGCTTTTGTGGACTGATGTTGTTATCAACTGTTGTTTTTATATGTATATTTTGATTTTATGATTCATTTATACAGCGCCTTGGCATTTGAAAGGCGCTAAATAAAGTTTTATTATTATTATTATTTTATTATTTTTATATGGGCACCAAAAGGTGCTGCGGGTGCCGCAATGTAATCCTAAGGAAAGTTTCTCAGCTTCAGAACACTGTAACTATGGGTCTGTTGAATGTTTTGGGACCAAACCACCAAAAGGCACATCTGTGGGATCAGGACTTGCCACCCTTAAAAATTCAGCGCAAAAGCATGATCCACCTTGGCACAATGAAGTGACAAAGAAAACAACACATGGGACAATGTTTTCGAGAACTGTTTGTGTGAAAACAAAGATGTTTTCATGACACCCCGATACCTTATAATGAAATCTTTTCATGCACAAAAAATTTGGAGGGGAAAAGGTTTCACGTAAGTCTTTGCAGTGCACAATAAATTTTCCCATAGGCTAAAATGGGACATGAAAAACTTCCATAATTTTTGAACAGATTAATATTTTTTCACCAAATCTTCGGAAGGCACCACTTTTACCCAGGCCACATATACACATACACATTTGATTCCAAACAGATGCATCTTTCAGTTTGTTAAGCCTGGCAAAAAAATGCACACAAGTTGAAGGTTTTCACGTTTTTGACACTGTACATCGAACCAAAACAAAACTTCCCAGATCCAGAGATCTACTTTTGAATGCTATGCATACAAATTTACAGGCAAATTGGACAAACAGTTGCAAAGTTATTAAAGTGCAAACTTTGGGGTTTAACATAGAAGTGGCCCGCCAACCCTAACTATAGCTGCACTACCGTGTAGCTATAAAATATCCTAATGATACAGTTATCCTGTATTGCTACATGTCTATACATGTTACTTTAAAGATTTAGTAGGCCATTTCATATTTTTATATCGATATGAATCATTTTTATGTTTGCTTGCATGCATGTGCAAGAAATATAGTGCCACCATACGAGAATTTGTAGGTGTGCCTCCCCCACTTCCAGTGCCCTGCTGCCTTTTGCAGGCACATCCGCACCACGCCAATGAATGTAGGAGTGGTCTATGACAGCCATTCAGATGCAGTGGCGTACAGTTGAAAGCAAAAAAAATGCTGCAATCAGCAGCGGTAATGTGTAGGCACTGCACTGAAACAGCTGTCATAGACAGCTCCATCCCCCTGCAACAAGTAACATGCTGGGAGCCCACCCCAGCCTGCTAATGCACTCCCCCCCACACACACTGTATGGCCGATGGGGGTGCCTGATCCCTTGTCAGCGACTCTGTGCTTCTCCCAACAGAGTTCCAGGTGCCACACTGGAAGCCCAGCCCAGCATGGCAACAGTCCAAAAGGACGATGGGGGTGCCCAGTCCATGTCAGCTCCACTGTATCCCCCCCAAACAAACTTCCAGGTGCCACGCTGGGAACCCACCCCAACATGGCAATAGTCCATATGGCCATCAGGGGTGCCCAATCCCCTGTCATCTCCACTGCCCTCCAAACAGCCTCCAGCTGCCACGCTGGGAGCCCACCCCAGAGTGCAAAAGTCCTGTGTCATCTTTAAAAAAAATGCCCTGTAAGATAAAACAGTCCCTCGCTGACTGTCTTGACCCCCTGCCTCTACCCATGCCCACCGTTTGCACACCCTGCCTCCTCACACCCCCACCTCACCCCATACTTGCCTCCGGAGTATGGCGTGACGATCTCCGGTGGACCAGGAACACGTCTGCACTCTTCAATGTTGACCGCGAACTGAGGAAATGCCAGTAAGCTGTATAATGGAATTAATAGGGTTTTTTTCAACTTTGATGCATACCTTAGGCATTTTGGGGAATTTGTTCACCAAATTTTCAACATGGGGTTCTTGGGACCCCACCTCATGAATTCTGGCACTGTCATTTTGTTATTCGGTCCCAAAAGGTGATTTTGAGGTCACTGCATGGAACCACCTTTCAGGATTGAGTTATGAAATGACAGTGTCACAGTTCATGAGGTAGGCCCCCAAAAACCCTATGTTGAAATTTGGCGACTATTCCCAAAATGACTATTTTATGAGCTGCATTGAGCAGTTCCTACGTACTCTTGTAAGTTTGCAAATTTTTTATATTTTTACTCCAGATTTTCAACATTGCCATTTTACTACACCTCCTTATGAGCAGTACAGCTGTCATTTTTCACATCTCACCCAAAATGTGTTTCCGCGCATGTAGCGCACAATGGCGCATTCAGTGTGCGAAGTCAATGTTCGGGACAGATTAAGAAAATCACAGTGACACTGTTCATGAGCAGAGGTCTTAAAATGGCTATGTTAAAGATTTGGTGACGAAAGTCCATAAAATGACTGTGTTACAAGCGAGCATTGCACAGTTTCCATGCACCCTCGTAAGTTCATGAATTTGTAATAGTTTCAGTCCAGATTTTCACCACTGGCATTTTTTCACACTTCCTTATGAACAGTACAGCTGTCATTTTTCACACCATGGCCGAAATGTGTTTTCGCACTTCCAGCACAGAAATGCGTAGTAGCTGTGGGAAATCACTGTTCAGTACAGATTAAGAAAATCACAGTGACACTGTTCATGAGTGGAGGTCCCAAAATGCCTGTGTTGGCAATCTGCTGTAAAAAATCCCCAAACTAATTACATTACGGGTGTGTGTTCCGCAGTTTCTACGCACACTCGTAACTTCACCAGTTTTTTTAATATTTTCACTGCAGATTTTCAACATTGCCATTTTTTACACCTTCCCATGAACAGTACAGCTGTCATTTTTCACATCCTGTTCGAAATGTGTTTTCACACCTGTGATGCCAAATGGCGTACTCGCTGTGCAAAATCAGCTTTCGGCTAACAAACTGATATTGCCACTGTTCATAAGATGGGGGTCACAAAAAAAACATGTTGAAAATCTGGAGTGAAAATACCAACGAACGCCTGAGGCGTTAGGGTTTCCGACCATAATGCCCCACCCTGTAGAGACTGACAGGCATCAGGGGTGTGACTTGGACTCTTCAGCCCTAAAGTTCACCCCATTCTCCTATACTGCACCCATCTCACCATATTTCCTGATGGAATGGGGTGAGCATAAGGGTCAAAGACCCCAAGGCACACCGTGACACTTGGTGTTTGCAGTGTAGGGTGTGATGAAATGTCGTGGCCGTTATGCTTGATGACCCAAAGGCACACCCCAATGCCTATCAGTCTCTTCAGGGTGGTGGCGGGGTTGGCTTCAGTTCAATACTTCACTGCCATTTCTATTATGCAGCTCTCTAACTCCTACACTATCAATGCCAATGCCAGCAAGCAAACATTCAGCATTGACAAATGCTTATTTTTATATCCATACATGGATGCTGTAGTAATATCTTATCAGTATATCTACTTATGTGGTTATTGTACTAATATCTTACTGCTACTGTATATCTACTTAGCTGACTCCAAGCTTTCATTAAAAAAATGTATATCTTCTGCTTAAACTGTTCCGAAGTTGTCACGTTTTAAAGAAATTATCCTTTAAAATGTCTGAATTTGGAACTGTTGGGGCTAGACATTTTTTTTTTTTGCCATTTAGAATACTTTATTAAGAGTTTTAAAGTAAGCCATACATGCAGTACATGTCACAGTAGCATTAAACATGTCAGACTGCCAACTCTGCCAAACCCCTTCCCCCCTTCCTTCTACCCTCCTCCACCCCCTACTCAATCAAAGGTCCTTTACATTATTTAACCGTCAAAATCTCCCTCTCCCCATATAATTCATCCCCTCTCCCCCTTGGGTCAACTGGACTAAAATAAAACTGCCATATGTCTTCTGCTGCAGAACCTATTATAATAACATGCTTAAATCTATTTAATCACAAAGTTTCTTCATATATTGGAGTTGGATTACTAATCTTCTACAAATCCTTATACCTCTCAGCTAAAAACAGTGAAAACTGCTCCCACCTACTGTTGAAGTTATTTAGAGTATGGAATTGTAAGGGTATTGCCTTTTCTGCATTAAAAGCTGTATGCAATTCCTGTATCCATTCTCTAAAGGGGGGGTGAAACTTCCTTGATCCAATATCTCATGATTAGGAGTAGTGTCACCGCAGAAGTGAGAGCCATATAATATTTGTGTGTCTGATTAGGTATGGCTGAGAGGTTGCCAAGTACACATGTTTCGATATTGAAGTTGTCTCTCCCTTCAAATAAGGGGTTCAAAATTTTTTTGTTTGTTGCCAGAAATGTTGGGTTTTGGGGCATGTCCATATCAAATGTATAATAGAGCCAGGTTCCCAATGACATTTCTGACACAATATACTTTTTTTCTTGTCATAAAATGTATTTTAATTGGTGTGTAATACAAATTATGGAGCACATTAATCCTGATCAGATGCAATCAGTCTTGTTTTACTAATCTATAATTACTTCTCCAGACTGATTCCCAGGTAGAAGTGTCATAGGAAAGGTCTGCGGCCTGTTGCCAGTAAAATGCTTTTGGGGAGAGGTTATCACCAGCCCTACTGGCCAACAGTTTATAAATCTGTGCTATGGGTTTTAGCTCAATGGCCAGTTTAAAAAGATCCCTGAAAAAACTGAGGCCTCTACAGACCACGGTGGATTTCCAAGAGCTTCATTTACACATTGTTTAATCTGCAGGTATTTGAAAAAAGGAATCTCTGTCAGTTGGAAAGCTTCTTGGAGGTCCTTGGAGGCCCGCATTTTGTGATCCTTAACTAAATCTGGGAGCTTGGCTTCTTTTAAACTTTTCCAGTATGCTGGAGTAATAGTCCTATTTCCTAACTGAATGTTCAAATTGTAAACTAGAGGCTGACCTAAGTCCCACCTATTATCCAATTTAAAGTAGGTACACAGCTGAGTATGAGCATCTATTGCCCATGCTAATGGAATATGCTTCCAAGACTGAGGTATTTTTTTGGGTGGGGTGTAAAGCAGTGAAGTTAATGAAATATTACATGAGTGGGCAATTTGTCTCTCTGTCCTATAACATACCAAGTTAGGTGGAACACGTTCCTGAGGGGTCAGCCACTGAGTATATTTACAGCTCTGAAAGGCCAAATAATATAGAAAGAGATGGGGAATTCCAAACCCTCCCCTCTTCTTCCCACCAACTAGTTTATTTATAGCCCTTCTGGGTTTTGTATCTTTCCACAGGAAGGCAGACCAAATAGAATTTATCTTTTTAAGCCATGATTTAGGGAGAGCTAAGTTCAACATAGAGAGGGGATACATTAGCTTAGGGAAAATGACCATCTTAATTAAATTGACTCTTCCCATAGGGATAAGGGCAAAGTTTGCCACCTCTTCAAGTCTTGTTGCATCTGTGTTACTATGGGGTCTATATTAAGAGATTTTATCTTACTAATGTCTTGGGTGAGTTCTATGCCTAGAAAAGTAAATGATCTGGAAGCCCATTTCAAACCCATCCCTTCCACTTCTCTCTTGGTACAAGAGGGTGTCAAGCATAGTACAATTGTTTTGTGGCAATTGAGCTAGTAGCCTGACAGTAAGCTAAAATTGTCTATTAGTCTCAGTACCGCCTGTATGGAATCTTTCCATGAGGAGAGATGAGAATGTCGTCCGCAAACATTGAAATTTTATAAGTGTCTGGGCCAATGTTTATTCCTCTAATTTCCCCTGTCATATTAATTTTTCTAGCCAAAGGTTCAATATATAAATTGAAGAGGATCATGGATAGGGGGCAACCCTGTCTGGTACCTCTTGTTAACCTAAAATTGTTAGAAATAGCCCCATTACATGCGATTCTTGCAGAAAGGGCTGCGTATAGGACTGCAATCCATTGAATGAATTCTTGGGGTATTCCATAACTAGGAAGAAGGTCAAATAAATACAACCAACTAATTCTATCAAAAGCCTTTTCTGCATCAAGAGATACCAGCACTTTGTCCGTATCGGCATCTCCTGACATGGAAAGCAGGTGACAGATTTTCCGAAAGTGGTCACTAGAGTGTCTCCCCGAGACAAATCCTACTTGATCAAGCCCTATCAAATTATCGCCATGCTTTTTTAAGATGGAATGCTAATATGCTGGCTAATAACTTGATCTCAGTATTCAATAATGAAATTGGTCTGTAGTTGTCTGGACGAGTTGGGTCTTTCCCCGACTTGGGTATGACCACAATCCTGGCTTCAAACAATGCCAACTCTTTGACAGGAGCCGAGTACATGTAATTCATTAATGTCTCTAAATAGGGTGCCAGCTCCTCTTTGAAAGATTTATAAAAAGCTGGAGGATAACCATCGGGGCCAGGTGCCTCATCCACTGGCAGCCTATTGATCACCTCCATTATCTCCTGAAGAGTGACATCCCCTATTAATTCAGAACTTTGGGCTACTGTGAGTCTTGGCAACTGGATATCACTTAAAAAAAGTGTTTGTTTAAGTTTGATATTATAGTCTGGGTCTGTGTGGTGAGCAGTGTATAGTTCTGCATAATAATTTTGAAAAATGTTAACAATTCCTTCTTGGTCTGAGGTTAGCCTCCCTGTGTCTCTGTCCTGCAGTGCAGTTACCCATCTAGCCTCTCTTTGCTGTTTTATTTTACTTGCCCGCAATTTTCCTGCTTTTTTGCCTTGCCCAGTATATATCGCCTTTCACTTTGCTGTAGCCCTCATAGTAATATTTAAATTGTATGCTGCATACTTTGCCCTTAGAGAATGAAGTTCTGCCCAACTTCTCTGGTCAGATACTTGACTCAAATGGATCTCTAGATATCTTATGCGAGCCAACCATTCTTCCACCTCTTTTAACTTTTTCCATTTCCTATTGGTTGCAAGTCTGATGAATTCTCCTCACCATGTTGCTTTTAGAGCACCCCATAAAATATATTTTTTCAAAATAGAATTCTGGTTGGAGTCCCAGGAGTCCCTAATAAAAATTCTCATGTGTTTCACTATCTCCTTTTCTGACAACATTTGGATATTTAGTGACCATAATTTGAAAGCTCGCTGAATAGGTGAAAATCTTAATTTAATCCGAATAGGTGAATGGTCAGAGAGCACCCTGGGATAAATCCCAGTGTCCTCAACTTCATATAAAAAAAGAAAATAGTCAATCCGAGAGTGAACCTTGTAGGAAGGAGAATAAAATGTAAAATCTGGCACTTGAGGATGAAGAAGCCTCCAAGGATCTATAAGGCCAGAGTCATTCATTAATTCTCATAGAGCCCGCTGAGCTGGGGATAGGCTAGCTCTCTTACAGTATGTTCTATCTAGGTCATTTGCAAAAACTACATTCCAATCCCCCCTAGAAACAAGGGATATTAGGAACTGATGCTATAATGGTGGCCAAAGGTGGAAGAAAAAGAGGGAGTGTCTGAGTTAGGACCATAGATGGAACCAAGGTGCACTTCTATTCCTGCTAGATTCCCTTGTATTAGTATATATCTCCCATCCGGGTTACACTAGGATTTAATTTCCTTGAAAGGGACGTTCCTTTGTATGAGTATTGCCACCCCTCCCCTTCTTGCACTCTTACCCACCCCGAAGATTTGGCTAACCCAAAGCTTCTGTAATTTCGCTAATTGGTTAGTGGTAATGTGTGTCTCCTGGATCATCACAAAATGTGGATGGTATCTATTGAGATGTCATAAAATAGTGTACTTTTTCGAATTGTCTTTCCCACCTTTGATATTCCATGACATTTTATTCCAACTACCCACGAAATTAACATCTTTTTGGCCATTGTTATACAAATGTCCTGCCTATTCACCTCATTCAAATTATAAATCCCTCTTGAATTATTGTATTCTACTCCCTTTCCCAGTTGACCACCCCATGAAACCCACCCTCCTTTGATGACACCTCACCAAGTCCCCCTCTTTCTTTTCAAATCCCTGTACTAAAACCCAGGCCAGTAGCCTACTCCTATACATTCTGGCTGTCATGCCCTCATGGGAGCAGTCTCCACCACATCTTAAAAGTGCCCAAAAGGGACTTCAAATATTTTACTAACACTACATCAACATAACCTTTTTCCTGCCACAATGAGTTTATAAATGAAGGAGGACATTATAGCTTGCAACCTCAGTGCCAGTTATAGCAATCTAATAAAATTATATAAAGGCTGAACAATCCTTATGTGTTCTGACAACCTTGTAAATTAGCCCATTTTTTCCTATTAAGGTAGTAAGTATGTCTTCCCGTTGTTCTTCTTAGGATAACAAAACGAGAACTGTTGCTTAGGTATTAAAACCTTCTATGTCTATAACTTCGCTAAACAACCTAAAACTTGAACACTGTAACAATGATAAACAACACGGAAGACCTTCACAAAAAATCAAATTAAGTAAAAGAGCCAAAGATTGTCCAATATTTCATCCCACCAGTCTATAAGTCTCTAAATTTGCTGGAGATCAAAACTTCTCTTAAAGTATAAATCTGACAGTAGATGGTACTCTGCATTAGTATGGCAGGCTATGGATTTAGAGTTTGCATAGCCGATAGATGCATAAACAAAACCACTCTGTAACTCCATGGTCTTGAGCATTGCAGCAGCTTGCAATCGACAGTACACATTTTGAATTCACTGTGTGTGAAAAACTTTCATGCGACACTAACTTCTGACTAGATCTATTGTATTAACATCTGAAGTACTTGCTGTGAGTAACTGAAAAGTAAAGACAAATAAGAAACATAGAAACATAGAATTTGACGGCAGATAAGGACCGCTTGGCCCACCTAGTCTGCCCATTTTCCTACCTAACAGATAAGCTGCAGATCCTGGTTAACCAACAGCTTACTTCCTCCTACCCCCCACTAGGACTGCCTTATGCCTGTCCCATGCATTCTTGAAGTCCCCCACTGTTCTTGACTCCATGACCTCCTCAGGGAGGCTGTTCCATGCATCCACAACCCTCTCAGTGAAAAAATACTACCTCACATTACCTCTGAGCCGTCACCCCTCTATCTGCAGATTGTGCCCCCTTGTTCTTGCACATCCCTTTTTCTGGAAGATGCTACCCTCTTGGACTTTGTTAATTCCCTTGAGGTACTTGAAAGTTTCTATCATGTCCCCTCTCTCCCTTCTTTCCTCAAGGGTATACATATTAAGCTCCTCTAGTCTTTCTTCGTATGTCTTCTGGTGCAGACCCTGCACCATTTTGGTTGCCCTCCTCTGGACAGCCTCCACTCTGTCTATGTCTTTGCGGAGATGGGGTCTCCAGAACTGCACACAGTACTCCAGATGGGGTCTCACCAACTGTCTGTACAGAGGGATAACAACTTCCTGTTTTCTACTATTGATGCCTCTTCCTATGCTTCCCAGTATCCCCCCAGCCTTCCTTACTGCCTTCTCCATTGCTTGCCCACCTGGGTCATCTGATATACTACCCCAGGTCCCTTTCTATTTTTACTGTTGTCAGTATCTCACCCCCATTGTGTACGCTTCCCTGGGTTTTGTTTCCCATGTGCATTACCTTGCACTTCTTTGCATTGAATCTGAGCTGCCATACATTTGACCATTCCTCCAACCTTGCCAAGTCCCTTCTCATCCTTTCCACTCCATCTTGTGTATCAACCCTGTTGCAGATCTTTGTGTCATCTGCAAAGAGACATACTTTTCTTCCAGTTCCTCTGCAATGTCACTTATAAAGACATTAAAAAGGACCGGTCCCAGTACTGAACCCTGCGGTACCCCACTAGTAACCCTCCTTTCTTCACTGTGTACTCCATTTACTACTACCCTTTGCGTCCTGTTGTCTAGTCAATTTTTTATCCAGGCTACCACCTTGGGACCCACTCCAAGGCTGGCTATCTTGTGTATTAATCTTTTGTGTGGGACTGTATCAAATGCCTTGCTAAAATCTAGGTAGGCCATGTCAACAGCCCCTCCCTGGTCTACTACTTTGGTCACCCAGTCAAAGAAATCTATTAGATTCATCTGACATGACCTTCCCATCGTGAATCCATGCTGCCTTAGGTCCTGTGCCCCACTGGCCTCTAGGTACTCAACAATTCTTTCCTTCAGAAGTGATTCCATCATTTTCCCTACAACTGAAGTCAAACTAACTGGTCTGCAGTTTCCTGCCTCTGTTCTGCTCCCACTTTTGTGAAGAGGAATCACATCTGCCCTCCTCCAGTCCTCGGGTACCTCCCCATCCTCCCATGATTTGTTAAAGAGAGTAGTCAGCGATGTCACTAGTTCTACCCTTAGTTCTTTTAGAATTCTTGGGTGAATCCCATCAGGCCCCATTGCTTTGTCCACCTCCAATTTTATTAGTTCTTTCAGAACCCTTTCTTCTCTAAATGGACTGGTATCGACCCCCATCTTCAGAGTGTTTCTCTTGTTTGGTTTAGGTAACTCCCCCTCCTCTTCCTTTGTGAATACTGAGCAGAAATATTTGTTCTGTATCCCTGCTTTTTCACTGTCATCTCTACCCACATTCCCTTCCCTTTATTAAGCTTCAGTATCCCTCCTTTGGTCTTTCTTCACTCCCTAATGTACCTATAAAAGGTCTTATCCCCCTTCTTAACAGAATTGGCTATCCTTTCCTCGGTTTGGGCCTTTGCTATTCTGACTGCCTTCCCAGCCTCTTTCTGCTTTAACTGATAAATTTCTCTGTCCTGCTCCTTCTGTGTTTCCTTGTATTTCCTGAATGCTGTCCTTTTCTCCTTAACCTTCCCTGCTACCTCTTTTGAGAACCATAGCGTTTTTTTCCTTCGTTGTGTTTTATTGATTTGCTCTACACAAAGGCTTGTTGCCTCTGTGATGGCTGTTTTGATTACTCCCCATTGTTCCTCCACCCCTCCTTCTTGCCTGTTTGCTAGTGCTTTCTGAGGCACTCTCTCATTTTCCCAAAGTCAGCCTTCCTAAAGTCAGTACTCTTGCTTTGTGTATGGCTTGATTGTATGGCTGTGTTTATCGTGAACCACACTGTTTGGTGGTCGCTTGTTCCCAGATGGCTACCCACTTCTAAATCTGAGATTCTTTCTCCATCCCCATTTGAGAGTACCAGGTCTAATTTTGCTCCCTCCTGAGTGGGTTCCAATACTAGCTGTCTGAGGCATGCCCCCTGTAGGGCATTAAGAATGACCCTGCTCTTGGATGTGCCTGCAGCAAAGGTGCTCCAGTTAACATCTGGCATATTCAAGTCCCCCATCAACAATATCTCCCCTTTTTATGCCATTCTAAGAAAGCCTTCTATCATTTCCTTGTCCTCCCTCCCCCCTGAGATGTGGGTCTGTATACAACCCCATGCAGATTGTGGTGCCATTTTCTGTCTCCAGGGTGACCCAAAGTGCCCATCTGCTCCCTGTTTACTCTTTAGTTCTGTTGCTTGACCCTTCCTTTACATAGAGAGCTACTCCTCCTCCTCTCTTCTTACCCTCCCTGTCCTCCTGTAGATTGTGTATCCTGGTATGTTGACATCCCAGTCATGGTTCTCTGTGTACCGTGTTTCTGTGACTGCCACAATATCCAGGCACCCTCTTCCATCAAGGCCACTAGTTCAGGGAGCTTGTTACACAGACTACGGGCATTGGTACTCATCACCCTCCACTTTTTGATAGCCTTACCCCTTTTAGCCCCATTTCTGTCCTTATTGCCTTTGCCTTTTTTTACATTTAAATCTGTTCTGCTCCCTAGTAACTTCTGTACCTTGGTGTTTACCTCACTAATCACCATGTTTTGTGGGGGGAAGCTTGGATTTCACTGCTCCTTTACCAGTGAAAGGAGTATAGAAATAGTACCTCTAGAAAAGTACCTCTCCCTGAGAGTTCAGCCACCCTTCCCGAAGAGATCAGGAAGCCTTAAGCTTAAGTCTGTAGCAGCTTGGGTTGCAGTCTCATACCATTGGGTTTCAGAAGGTAGCGAAACCTCCAATCTCGCAGGGAATAACATTCTGTTTTTTATTTTAGCCGCCCACAGTTTGGTCTGAAGTGGGCATTAGGTGGCCCTATCTTGTCAGACCTTAAACGTTAGATCGGGGACCAATCTCAATCTCTTGCCCTCCCAATTTATCTTCTCTGTATTTCTGGCAGCTTTGAGTATCTAATCTCTGTTGAGATAGTTCAACACTTTGAAGATGATGGGATGGGGTAATTGATTCAAGGAAGGTCTGGGTCTGATCGATCTATGTGCCTGCTCGATCACATATATAGGGCCATTTGGTGAGGGGCCTGCAATATGGGTGCACAGCTTTTGGATGAATATTATTGTATTATTTCCCTCATCACCCTCTGGGAGCCCGAGTAAGACTACTTTATTACAGCCAGACCTTCCTTCTAGATCGTCGACTTTTTCTTCCAACTTTTTAATCATTTTTTTTAGGGAAACATTCTCTTTCTCTAGTTTGTCTACTCAGTCCTCTATTGACTAAACACGGGCCTCTGTATTGGACACTCACAACGTCAGCTCTGACAGGGATGCCTTCCATTCTTGAAAGTCCAAGATCAAAGAAAACAGTGCAGTTTTGATAGTCGAGATATCCTCTTGGAGCTGATCTGAAGGGGTATTCATCAAGATCAGACCCAAATCAATAGGCTGAGAGGAGCTTCTGCAAGGTCTTTTCACCTCCAGCCCCATCGTGTCCTTTGAATTATCTTTGTCAGAAGCACTGCGACTCATCTCTTTGAACGGCTGCATGACAGGTTCCTTCCGATCTCCAAAGTCTGGCTGATTATCAGAAACAGTAAGAAGCAATGAAAATAACCTTATTAGATGCTGTAGTTAGTAACTTTAGTCTGTAAAGTAACGGAGCTGCACCTATGTGCTGCTTATTCCACCAAGGGAATCACGTGACTCTGAGATTTATTTTTTAAATAACAGTTTGGAATACAGCCATGAAGAATTTGCTCACGTGACACTGTTTTTATGTGTTGATACGATTTTATATGTACCGATACTATTTGAACCTGCTTTTTCAGGATATTATTGGATACATGGGCCCAGATATTCAAAAGGGTTGTGCCATGTGCAACAGGGATGAGCCAGCACAAGTCCAAAAATGCGCCATACTGCGATATTCAGCGGGAGGAAGATGCGCGCCCAAATCACAATGCGCAAGAGCACAATGATAATGAATGCATGTGCAACTGAAGGGGGGAGGAACCATGCATAAATGGTGCAGTGCAATATTTAACAACATGTGCCATGCGCACTAGGGCAGCAAACGAAGTTGCATGATAGCGGAAATAATCCAAAATAAAAAGGAACAAGAGAGAGGCACAAGAATGCTACAGGGAAGCCACATGTTGGTGAACTGCAGGCAGCCACACAGGCACACAGAAACTGGGAGCAGGACAGGGCAGGAGCAGGACAGAACACCTGGAACCACCAGGAACAGAGAAGGTGTGGGGAGCCTGTGCCACAGTGCAGGACAAAAGGGGGAAGTGTCACACAGTACTGAGGTCACAGATAATGGGCAGTACGGCCAGTACAGGGAGGTGTTCCTGGTGCAGGGGGAGTAGCAGCAAGGACAGCAGGGGGAACAGAGAAACAGCTGCTGGGGGGAACACAAGCCAAGGACATGGCCAGTGCCACCATCCAGATGGAGGCAGTTATGAGGGGGGTGAGATGGCAGGCAGCAGCAGGGCGTGGCCATGGAAGGGCCCATCGGTGGTATGCCCCCAACAGACAGTACCGAGCCTGCACCAGCTTCGAGCTGTACACTGATACTGAGATCGTGGGCCGGTACCTCCTGAACCGGGTGATCCTGAGGCGACTCTGTGAGCTGTGTAGTGATGTGATGCAGGCACCCACATGACGGAGCCATGCTCTGTCAGTGGAGACCAAAGTGACAGCTTGCATGTGCCTGCTCACCACGGCTACCTTCTAGAGACCAACAGGGGACATGACAGGCATGACCCAGTCAGCCACGTCATGCCTTCTCACCCAATTCCTCAGCGCACTGCTGCCACATGCTGCGGAGTACATCCATTTCCCCAGCACACTGGCAGAGCACACTGCAAACATACAGGAGTTCCACAGGGTAGCACGTATGCTTGGCATGCTCGGGGCAATAGACTGCACCCATGTGGCCATCCGCACGCCACCTAGCCCCAAAGGGGCCGCATATACGAATCAGAAGGGGTATGCAAGCATCAACTGCCAGGTGCTGTGTGATGCCAGGGGGTGCATAATCAATGTCTGTGCCACACACCCTGGGGGAGCACATGATGCCTTCATCTGGCACCAGTCTGCACTGTGCCACAGGTTTGAGAGTGGGGACATCCCCACTGGCCACCTAGTGGGTGAGTATGCAAACCACACAGAAAGACATGGAGCTTGGGAGGGGCATAGTCAGAGGTGACATGGGTATTGGCCTAGATGGCCCAAGGCAGGGTAACAGTGGACACCCACTCTGTCCCTGGCTGCTCACACCATACCGGTGGCCCGTGACCCCATCGCAGCAATGCTACAATGAGGCACATGCCACCACATACAATGTCATCGAGTGGGTGTTTCGGATGCTGAAGACATGTTTCCGTTGCCTGGACACATCTGGTGGTGCCCTACAGTACAGCCCCTCGAAGGTCTGTGGGCTATTCCTGGCCTGTTGCATCCTGCACAACATTGCCAATGACTGTGGGATAGCCGTACAGGTCGAAGAGGGGACAGTGATGAGGACGCTGGTGAAGATGGTGATGGGCAGCCCCCCCCTTGGTCGAAGGGACCCCCAAATGATCTGAATGGCACAGCTGTACTGGGACACCATCACAGAGGAGCACTTCAACCAACCCAGGTAAGTCATGGGGCCATGTGCAACCACCAGTGGCAAGGGCACAACCCACAAACACTCATGGACAAACCTCAGGGGTGCATGTCATTAAGGGAATTGGCCGAGCATGGAACCATACACACCGTCAGGGATGGGCAAGGTCTAACATGGCACGTGGTCACACACACACACACACCCCACACAAGACATGCACAATGGGTAGGAGGCATGCCGACCCCAACCGCCACCACTAGCCACACACATGTCCACAGACCACCATGCCCAGTGCCTGTCATTGTGCGTGTGTCAGATGCTGGGCACCATTGCACAGTGGCAGACAGCACAATGCAGGCATCATCATGCACATGCCACAGTGGACAGCAGCCGGGAGGGTGTGCAGATGGAACGTGTGTGTCTGTGTGTGTGTGTGTGTGTGCAGGGCCAGGTACCCCACCCGTGCATTGTACGTTGAACAACACAATGCACACAGGGCAGCATCAGACAGTAGCCATGGTGGGAGACAGATCAGTCACATGCCATAGTGCCATGGCTGCCATGGATGTGTTGGCAGCCCTGCCGAGACCTGCCAGCAGTGACAGGCTGACCAATGGCCTCATTGGGTGGCACCAACGGTCCCCCAGGGGTTCCACTGAGTGAACGCGACTGTACTCCCGCAGGGGTCTGCAGCACATTGAATATGTCTGCGTCAGGCATGCTCGGGATGCCCACAACTGAACCCGGTGTCAACAAGGAGGTTGTCACATGACTCCGGGAATGGGGGGTGGACATTGCACTGCACGGTGTCTGCGACGCATGGGCAAATAACTGTGTGCCCATTGTGGCCATGACAGCTGTGATTGCCTGTGTCTGCCTGTCAATGGCAGCGGTCACATCCTCCCGCATCCGGTCCATCCCTGCCAGGAGCAGAGCAGTGTCTCTGCTGCACCGCTCCTCTGCCTGGTGCAGAGCCGCACTCAATGCATCCACCGCCGTCACAAGCCACAACTGCTGATCGACTGATTCTTGGAGTATGCGGGTGTGCTCTTCTAAGAGGTCATCTGCCTAATTGGCATGCTGTCCCTCACAGTGTTCACAGCCCTGATGGGCAGCACCCCTTGAGGGTGGATGCTGCACACCAGGGCCAGGCCTGGGCATGTCCACAGGTGGTGAACTGACGCTGCCCCCTGACACTGTTCCCCCATGGCCATTGGCCAACTGCTGACACTGCCCCTCCAGCTACCACTCTCCAGGGCTTAACGGTGCCGCCACAGTGGCTGCAACAGCCCCACTGTCCTGGACACACACCAGTGCTGCCCCACTGGTGCAGACAGGCACAGGCTGGGACTATGATGTCATGCAGACCTCCACGGTGGCATCACCCACGGCCATGCCAGTGATGTCACCTGCTGTGTGGCCATCCTGCGGCCCACACGTATCACTGTCCATGAAGTGAGCTTCATCATCATCAGTGACGGATCCGGCACCAGCCTGGGTCTCAGCATGCTGGCATCTATGGATGCTGGCAAGCTGGGACATGGGCAGGGCCTCCTCCACACCTGCTCCACCAACATCAGTCCGGACATCCAAGTGGGCCCACTGTTGTCCTGACTCTTGGATCCCTGTGGAGGTGGATGAGCCCTCCTCTGTGTCCATGGTATCACCCTCAGTGGACAAGCCCACCACTGCTGACCCATGTAGATGCTCAGGAGCTGTAAGGGAACGCAGTGGAATTAATGTATCTGCCCTACCCTGTCCCCCCCATTGATAGACCAGGACCTACCATGCAGTGACGATCTACCACCCATCTGGAATCCACCACCTGGAACACCCTCAATGGCACAATGCTGCATGCTGCCAGCAACCCGCTCTTCTTGTGGGGTCAGGCGTTGCACGGCCAGCTGTCCCCCACCAGTCATAGCCCGTGCTGCCCTGATGGCAGCAGCCTTGTCCTTAATCCTCTGCCTGTCCATGCCCATCTTCTTTTTGCACTCCTGCATGGACTGCTGGTGGCTGCCATGCAGGTTGATGGCACGCACCACCTCTTCCCATGCAGCAGTATGGGCATGTGGTGTTCCCCACCGTCCTCTGAGCAGCGGCTCCTGGTCAAAATAGGCCTCAAACAGGGCATCTGTTTCTGCCTTTGTGAAGTTAGGCCTCCTCTTCCTCCCACATCTCTGTTCCTCTTCCTCCACCTCACGATCGCTCATTCTTCATCCTGTGAGAATGACAGGTGTTACCTGTGACTGTGCAGTCCCATGCATGTCCCACACACCACAGTCCACACTCCCAAACAGCATACAACTCACCACAATAGACTGCAATAAGAGACTATGGCCACTGCAGCCCAATGTTGCATTTTTATAGTGCAAGACATGCAAATGAGGCGAGGTGCAATTATAAGTGGATGCAAATGCAGTATCTGCACCGTTGAATGGCTGATTAGCTGATTTGCATATGCCGGCTGAATATCGCGCTGTTGAATTTTGTGCAGTTGTGTTGAACGTGCTCAGGCAAGGGTGCATTTCTGTGACATGCACAGTACACACCGAACATCACATGCCCGGGGTGATGATGCAGATGCCTGCCACGCTGCTGATGTGCTGTGTGTGACAGACAATGCAGGGCATGGCCACCATTGTGCCAATGATGCTACTGTGCTGTTCACATATATGGCGCTCTGGCATTGGGGCACTGTAGGCACACTGGGGCCACAGTGTGGAAGGCTGCTACAGGAGGTGGCACACAGGCACCCAATCATGCTACATGCAGTGAGTACCAATGGCGCTGTGGCGGTCCGTGTGTGAGAGAGCCTTGACCCTGTGTCTGACCTTTGCCCCCTAGGCACCATGCATCCACATGGGTGCACCACTATCATGCTGTTCGGTGATAGCATGATAGGGAATGGCAGCACTGTACTGCACAGCATCTGCACATGGCGGACCGTGCTACCGAGTGCCATTTTGACTCCAACCAGCTTCAGAGATGGCAAGAAGGAGGGCTGCTGTTTGGAGCCAGGTGGAGCTGGCCAGTTTGGTGGCCATAGTAGAGCCCCCATGCTGAGGCACTTTTTGGAGATGCACCCCTGGACAGGGCCAGGAGTGCAGTATGGGAGGAGGTGGCAGTGGCACTGGAGGAGGCCACAGGAATCAGGCGCACGGCTGAGCAGTGTCACCGCAGATACAGGGACCTCCAGTGCAGGGACCTGGACAGGCTTGCCTGCCTGTGGGCACATGCCAGGAGGGGCATGGTGCCATGGCCAGGTAGGTGCCCCATCCATACAATGTTAATGTCCATACGGGTATCACGGTGGCATGTGTCCAGCACATGGGGGGGCATCCAGTGTTGGCCATGGTGGTGGTATCGAGGTGGGGGGTGGATGGGTATGGCTGTGTGGGATTGCACACACACGGGGTGGGGGGACTTTGCTACCAGAATGTACTGATGTTCCTCTCTCCATGTTTGCACCCTAGGCCCGGAGGAGCACCGGCGGGTGAGGGAGAGGGAGGTGGCACCAAGATGACCAGCAGGCCAGGAGGGATGCTGGACCACACTGGCACAGGGACCAGCCTGATGATGGTGAGTGTCTTACATCCATGATTACTATTGCATGCTGTGTAACAGGGCGGGCAGCGGGACATGGCCACCATCCATTGACACCAGTGCCATGCACGCAACTTGTTACAGTCAGCACTGTCCAGTGACACTGCATGTCTGGGAGTGCATCAATGGTGGTCCATGCATGCACCGGGTACATGGCTGTACCACTGCCTTCACACCGCATGGCCATGTCACTGTACGGCCACGGTGGTGCTGTGCGGGACATGGGCGGTGGGTGTGTCCAGCGGTCCACATGGCTGTGGGTGCCTGGGTAGGCAAGTCTTGTGGACACGGTCACTGTGGGTGGTCGCACACCGTCACAGGGGCGTGGCACACAGCTGTATGCCATGCACAATGGGTGGGCTTCAGGGGGCTGGACAGTCACACTTATTGACTCTGCTCCCTTGTCCTAGGTGGGCAATGCTGGATGGCCCTAGAATGTGGCATGCAGGAGCTGCTTCAGCTGGTGTGGACGTCCCTGGCACTTCTGGAGAGGATGGAGCGCCATGGGGTCCAGAGAAGAAGCACCCGGAGGTGCTACAGGAGTGGAGAATGGGGCAGCCAATAGGCCCTCCATGACCCCCTTACTCACCTAACCCCACTGGACCCACCCTCACATCCCTTCTTCCCTCTCCCATTTGTACACCCCTGCCCCATGCCCGCCCCCACCTGGTTTGTGGCCCTTTTCCCCCACTCTTGTATATATTTGTAAATATGTTTGATTGTTTATATTGTTTAATACATACATTTTGTTATGACAACTGTGGTGGTCTCTGATTTGCAGCAGGCTACAGGTGCTTGGCTGCAGTGGTGTGCATGGCATTGGGGGTGGTGCAGGCATGGGCGTGTGTGTGTGTCCGGCAGGCACCTGCCTATGGTGTGGGTGGGGGAATCAGTCACTGTCTGTGGTTTATATGTTCTCTGTGTACTGGTTGCCTGTGCAGTGGTCCACAGAGCATGCTCTGTGTCCATGCTGCCCCTGTCAGACCATCCATGGGCTGTGCAGCTGACACCCTTGCATGTCTGTGATATGCACCATCTGCTGGCATGTCAGTTCTGGCTGTCCATACTGGACAACCACTGTACCCAGCACAATGCCAGGTTGCCTTCTGTCACCAGTGTGGTGCCCGTCTGCCTCGGGTGGCACTGTGGCCTCCACTGTTGTTGTCCCCCCTCCATGCTGTCACTAGTGTCTGTTGCAGGGGATGTGCTCTACTGTCTGTCACTTGTGCTCCGGCCTCATGCTGGTTGCATACAGCTTCATGGTGCCTGCGCAGGGTGGCTGACACACCTGTGCCATGTAGGGGTGCTGGCCGTGTGTACACAGCTGCCGTGGCCACAAGCTAGTGGCTTGGTTGACCCACTACTGTGTCCCTGTGTTGGTGTGCCCTTGGGTATGGGTGAGTGTTTGTCCATGCACTGTGTTGCATCCTGTGTGGTGCATGCTTCCATGCAACACTGTGTGTGTCTGTGCTGGATGTTGTGGCCAGTGCTGGGACAGGATGTGTCCTTGGGAGGGTGTGCAGGGTGCTGTGCCACTGGTGGTGGGGTCCAGGGCATGCCCTGTTGCATGTGGGGTACCTTGTGTGCCAACACATGGTCAGTCTCTCAGCTGTACCTCGGGAGGGACATGCAGTGTGGCACTGTGTATGCAGTTGTTGCATCACTGTCTGCTGCCGCCCGCTGCAGGGTGCACATGGTGGGGCTGCCTTGCATGGCTCCATGGTGTACAGGGTTGCATTATCACAGTTGGGGTGGTAGCATGCATGGGGTGTCCTGCACTGTTGGGCGCTACTCCTGGGCAGGGTGTATGGGGATCGTGGTGCAGGGTATGCTCTGCATTGGTGAGATGGTGTGGCATGGGGTGATCATCCCTCCTTGTGTGCTGGTCACAGCTTGCCAGGGGGTGTGCTGGGGCACCATGCCCCGGCTGTTGGTTGGTTGCTGGTATCCATGGGCCGGTGGTTATTCCAGCTCTCCACCAGTTGTGCAGTGCATGGGGTGTGGGGGGCAATGTCTGTTCTGCTGTGTGCTCCTCTGCCCATCTGTGGCATGGGTGGTGGGCCCCTGCATCCTGTCCCTGCGCATCCCTGGTTGTGCTGTTGCACTGCTGCCCTGCTCCATGGGGCACCCCGGTTGCACTATGGCACATCTGGACTGCTTCACTGAGCATCCCTGGTTGCGCTGTGGCACAGGTGGCACAATATTCAGTTGTGTGCCACAGGCGCATCTTGACCTGCACAGTTTTTGAATTTCACACTTCTTGCGCATGGACACAGTGGACTTGCGCTTGTTCCTGCTGTTGCGCACTTTTTGGGCACTGTTTGTATATCCAGGCCATGTCTTTTAGTTGTGATACAGCAAAAAAAAAAAAACAGCAAGTACATAGTGTTGATACTTTTTTGTAACAAAAGATGGCATCCAAACAATTTCTTTATATCTATACATAAAATTACATGCCATTTATTTAAAAAAAAATAATAAAAATGTTTTTGTTACTTGTTTTGGTATGATTGTAAATCTACACATTATTTTTTTTTTTTTTACTTAGTTGTTTAACCAGGTATAGCACACTAAGCTGGAAGCTTTTTTACAGGAGCGACCTGGGAGCACAAGGAGGTTAAGTGACTTGCTTAGCATCACACAGTATGCAAGTGGAAGCTGTGGGATTCAAACCCAGGTCTGGTCTGCTGGATGTCACCAAATTTGCAGCTCAAAGCCTTAGACCACTGCGCTATACTGCCTCCTAATTAGTTACTGTGTATATTTCAATTTAATTTTCATTCATCTTATAATCTTAACCATGTGACCATTTCAGTCCCCCCTCAGCAGTTCAAAATCTTCCTCATTTCGAGGACAAAGCCTACAAAAGTGTTGCAAAATATTAATGCACTGCATTTACGTGCAGGTTTGGTTATTGAGGAAGATAATAGTTATTCAGGTCTTTTCAGATAGTTAAACCTGCACATAAACAGTCCAGTTTCCTGATAACCAGTTCAGTACTTTGAAAAAGATGACTTGACAATCAGTCAGAGACCCACCTATTACCTCAGTGGCAGGAGACTATATAAGTGTCAGTTTCTGAACCAAAAAGTTGTAATACAGCCAGTACCCTGATGTCCCAGTTCTAGCTCTATAAAGACTGTCTTTTTACAAGATGCTATTTATTAATTTATTTAGAAAAGTTTCAGCAGAAAGGTAAACTGAGCTGAGGACAGTTTGTTCCAGAGATATCCTCAAGGAAATGTAACAGGAAGGTTTTACAGTACAAGAAAAATCAAATTAGTATTATTCACAAGCATGCAAAATAATTTTAGCTGTATATATACAATTTTCAATCTATAGAGTAATTATGCAATACTATATATCATAAGTACAGAACATAATATTACAATGGAAATAAAAAATCCTGTGTATAGGAATATGCACAGTGCAGGAAAAAAAGATAAAATTATAGAAATATAAAAACATGGACAATGACAGAAGAAAAATGTTCCATCTAGTCTGCCTGTAACACCCTGTCACACCCCAAGACCTTTTCCCAATATGGGGTCTTTGTCCACACTATTTATCCCCTTGCTCTGTGTTTTACTACTACCCCGTGAGTAAATACTAAGTCCTTAACTCTGTCCCAGCTGTGTCTGAAATCATTAATGATTGTGATGTCCACCACCTCCATTACAGACTGTTCCATGGCTCCACTACTCTCTCTGTAAAATAAAACTCTCTCACATTTCTCCTGAACCTCCTCCCCACCAGCTTCCACTCATGACATTCTGCTCTAGATTTGCTACTCTTGTTAAGTAGTGCCTTACAGTTTACCTTATTCATTCCTTTGAGTAACTTGAAGGTCTCCATCATATCAAACCTCTCTCATCCAGCCTCAAGTGAGTGCATGTTCATTGCCCTAAGCCAGTCATGATAGGATCTACCCTGCTGGCCTGAATCCTTTTGGTTACCCTGTGGTTCACCATCTCCAGCCTGTCCTTGTCTTTCCTTTGGTGAGGACTGCAGCACTGGGCACAGTACTCTAGGTGTGGCCTCCCCAGTGATCTATAGAGAGGCAATAATACATTTTCCTCTTGCTTTCAAAACCCCTGTGTATGTACACTAGAATCCTACTTGTCTTGCTGTAGGCCTCCCTTGTTATACTGGCTAGACTGTTTAAGGGAGACCCTTATAATGATGCCTAGGTCCCTTTGTTCAGAATTGGTGTCCAGCTTGTCCCCTTTCATCCAATACTCTGTTGTGACATTCTTGTTCCTTATGTGTATTGCCTTGTACTTTTCCCTATGTGAATATATATCTGGTGGCACACAGTGTTAAAGCAATAAACTCAGCACAAAAACTGAGCAAGAGAGAAAGGGGATGAGGTGCAGGATCAGACTTGAGTGGAGTGGTTATACAGGACGTCTTTCAGGGTAGAGAGGGGAGACTGAGTGCATGGAGGAGGAAAGTAGGTAAGACCAATGCCAGTGAAGATGATAAGAGAGGGCAGACTGCCCTACAGTGGAGTTGGTGTGGGGGCAAGGGGGGAGTGGGAGTCTGTGGAACACAGGAAGTTTGAGAAGGGGAGTTTTCAAGAGAGGAGAGAGCTGGGGTAATAGTGGAAGGAAGCAAATCAGAACCTTGAAATAAGAAAGGCACAATGGGATAGGAATCTACCCTTCATAGAGGGAAGAGTGAGGGAGGAAGATTGTGAGCAGTTACGGTTACAGGGCAGACAACCAAAGGTAAAAAGACAGAAGAAGCACAGTTCCTCACAAACATGGAACAACCCTCATTTAGCTATCATGCCACCTCACTCTGGAACTCAGTACCCCCTTCATCCAAAATTCATCAACAGACTCTGCCTTTATTAAGAAGCTGAAAGACTATTTCCTTGCACTCAGCATCTGTGACTGTGTTGGCTAATCTCTCTTTTGTTTCCTTTTCCGTTAAGCCATTATTTGCACTGTCTATATCATACCTAGTGCTGCCTGCACCCATTACCCTTGCACTGTATATATTTAGAAAATGGGCTTTTTGTTTCCTGGGTTCTGATTGGCTGGTACTCCTGCCAGGGGAGTACATTAACTTTCAATAGATGCCCAGGAAATAAAAAGTGTTAGCCCAAGTGCCGCTTTACCCAGTCAAGTACCATAGTGCCCACCCTTCTTGTTCATTGGCTGAAAGCACCCTCACTGAAGTTGAAATTGCCGCCATGTTTTTCTCTCACTTAGCAAGAGAAACTGCCCCAACGCTTCCTAGTTCAGTGCTATGTATGTCAGGAAATTGCATATCAAACTCCACTGGACTTAGTTCTCCCTTTGTTTTTTTATTCTCTCATGCTCTGCGATTGTCCATAGCGGGAGTCACAGACACCTGACTGTGCTCTCATTTGTCCCTTTTTCAACTGCCACCCTCTTGCTCCTGAAATTGAACCTGCCTGTGATTAATTTTGGTAGTACAGATTGTCCTAACAGTGACGTGAAGCAGCTCTCCTTTCCTTACCGTCACACTCCCCTCCTGAGAGAAAAGCACAGATTGAGTAATCCCCAGAACACAAACACCGAGAACTCATCCTGTCTCATACTTTATGTTTCCACTGTTTGTTTTTCAACAGTACATTCTGTTGTCTCCCAATGGTGAGATCAGCAATGTTGCTGACTGATCCACCACAGCACCTCCAGACATTACGCTGCAGCCGGTTGAAGTTACTGTGCCTTTTCAAAAGTGCACAGTTAAATTCTTGACTGCAAGCACCCGAACTGCCGGAGCCCAGCACAATCCTGACTTTAGTTACTGAAGGCACTCTTCTCTCCATTGCATCACTCACCATGCTGGCTTCTCAAGCAACAATAAATGGAACAAAAGATAAAATGGATAACGAACATCAAAAAGGCACTAAAACTCTTAAAATAGTCACCGATCTTTTTTGTCCACACAAAATGACAGCATATTCTTGGCCATTTCTCATGGCCCCTACCTCTCGCTATTCCCGCCTTTCACATGCTGCTTTCCCTACTCGCAAAGAAAAAGGGTAGAAAATATACTTGCTCCACAATTTTTAACAAAAAATGGAAATGTACCTTCTTTTCTGTCCTTGCATCATAATTTCCTTGTTTGTAGCAATGCACAGAAGAATGGGGTGATGGAGAATAACGGGTAACAGCATGTAGGTCTTAGTGTGCTGGGGGGGTTGGGGAAAGTACAGAAAACTTTTTTTTAACTAAGACTGTTTATGTGGGAGGGGGTAACCATAACAACCAGCTTCTGTCCTTGGACTCTTGAAGGACAAAAATCCATAGCTCAAAAAAAATCATTGTAATACAGGCAGAGGGACTGTTTTATTTTATTATAAATGTTATTTTAAACTAATTTTCTGTCAACTTATTTTTATTAAACTAATTTGTTTTACAGTGCCCACTTTCTAAGCGCAATAATACCCTCCAGGGTGGGTGGTATTGGGAAATACCAGACTTCCAGAGGCTATAATGCCCTCCACCTGCAGCATCGGGCCTCATTACACCCCTGGGCTGTCTGGTATTTCCCAATACCACCCATCCTGTTGGGTATTATTGCTTACATATATATTATAGTGGCACGGTATTGTCATTATAGTTAGGGTTGAGTACCCCATTTAAGGTTAAAGTGTGAAATTTTGCAGCTTAATAACTTTGCCACTGTATGACAGATTTGCCAGAATTTTGGCAGGCATGAAGTGGTACCATAGATCTCTAGATCTGCTAAGTTTCATAATGGTAAGATATACCGTTGCAGAGCTATTAAGCTCAATAAAAAGTTGCATTTATGCTTTTTGGCACATTCTTTGCTCACGCCTACGGGTCGCACGGTTTATATGACTAGTCCAAAACCTTCAGGAAACATGCAGCCGGGGTCCCCGATGTGTCTTTTGAAGATTTTGGGAAAAAATATTAAATGGTTCAAAAGTTATTCAAAAAACAAGTTTCCCAGTATAGTCAATGGGAAAAGTTAATGAAAAGTTCGACAGTGTCGTAAATGCAGTTTTTAGTGTCACAAAAGACCCCTGTAGTGTCATGAGTCAACCATTTTTTTTTTCCAGTTACTAGTCACAGAAATGCTTGGCATTTAAATTTGGGACCATCTAGGGACACAATTCTTTTTGTGTTCACCTAGTCGAGCCCTGAGGATGCTAGCCATGTTCTTTTTGGGGGGGTTTAACATCCCAGAAATATGTTTTTCAAATTTTTGTAAACTGTAGTGCCACAAAGTAGTGTTGCACTTGCGACACTTTCGTGATTTTTTTTGCAAAATTGTAGTGATTTGCGACACTACTTTGTGACACTATGCCAAAAAGAATAGGAAATTTTTGCCACCCTGCTGCAAAAGAACAATTTGGTCTTTTGGGCTGAAATTTGGAGGGATGAAAGCCATGATCCCACAGATGTGCCTTTTGGTAGTTTGGTGACAAAATATTAGAGGGCTGCAAAGTTATAGTACTCTGAAGTTGACTATTTCTCCCATAGACTAATATTACGGTGTCCGCCACTCCTTTCGGGGTCCGTATCCCGGAAACACTTCGAGATACAGGCTTTTCATCAGAAAAATGCTTATTAAGTACAAAACTAGCCAGGAAAGTCATAAATTATATGAAATTTAAATTTTTTTCTACGTCATACGGTTCCTGAGATATAAGCAATTTAGTATTCCAAATGCGTTCATTTTCTGCTCCGAGGCCCTTTATTATGCATACATTCTTTGTATTTACTGTGTTTCTCAATGCAGCTTTTGGGGGGGAAAAAAGGATGTGTGCTTTCGTTACAGTTACAGTTAATGTTTCCACTTGCATTTCCGCAACCGTTTGCATTAGCATTCTCGTCTATGCCACCGTATGTGTTACCCTTTGCATTTTTGTTTGCACTTGGTTTGCATTACTGTTACCATTTGTATTTCCATAACTGTTTCTGTTTGCATTTTGTTTTGCGTCACTGTGTGCATTATCATTTGCATTTGCATACGCGCTTCCATTTGCATTTGCGTTTCCTTTGGCATCATCGTTGGTGTTACCATTACCATTTGCATTTCCAATTGCGGTACCTTGACCGTGCGTGTTACCATTTGTGTTTCCATACATGCTTGTGTTTGCATTTCCGTTTGCATTACTGTTCACTTTGGCAACATCGTTGCTGTTACTGTAACTGTTTGCATTTCTAATTGAGTTACCGTTACTGTTTGTGTGTTCGTCACCATTTGCGTTTCTGTTGGCCTTAGCATTTGCATTTTCAGTTGCGTTTCCATTGTTGATTGTGTTACTGTTTCCTTCTGTGGCACCGTTGCCTTTACCATTTGCATTTCTGTCTGCATTTGTGTTACTGTTTGAATTTTTCTTACCGTTTGCGTTACTGTTGTCGTTAGCGTTTACGTTACTTTTTTGCTATCGTTTGCTTTTCTGTTGCTGTTAATGTTTGAGTTACCATTTGCGTTACCATTTCTGTTTTCATTAACGTTTGCACTTGCGTTTCTCTTACCGTTTGCATTATCATTTACATTTGTTTCACCATGTGCATTACCATTTGCAGTTGTATGTGCATTACCATTAGCACTACTATGTGACAAAAAATTACATTCGGGCCCCGCACTCCCACCACCACATTCCATTCACTATTTATAGTACTCATTCTCAAAAAGAAGGGAAATTCATGGCAAAAAAATCAATTTAATGCATCAGTTAGGGTTGTTCTGATGACAAAGTGAGGAAATTCTGCGTTGATTGCCACCCTTTTTAAGCCCACCCCATCCTCACCAACAGGCACTGGGGTGTGTGTTAGGGTCATCAGTCCTAACTCTCACCCCATCCCATGTGTAAACAAGCTGAGGTGGTGCAGTACAGGAGAATGGGGTGAGAGTTAGGACCGATGACCCCACTGCACACCCCGATGCCTGTTGGTGTGGATGGGGTGGGCTTGAGGTGCAAGTGGTGGCAACACTAACACTGAATTTCCTTGCTTTTGTCACTGTGGAACAACCCTAACTGATGCATTAAATGGATTTTTTGCCATGAATATATATATATATATATATATATATATTATATATATATATAGTCTTCAATGAAAAACTCCGTTAATGCATCAGTTAGGGTTCTATCCAACAATAAAAGTATGGAAATGTGGTGTTCACAGTTCCTAACACCCATCCACACCCCAACCACCCTACCACCTCACCTCCCCATTCCCCACACACAACAGGCATCAAGCTGTGTCTTGGGATCATTGATCTAACGTTCACCACATTCCATGTATAAGGAAGCTGAGATGGTACAGCATAGGAGAATGGGGTGAGCATAAGGGTCAATGAACCCAAGACACACCCCAACACCTGTTGGTGTCTGAAGACTGGGGGTGAGGTGGGGTGGTAGGGTTGGTTGGTGGGGTGGGATGGAGTGTTAGGATTAGGAACCCTAAGAACACATTTCCATACTCTTGTCACTGTAATATCAACCCAAACTGATGCACTAACAGAGATTTTTGCAATGAATGTCCTTACTTTTTGTGGAAGTATCACCATAGCCATAGTTATTTGTGGGAGCACGGGGCTATCCCAGCCCTGCGCGCCCATCTATCTGTACATGTAGAGACATGGGGCCCAATTCCAGGATGTCATACACCTGGTGCAAGGTGATGTACACCAAACCCTATGGTGTAAATCACACCTTGTGCCATGCGATATGCAAGTCCCAATTCCACGATGTGGCTTGCACCATGTCACATGCGGGTTGTGCCAAAGGTGGGCTATGCCACCCACTGTACCCACAACCTGCTGTGGCATGGTGCAAGGCTGGGTTACTGCAGCACCTGCACTGTATTCCAAAAGGGCAGCTGCAATAACCCATTTACGTGATTACAAGATCCGCAATGGTGCTGCAGGTTAGACCAGTATGGAGGTGGTCTAAGGGGTATCTGTCATGGCAAAATGATGGATGCCCCCCACAGTGTCACAGAATACACATTGCCATGCTCCACGCACCCCCCCGACACAGTGCTGCCCCCCAACCCCGATTTTCAGGGAGCCCCGGGTCCATTTTGTGACATGCCTCCCATGTGTCTGTGCCTCTCAGCCAGCCCCCTCAAGGTCCCCAGGGGATTGCAGAAGTGCTACTGGGTGGGAGGGGCTCCATGGAGAAGTTAAATGAGGGCTGTGACTTGCAGCACCCAAGTCTGTTGCGCCATTCCCGTGGTGCAAGCCTACAGCTGCCACAAGTCACAGGTCATAGGTGCCAGGGACCCTGCCTGTCTTGGAATAGGGTGCAGAGTCCACAGCATATCACCAAATGTGCAACTTGCATACACCCGTGAGTTGCGCCATGTGACTTGGAAGCGAGCCCCTTGTAATTATCCTTCATCTCCCATGAGCCATGATTTCCCTTATTTTAATGTGGGAGCACATGGTCCTTCAGACCCTGTGCACCTATCCCTTTCATAGATGCCAGAGCAAGTTATCACCATAGCCATCCGATTACCCCAAGACATGTACCTGGTACAGAAAAGTTTCAAAACCCCACCAAAACATAATTCTGTGTAACTACAATGCCATTCCATGTCATAGGTATGAAAACACATTTTTGACAGGATTTGAAAAATGACAGCTGTGACATACATGAGGTGGGGTAATAAGAAGGCTATGTTGTAAATCTGGGGTCAAAATATTGAAAATTGCAGTAGTTAAGAGCGGATGGGCTGAAATTGTGACAAATGGTCATAGCTTTGTCATTTTTTCATAATTTGACCCCAACTTTTCAACATAGTCTTTTTATCACTCCACCTCATAAACTCCATAGGTGAAAATTTCTTAATTCATGGCAAAATGCCATTCCACACCACAGGTGCAGAAACACATTTCAGGCAGGATGTGAGAACTGACAGCTGTACTGTTCATGAGGTGGTGTGAAGAACTGGCTATTTTGAAAATTTGGAGTGAAAATATTGAAAATTTGGCAAAGTTCCACACCTGCATAGAAAATTTCAATGACTGTGTGTAACTTGGGTGTTTTGGGGTATTTTTGCACCAATTTTTCAACATATGCATTTTGGGACCCTACCTCATGAACACTGGCACTGGCAGCAGTGTCAGTGGCTCAGTAGGTAGCACACTCACCTCTGAGGCTGAGAGATCAGAGGGCTGTGGGTTCAGTTCCCACATCTGGCACTTGGGTTAATATCCCAGTACTGACACTGTAATGCAGCATGAGAGGGGTGCTGCATTTCTGAGGTGCCGTCTTTTGGATGAGACATTAAACCGAGGTCCCATCTGCCTGGATTGGTGGTAGTTCAGGTGGATGTTAAAGATCCCATGGCACTTATCGAAAAGAGTAGGGGAATTTTTTATTATAATAACATCAAAAGAAATTAATACAAACAGTGTTGAATCACACAAAACAATACATGAGAAACTATAAGGAAATCAGTAATTGTTTTGATAAGAATCATAACAAAATAAATCAGAATCTGTGTTACATCACACTTATCCATAATCAAAATAAATTTAAGAGAAAGAAAAAGGAAGGGAAAAAAAGGAAAAAGAAAACAAGAAAAATAAATCATACATAAGACATACTAAATCAAACAGCCTAAACAGCATACCCAACATCATTTGTCCCCATCTCCCCCATAGTTTGTTACATAGATAACAAATCACTACCGAAACCAAAATTAGTGAAACAACCTATTCATATTTAATAAACCTCGTGAATCCCTTCCACCAATTAACCACCTTCCTAGCGGTAGCTAATTCGCAATCCTTAAGATACATCCTTTCCATAGCCCCATGAACTAATAATCCCACCGTATCATAAGGCATTAATTTTTGGTATAGAACCCACTGGCATCTAGCCTGCCATAAATAATAAGTTAGACAACAACAAAATATTTGCCAGGTTTCTAAATTATACTGCCCCCCCAACTGAGGATAACTACCTAAAATTAGCATACCATAGTCCAGATGCAATAACCATCTCATGTTCCACTTGTGGGCCAGGAATTTCCAAAGAGAACTAGCATATGTACAAAAAATTGAAAAATGTTCCATTGTTTCTTCTTGAGTCATGCACTCAAGATATGGGCAATATCTTTCATTTATTGCTTTATGCTTTGCATTACCCCTAACACCAATTCTACTGTAAACTGAAAGCCAAATAAATTCCCACATATGTTCAGGTAGCCTGGGATTATTTAATTTCTGAAGTATCCTCTGTGTACCAAGTGAGGGACAGTTTTTAAAGGCTGGTTCAGTTTGATATACCAGGGACATTACTATTTTATATAGTTGTGGGCCTGTACTATTCCTTACCACTTGAGCAGATAAACCCCATTTAAAAAGTTTTTTTGCTATTGGCACAAAATACTGTGGAAGACTTAGTTTTTGCAGGGGCTTAGGTGGAATTACTTGCCATGCTGTATAATAGTAACTCAAAACCTGTTTTGTTAACAACCCATACAGAGCCACTGTTGAGGATAATCCTATGCCAATATTTTGTGATAGGAATAATGTATTAAAAAATGTGACAGGATCCACCATCCCTAGGCCCACTTTTTTTTTGTCTAGGTATGTATATTGCCTCTTAATTGGATTAAGCCTATTTCCCCACAGCACTTGAAAAAATAAACTATAAAGTCGTGTTTCCAACCTAATAGGTAATGGAAATACCATTGCAGTATACAATAGGCTAGGAATAATAAACTTTTTTATTATCTGTATTCTTTCTAATTTTGATATTTTCCAGTGTTTCCACCTGTTAATTTTTTCTTCTATCAAGGCCAATGCATTTTCCCAATTTAATTCAGGCAAATTCTGAGGGCCATATATTAATCCTAAGATTTTAATTGGATCTGATGAAATTCGTAATCCCTGAATGATAATATCTGAAGCCTCTCCAGCCCCAATAAACAGGCCCTGACTTTTTTTCTTGAATTCTAGAATTAGACACCTTGGAATAATGCCTCATATATTCCAAAAGTACCGCTACTTGTTCATATTTTGAAAAAAACACACAAAGGTCATCAGCATAGGCCTGTATATGAAGGGTTTCCAACAAGGGAGGTCCTAACACCCCCTTCCATTTAGGTATCTGTGAGACTGATTGGATCAAGGTATCAATAATGAATGAATATAATAAAGGACTCAAGGGACACCCTTGCCGTACCACAGTAGGCACCTGGAATCCCTCCCCCATTACTCGCTGCACAATGGGATGGATAATAGCCCCATTAAAAAGTAATTTGATCCAGTCTATAAATTTGTCAGGAACTCCATAATGTTTTAATGTAAAAAACAGAAATGGGTGGTAAACTCTATCAAAGGCTTTACATTGATCCATTGAGACTATACATCCTAATTGGTGTGTCAGACCAGCATACTCAATTAAATCTCATAGAATCATATGTGCATGCTGAATTTTCCTTCCCGGGATCCCACAGTATTGAGAAGGTGAGAGCACTGTTACTGCATATTGTTTAAGCCTGTTATTCAAAATCCCTGTAAAAAGTTTGTAATCTGTGTTCAAAATAGTAATAATTCTCCAATTCTCAATGAGTGTTTTATTTCCAGTTTTATAAAGAAAAATCAATAACCCCTCAGAGAACCAAACTGGAAAAGCTACTGCGGATAAAAAAAAATTAAAAACCAATGCTAAACATTCAGAAAATTCTAATGGTAATGCTTTGTATAATTCGGAAGTGAAACCATCCAGCCCAGGGGAAGTACCAGTTTGTAGTGATTTGATTGCTTCACGGATTTCTGAACTCTTAATTAAGTTAGTTAACACAGATTTGTCAAAATGTGAGTCCGAAAGTTGTATTGTATGCAAAAATTGCCTCATGTCCTCAACACTAGGGGGCACTGCAGGTGCATGAGAAAGTAAAAAAGTCTGAATAATCCTCTGTATACCTTTAGAATCCTCCACTAATTGTCCCTCCTGATTGATCAGTGCAACTAAAGCAGTGTTATTTTTAAATTTCTTAAAGGCCTCATATGGGTCCCCATGAGGTTGTTTTTTTACACCAAATTGAAAAAGTACTTGTGATGTTTTAGCCCTGTTGTATTGAACCTCTTGTAATTGCTGCTTCAAAGTTTGAATTTGAACTGAATAATCTATTTTTGAGGTATTAGCCATGGAAATTGAATAATATAACTGTTGCCTTAGTGTTAAATACCAAAGAAATCTAAAGGTAACCTTAGACCTCCCTTGGTTTTTAAGTAATTTACATAAATCATCTTTAGTGTCACCCTACCATTGCCCCAAATCCTCATACAAAAAAGAAACTGAAAGTCATGCCCTAAGTAATAAAACACCTTTTTGAAGTACACCAGGAGTCTTTAATAAAGGAGTACTTAGTTTCCACCGATTTTTCTGCCACGTAGGGAGAGAGTCAGGGGAAAAAGTACACTGAAGTAGTAAATGGTCTGAAAAGGAAACCGGAAATGTATAAAAATAAAAGGGAAGATTATCTGATAAAAAAATATAATCTATAGTGGATGTATATGTATTTTTCTTATAGGAAAATTTTGGCCCCCCCTGCTGGTGGCTACTACCACTGACCAATCCAGATGCAGTTACTAATGCACTTAATGCATGAGAGTCACAGTAAACCTTTTTCCCAGAATCCCTTGAGTACTCCCCCCCATTTTTAGCTCACAATTGAAATCTCCACAAAGAAAGACCTCAAAGGAGGTAACTAAAAACGGTTTTATCATCTGAAACAATGCCACACATTCAGCCTTCAATTGCGAACAGTATACATTAATGAATCGACAAGTCATGGATCTCCAAACCCCATCTAGGATCATTAGCCGCCCTGGAATAAGATCCATTAATTTTATCAAGGAAAAATCGTAAGAATTTAAAAGAAACCCTAAACCATCAGCTGATTGTTGCCCGAAGGACCAATATGAATGACCCCAGCACCATTCTCTTTGAAAAATCCTGGCCTGGTCTAAAGTATACATCCACATTTCTTGTAACAGGCATATATCTTAAAAATTACTATGATTATAATCATAAACCACCTGCCTTCTTTTAAAGTTCAATATACAATGAACGTTTACTGAACCTAGTTTAAAAGTAGCCAGTTACAGTGAGGAGGAAAAAAAAATCAACCATCTTTTTTACGTCTCTTTTTCCTTTTACTTTTATATCCCTCTTGAACCACACAGGGGGAGGGGGGGCTATCCTGCACAGATTGAGAGTCTGGATCCTGGCAATCCATGACCGAATCACCCCATTAAGTAGATAAAACCTCAAAAGGATTACTGGTTTCCATAACTACAGAAGGAGGAGGTATTACTGATTGCTTAAAATTCCTGGATGATCTTCTCACCTTAGGCAATGAGGGAGTGACGGACCCCTGAGGGAAACTCTCTTGTTGTTTAGCATAACACACAGGAGATAGAATGGGAAAAGTAGTAATAGAAACTTCAGGAGGTTGAACCTCAGATGTCTCCAGCAAGGGATGTGCAGAAAAATTATTTACTTCCCCCCCAGGAACTTGGAGGAACACCAATGGCTAAATCTTGGGCTGTCTGAATGAGAAGATCAGGGCTGCTAGTAGAAGCTTTATTCTTAGCGGCCCACTCACATTCTGAAAAAACATGGCCCGTCTCCTCACAAAGATCACATTTCGTGAAATTCAGACATTGGAAGGCAATGTGTCCAGATTCCCCACAGTTATCACAACGAGGTTTGTCGCATGAACTGGATAAATGTGTCCGAGAACCACATTTATAGCAGGCCCTAGGTTGTCCAGCATAAAAACAGACTCCCTTATCTCGTCTCAACAAAAAAGAATTCGGAATATGTAAAATCCCAGTATCAGTTTGTCTGAGCTTCACCTTGAACCGCCAACCCCCAGTACAAAACTGTTCAGTATCTAATATAGCCTCTGGAGAACTCAACACCTCACATTTTTGAGACAGCCAATACAAGATATCATCAACATGTACCCCCTCATTCCTGAGCATGATAGTCACAAACTTAATTAAAGGTTTCATTAGAGGTATTACCAAAAAGGGGGTCCAGAGAGGAGAAAAGTTTAGTTGATTATACCGTTCCCAAAAAAGATCTAGGGCATGAGCTGACCAAAAGCTCACATCAAAATTATCCTCACCTGAGATATTTATAAAGGCAAATACCTCCCGGGGAGAAAAATTAAGGGATTCTTTCAGTAAATATTTCCCAACATAATGCCTATCAGGCCTGACCTCTAAACCTCCCTTATACCTCAACCGTACAGCATTCCTACGTGGTGCTGCTTCTTTTTTAATTTTAGAAAATAAGTCAGACATTAAGGGCTTTTCAGACTCAGAATTATTCTGTATAAGTGGAGCAAGTGTCTCAGATCTTAAATCGATCAACACCTCAGAAGGATTGGTTTGAACAGCCACAGAAGAAGGCTCTATTTTCCCTTGGTCCACCTCAGAATTATCAGGGATCACTGGTAAAGCAGGCAACCTTGGCTGCCAGGTTGGTTCATTTTGCGAGAAATTTAACTTGGGGTCCCAATCTGGAGTAGCTTTCCATGAGCCATTAGTCAGAGTCCGGCCAGCAGCACTTAAGGCTTGCTCAGGAGTCCAAGTATCATTAGAAATTGGTTGTATCGGGGGAACCACCCCAGGAGTCATGGTAGCAGAGGAAACCTTTACAGGTATCGAGACATTTTCCACTTCAGCTGTCACCCCTAAGTTCCTTTTAGCCGAAATCACCGCCGCCCGTTTCTCCTTCCCGTCCTCTCTCACCTTTTCTCCATCAGATACAGTACGTTTCAGAAAAGAAAATTCAGACACCCCTGTTTGATTTTGCGGTTCAGTTTGAAAGATACAGCTTACCTCCAGATGGTGCAACTCCGTAGAGGGAGCTTGATAAGGAGCCTTAAAAACAAATCCTGTATCCTTTGAAAGAGTATGCACCAACTCGGTGCAAACGGAAACACCGTGCTTCCCAGTAAACACATCTGGGACTCCCTTGGTCTCTATGGCAACCAGAGAGACGTTGGGAGTGACCCCCGGTAATAGGATTCCTGGTACAGGCTCTCAGCACTGAATCTCCATTGATCCAATCCTGCCAGCCAAACCAGAAACAACAGGGGGTTGCTGAGACTGCACATTGAAAGAAATATCACTCACCTTCTCCATAGACGTATCCACAGCTTCCATCCCGCTGTGCAAGGTGTCTAATCGCTGTGACTGTGCCACAGGTAATTCCACACTAGCATAAGCCTTCAGCTGCAGTTTAACACGCTCGTGTTCCAGAGCCAAAACAGAAAGCTGTTTCACCAGCTGCTTTTTCCATTCCTCCAGTTGTCCTGTATTAGATAGGGTTCCATCCGATGCCACAACTGTCGATAAATCCTCTGTGGAGACAAAAATTTCTCCCCCCTCCACATTTTCTTCAGTAACCTGACTCTCAGGTCCCGTAGTAGATTCATTCATTGTACTGGAGAGAGTCAACCTCTCGTCTTGCTCTCCAAGCTACCGTCCACCTCCAAGACCGAGTCCCAAGTGAACCGATCAGCAGCAAGTCCCCCTACTGCCAGCAATGCAGTAGGGGAATTTCCCTGGTGTCCTGGCTAAATTTCCCTCATTCACTAAAAATACCACCAACAGCTTAATCTGGATCAAGGTCAGTTGGCATTCATCTGTATCCCCCTCCCCCGGGTCGTGCCTGAAAATAGGCAGGATTTGTCTAGTGCACTTACCCGGTCAACAAAAGCTAAATAAAAATAAATAAATAAAATTATGTTACTTAATCTCGAAAGGTGATTTTGGGCAGTGACTGTGAAATCACTTTAGGGTCTGAGTAACAAAACAACAGTAACAGTGTTTGTGTGGTCTTAAAAAGCCCATGTTGAAAATTTGGTACACAAATACCAAAAAATGGCCAAGATATAAACATAAGTTCAAAATGCTATTGACAGCTTATATACAGCACTTACCTTGATTCTTCAGTTCAAGGTTCAAGCTTTGAAGAGTGCAGATGTGTTCCAGTCCACAGAAGATGACTGTCGATGATCTCCAGTAGTAAGTATAGGACAAGGGAGTGTGTGGGTTGTGGGTTGCTCCGTGGGTGGATCAGGATGGGGAGGGGGTGGGGGAGATGATGAGGGATTGTCTTCTCTTTTTTAGGGAAAAAAAGTCAGGGGACTGTTTTCTTTTTTTCACAGGTATAATTTAAGCAATAGTTCTGGACACTGGAAGTGGGCTCCCCAGTGTCCCACAATACTGGGTGGGTAGAACATAACTGGAGACACTGGGAGTGGGCTACCCAGTGTCCCACACTAGTAGGGGGGGTTCTAGTCCCAACACGGGGATTTGGCACCCTGATGTCAGCAAAAACAGCTTTAGATTTTAAAAAATAAATATTTCAGGACACTGAGAGTGGGCTCCCCAGTGTTTCACACTGTCGGGGGGTTCTACTGCCGATATGGGGACTGGGCACACTGATGTTGTCAGAAACATTTATTTTAATTAAAACATGTCTCAGCCCCCATGGAAGCAGTAAAAGGATAAAAGATCCTTTTATTAGGTAAACACCAATGGGTGTTTACCAAAACAGGGGCCAAAGAATCCGATTCTGGCCTCATTTTATGAAAAACATGGCCAGGAAAGATCTACATTTTTTACAGGGGCTGTTTTTTTTTTTTTTAAATAAAGTAGTCCTGCAAACTGCAATAGTTTTTGTGAAACAGTGCCACAATTTGCTGCAGTTTTTATGCAACAGTGCTATTAGTTGCACAAAAACTGCTGCAATTTGTTGTAATTTCACAAAAATAGTGCTGTAAATGTGTGACGCTTACCAAAGGCCTAGTAAAAAAACATATTTACAGCCACTATTTTCAAAAACTAAGGCCAGAATCATGTTCCTTATGCCCTGATTAGTAAACACAACTGTTGGTGTTTACCAAGGGGCAGTATTTTATTTAATTACACCATTTTTTTCCCCAGTCATTAACTGAAAACAAGATGGCAGCAGCACGACACTACTGTTACCATTTAAGGCAGCAAAAAGTGCTTTTGCATAGCAAAACCTGCTTTCATATGGCTCATATAATTTTTCCCATACACTATAATGGGAAACTTAAAACTTTAATAACATTTGAATGGATTAATATTTTTTCACCAAACCTTCAAAAGGCACATCTGTGACCCAGACCCCATATAACCTAACAAGTTCAGACCACACCCTCAAGCCATTTTGGAGATGCAGCACAGCAAAGTATTTGCACTTTAATGATAAATTTTTACATTTTTTGATACTCCGCATCTCCACAACCACACATCCGACCAGAACAAAACTTGCTGCATCAAGAGATCAATGGTACCTGACAGCGCATAAAAAATTCACTGCATATCGGTACGGTTGCAAAGTTATTACAGTGTAAAATTTTGAATTTAACATAGAAGTGACCATTGAACCCCAACTATACTAGCACTACCATGCCAGAATAATATATATATATATATATATATATATATATATATATATATATATAGTATACTTTGCAACATGCACTCCCTGTGTTTATACTCTGTAAATTTTCTTCTTTGTTTTCTGTTTTGCTTGTGTATTTGCACCCAGGTCATACCTGAAAAAGGGATATGTTGCCAGTGTACTTACCCAGTTACCAAAGTTTAAATAAAAATAATAAAATAATGGACCCAAGACAGCATGGCTTCACCACAGGAAGATCATGCCAGACAAACCTAATATATTTCTTCCATTGGGTAACAAATGCAGTAGATCAGGGCAGCGCTGAGGATGTAATATACCTAGACTTCAGCAAAGCCTTTGACTCGGTCCCACATAGAAGACTATTGATCAAGCTTGCCAGTACAGGAGTTGGGTATAAAGTGGTAAACTGGATACTGAGTTGGCTTAGTGGAAGGACTCAGAGAGTACTGGTAAATGGCCAATTATCAGAGGAGAGAGAGAGAGGTATGTCTATTCAGAGATGACATAAAGATATGTAATAGGGTAGACACTCCTGGGGGAGTGAAAAGGGATGAGGGCTGACCTTTAAAGACTAGAAAGGTGGACAAAAATTTGGCAATTAAATTTCAACACCAAAAAGTGCACGGTCATGCACGTGGGGAGGAAATATCCTTGTGAGGATTACCTCTTGGGTGGAGTGAAATTTCAAGCCACAAAGAAGGAAAGGGATCTGGGGGTAATTATAACAGATGACCTGAAAACATCAAAGCAGTGTGAAAAAAGCAGTGTTAAAGGTGAACAGTATGTTAGGCTGCATAGGAAGAGGAATTACAAGTGAAAGAAGGAGGTGATTATGCCACTGTACAGATCAATGGTAAGACCTCACCTTGAGTACAGTGTGCAGTTTTGGAGACCACACCTCAGAAAGGGCATAGACAGACTGGAGACAGTGCAAAGGAAAGCTACAAAAATGATACTTGGACTCCACAACAAGACATACGAAGAATGTCTGCATGACCTAAACGTGTACTCCCTTGAACAGCGCAGAGGAAGGGGGACATGATCGAAATCTTCAAGTACTTGCAGGGAATAAACAAGGTCCAGGTTTGGGACCTGTTTCAGATCAAGAATCACATAAGAAAGAGGGGACATGGCATGAAGCAGGAAGGAGGCAAGGTAAAGAGTAACACAAGAAAGTTCTTCTTTGCCAAGAAGGTGGTGGACACTTGGAATGGCCTTCCACCAGATGTTGTTGAGACTAGGTCAGTTGGAACATTCAAGAAGGTATGGGATAGGCACAAAGGTATTATAACACTGAATAACAGTTAAGAGAGGAGGGGCTAGGCTTATGGGCAGACTAGATGGACCACACGGTCCCCTTCTGCTTTCACTTTCTATGTTTCTATGTTTCTAAAATAAAAAGACGGTCAAGTCTTGTTTGGGTGGATTTAGGAGCAATCCCATTCATCATGTTCCTGTAGTTGAAGGCAGGGAAGATAATTTTCTCAATGATCTCCAGTTGGGAGGGGAAGGGGATACAAACTTCATTTCTGTATCAATAGAGATGAACCTGGAGAGGATTTTGGTATGGATGGCATCAATGTATCAGGAGAAGTCAAGGTGACTGTGAAGGCAAACACCAAGATATTTAAAGGAGGAGACTGCCACCATTTGGAAGCCATCCAAGCTCATGAAGACTGGGGGAGACTGGATTTTAAAAAACAAGATGTAAGTACCACTCAAACAGTAAATCCACAGGAGTCTCAAAATTTAAAATAACTTAATTTGTATTATTCTATGAATCACTTACCACACCTGGACACCCTAGCACTTTGTTCCATGTTAAATTCTAGTAAACCACTATCCCTCCACCCTGGCAGCACCCAATCCCACTCTCCTCTCTCTATGCCTCCATCTAAAGATGTAATAAGAAAGAATATGTCCATCCAATGTAAAATGATAAGTACACATATCCTCCCGTCTTCTCAACTGGCTTCTGCCTCAATGAATGAAAGTATACACACTTACAGTATAGTAATCAGCTGATTACTATGAGCATGCATGCTTTCATTTATTAACATTGGTGTTGGCCAAGATGGTGGAGGGTCAGTGTGCCAGTCTTCCTATGCTGGATGTTGTTTTCTGTAACAAAAACCTTTGCTGATGAAGTGCAAAATGGCATAAACTTTAGTGGTGAAGTTTAATTTCACTGTATCTCTCCAGCAGGCCTGGAAAACACAATTAAAATTGGCAATATGTTCCCACCGACTTGAGAAACAGGAGCAACAATGGTAAAGTGTCCACACTAGCCTGTAACCAGCACTGGCAAATTGACCTTCCTGGCTAGGGAAAAACGAGGGGCACTGGCAGTTACCCCATTGGCTAGTGCAACACAACCAGCCTTGTCAGCACAGGGACTACAAACTGGTACAGAGGTACTTACTAATCACATAGAAATTTGGGGAGCTTTTTAACAAGTTGTGGAACTGACGTGCGTATATTTGTATGCCTTTTTTGGTTTTGATTCATTATTTTGAGCCCACAGAATTGATAGGAGCTAGAATATCAGGAGATTTTTAAGAGGAAAATAGAGTTTTATTATTACTGTTAGAAAAAGGGCTTTCTTCATCAAAGTTTGCAGAATTATATGTTTATCTGTTTTGGAAGGAAACTTGGATTCTACATGTTTGTAGGGCATGTTAGGCAATTGTAGTGTTTAAAAGATGTCTTGTTCCTCTGACTTCAGTCATCACATAGCTCTAGTCCCTATGGAACCCTCCTAGTCTTCGCACCTTACTCTTCTTCTGCTATTTGCCTATGGTAGCCAACCAATACTATCCCTGCATCTGCCCACTCGACTCTTACCTGCCTTCACTTCTCTTCCCCTATGTTATACCCCCTCCACTCTCTCTAACCCTCTTCATTTTCCTCTTTACCCTCAGTTTGCTATATCTTTTAGCCTGACCCTGTATCATTATCTCTCCACTCTTCATCTGTTTTTCTTGCCCCCCACATCCCCCTAGTACCATAGCCCCCTACCCCTCCTCATGCCCCCTTTCTCCTTACTCAACTTTCCCACCTCATTATTACCTCTCTCTTCTGTAGTCTCTGCACCCTTCATCTCTAATTATTTTTCCTCCCTCAGGTTTTCGCTTCTTACACCCACATGTCAGGCACTATTTGTTTATTATATAACATATGGATTTCAACTGCACTTTTACTTACTGTCATGTCTATTAATAATGTGTATTGTATAATTAACTGTATACATGTTCCAGGGCCTTCTTGTGAATGAGCTTGCTCAACAGAGTTTTCCTGCAATAAACTTGAACTTGAACTTCAACATAATAGATGAGAGATTCTTGAGGTGCCACCAGCTGTAAGATCAGGGAGTTTGAATGCCTGAATGACAACAGCACAACACTGTTGAAATAATGGATGTTTGCCTTAGGTAAATATAAGTTCTATGAAATGCAGTTATGTCTGTCATTATTCACAGTTTTACCACTTTTATACATTTGATGGTTTGATTTTAAAAGGTAGTTAAACTGCCTTTGTTGATTTATCTAGACTATATCATCAAGGAGGCCGGACACTTTGATAAAGTTCTGCTGAGAGGTGGAAATCAGTGACGGGTTAAGCCTTTTTTTAATTTTAAAAGCCCAGAATAAAATGACCCCTCAATGAGTGGAATCTCTTTTTAATTAAATCACATTTATAAAACCTGACATTTAATCCATTCTGAAGTTCTTTTTATATGTAAGAGGGAAGTGGTAATGCCTGTATAGTTAAGGTTGCATGGGCTGTTTAATGTTAAACCCAATTTTTTTTTCTCAGTCAAGTTTATTATTCAATATTTGAGTCATTACAATATAAATAAATACATAAATATGAAGAATACAAATTTTAGACAGAAAGACCATAAATTGCAGCTTCAAGAAACTCTAGGGCAGAAAAATTGTCAAATCCTATTTTAAAAATATCCATTTCTCACTGGCCCAGTGGTGCTGAGGGCTGAGGTGCTGGATGCCTTACCTCACGGCACAGGCTCAGAGGGTGCTGGCATTAGGCCAATGGGGTTGGTGGAAGGGGGTCATTACCAGGGCTGTCAGGCACATGCACACCTCCACGCACAAGTCCGCCTACTCCTGGGGCCCCTGGGAGAAAAAGGAGGAGAAAATCACCAGTGGCAGGATGACTACCGTCTTCTCACAGGCACCACTTCTGGGCCAGGCATAAGGTAAGACCCGGTAATTCCGGGTGATGGGGCTGGAGGGGTCAATTATATTGGGGGCTGTTGATGGGGCATAGAAAATCTTCAATGATAAAAAAAAAATATTCATTTCTCCGTACTGTTAATACAATAATTGCATCAATTATAAACTATTACTTTTAAAGAGTGTTTTCCATGGAATAAAGGCAAATATGGAAAGCCTGGTTTTCAGAGAAGTATTCCCAAGAACACTCACAATCACCAGCAACAGAACATTACTGAGACTCTCCTGGGATGTACCCAGCCATAATGGTTACTAGCACATCACAAAGGTACACACCAAATATAGCCACCAACTGCAGGTCAGATCAAGCTCCAAATATAGGTCACCCAGCCTTTATCCAGCGATACTACACTGAGTTTGACCCTCATACTAGCTCACCCTTTACTAGGTAATATTTCCTTTTAGGCCACTGGAGCCAGCTCGGTCTTTTACAGTAATGACCACCAAATACTTACATAAGGGAGTCAAAAATTATGCTTATCTGCTGTCCAAGTGCAGGGCAGTATTTGGTTCCGTCCCAGTTTCTGTATCCACATGCACTAGACAAAGTATCTCGTCTAGAAACTGCCATATTAAAGAATACTTACCAAGTGTTGTAAAAATTGTCACAGGACCCCTCTCCTACTTGTGACTACTTACCAGTAAAGCCATATCTACTTACTAATCAATCTTGAATGACAGGAAACTATGAAATTAATCAAGCACTATCTATCTTGTCCGTAATTTCCTTATTACTCAAACAATCTCACTGGTTAATCCACTATAAGTTCATATAGAACTTTAAATCAGCCCATATAAGGACTAATATTTTTTTAAATCAGCACTGAGCATTAAACTCCCAAACTAAGTGATTGCACTTTTAAATACTCTATTTAGCTTCCCCCAGAAAATAGCTCTAAACTACACATGAAAATAAAAATTCCTTGTATAGTTTTTGTATCATGACACAAGTTTAAATTAGTAGGGTTGCCCTTATTCACGCTCTTCCCCTCTAGGTGAAAACACAATAATATATTTAATCCTAAGCAAAATCGACATCATTCCTTGTTTGAATGAGTCCAGTTATTTAAACTTTTAAAATATAAATATGTGCAAGAAAATATCAGGCACCATAAAAGTAAACATTAATAAGTGCCAACGCATTCAGGCCCAGTACTTTCGCTCATTGATTGATCTGGGTATTAAGTCAGCTTCCCAAAAAGTTAAATCAGTACCTTTGAGGGGAAGATTGCCTCATATCCAGCCTCCATCGTTCACTGAAAAAAAGTGTTTTATTTTTAGAAATAAACATAAAAATATTATCACAGATGGGATACAGACACATTGAATTCCCTTTTCTCAATCTGGAAGTCCAAATCTCCTTAAAGATCCTCTCTCAGCTTGTCAGTCTCTTTGTATTCCAATTTTCTTCCACTATGATATTTCACCTGTAAAATATAAAAATATATGCTCTTCTGAGCATAGTAAGTTTTGTAAGGTATAAGTGAAACAATGACTCACCAGTCCCCAGGTAAGGATGGCTTACCTTGCATAAAGATTTTTAAGCATATCATCACCTGCAGTGCAACAGAAGAATAATTTCAGTCATGAGCACCTTCTGCCTACTTCTCCACAAGTTCCTCCTGTCTCTCTCTTCTCTTCTCTTCTCCATCAGGTAGGCTCCTCAAACAAAGGGTCCAGCAGCAAGTCAAATCAACAGTTCCACAATTCCAGCAGACACAGAGGCTGTAAAGCAGGAAATAGGAACAGGAGCAAAATCTGAAGTGCCAAGGACACACCCCCAAGAATACAACACAGAGGTGCACAAAAATTGACAGAGCCTGTAGAAGTCAGAACCAAAGTTCAAAGATGCCAAACCATTAAGGACATTTGCATTTCAGGTCTCTCACAGTAACTCAAAATAATGTCTTGAGAAGGTTGCAAATTACCCAAATAGCTTAATAAAGTATAAAAACTTAAGTTTATAAAGGGAAGTACCAGAGGGATTAAAGCACAATTAATTCAGTTAGAGCAGAGTTCAATCGCAGAGTGAAATGGAGATGCAGCCATCTTGCCACTTCGCCCCCTTCTTGCCCCAAAGGGAGGCAATGTTTGTGCCTTAATAACTTTGGCATCCTTTGATGAAATAGCCCAAAATTTGGCATGTCTGGTCAAGCTGTTAGATACACAAGACATGAAAAGTTGTGTGATGGCATCTTGTTTGCTTTCAGAGCTACAGTGCCAAAAAAACAGAAAAAAATGACCTGTACTTAACGTTGCACATTTTTTGCCCTCAACTACAGCCTAAACAGTGTGGAATTTTTTCATGAAATGTTCATGGTTGATGGGGCCTCCACCCAGGGTATGCCTTTAGAAGGTTTCCTGAAAAAATATTATACAGTTCAAGAGTTATAAGTATTTTTGAGTTAACCAAAAAATGCGATCAGCAAAAAAAACTATCACGAACAGTAAAGAAACCTATCGCAAATGCTTATTTTCATGATTTACTTATCATGGGGGGAAAATACCGGTCATGTGGAAAAAACTGATCATGCTGGATCAAATACAGTCAAGATAGCTGCCATTTTATTTCTTTTTAAACTTACAAACATTGAACATACAAAAAAAATCTTCTTAAAAACCCACAAAAAAAAAAAGGTGCTGCATCAGCATGTAGTCTGAAACCAAAACTGAAGGGTAATATTAAATTCACACTGAAAACAGAAGATGGAATTAAAGTCGATCTTTTGACCATTGCTTTTTTAGTTTTTTAGATAATTCTTGTTGAAGACCTGTAGTTGAAACATTAATTCTAACTCCATTTCCTATGTTCAGCATGCATTAATATTATCATTTTGTTTTGGTTAAAAAACAAAGACCTGAATCTAGCTAAACAGGACCCAATTTGTGAAGAGATTGTGAAGAAAGCTACAACAGATTGTGTTGGCAACATGTAACAAGACATTGTTCTCTACCTTTGAATAGTGTATCACTATGAAACAACGTCTTGGAGCTGTACCTTGTGCTTCTGCCTGGAGGCTATGGGCTGGCTGAGGGGAGAACAATAGGAGGCTGCCACCACTGATTTGTCAAGACTTCAGAGACCCAAAGCCCTATTTTTTTTTTTTCCTTTTTCTGCTTGGAGGGTGGGTGAGGAGTTAGGGTTCCCTATGTTTGTGGTGTTAAGTTGACCTAACTGGTGCATGAACAGTTTTTTTGCAAAGTTATATATATATATATATATATATATATATATATATATATATACGTACACACACACACACACATATATATATATAGAGAGAGAGAGAGAGATTACATAACTGGGACTTTCTACCATTGTAAAATCTGTCTGATAGTTCCTCAAATCTGATGGTAATTAACACTACCTCTGTAACTACATAGCTTATAACAATATAATGAACAAAATATTCCCTATTACAAGTACAGACACACTATATACATGCTATTATAACACTACTAACTTGCTTAACTAAACATGCAACAACAACCTTGAAAACAAAAGTAAAACCCTCTCTAAAAATCCACAAACCTCTAATAATTACAATCCCTCAAAAAGCAACATGGTAAAAACCAAAACAACTTGCAAAATAAGCCCAAGCCTTAAGCATAACCTCCCTACAGCAACTTACAAAACATAAATTTCCTTGAAATCTCCATCCTTCTCTTCCAGATTCTCCATGTTGCTGCTCATCTGCCATTTACTGCTGTTTTTGCTCCTCTGCTTCTCTACCCTTGCTGCAAGTCCTGATGCTCCCGACTGCAAACAATAAAATGGCCCTTTCAGCTGAACATACGGCACTGCCACACCACCAGCCTCTTGCACTATTCTGAAAACAAAAATAATGTGCTGGCCCTACTACCGCCCCATATGCAGGCATTCCACCACACTGTGGAAGAGCACTACACTAAGCACATTCACCCCACTACACTACACTACAGATAGAATAAGAAAAAAAAGTCAAAAAGGAAAAACACTGAGGTGTCCCAGAACTAGCCAGGAAACAAAGAAAAAAGACCAACCTGTGTATTCCATGCGTCACCAGACACATTAACTATTGAAGTACATGACTGTTCTGAACTGCATTCTGAAGCCCAATAATTCACATAGGGTTGGATTTCCAGCCCTCCTGGGACTAAGTCCCATACTGCAGTGGCTGGTGCAGACTGAAATCTCCAAACCTGCAGACTTCCATCTTTTCAGCCTGCGCTGCTGCAGGAGATGGTATGCCTGGTCCCATTAGATGTACCATATGAACACAGCTGCTATGAAAAACCAGCCACTGGCTGCCATAAATCAGGGAGCCAGTTGTTAACTGTCTCCTGCTTTGAGAATATTGTGAATGCAGGGAAAACTGCAGCTCTGCAATTGGTGACCCACTTGTGCCAGTTTTCTCCTGCAGCTGTGGGAATTTCAGGAGCTCTGAAAGTCCAGCCAGTAGTCTTCTGTGGCTAATCTTTAGCCTGCTAGAAATTGGACCAGAGACCAAAGGATCAATAAGGATTGTGAAAGCCATTATTCCATTAGGATATTTAGCTATATTGTGCCTTTATTTATTTATTTGAATATTTTATCTAGTAGTACATATTTTTTCTTGATTCTTTGTATATATCTTTTTAATAAGCATTAAAAGATGGTTAATATAAGATGTGGGAAAGACGTTTTTGGTAATAATATATGTAAATCACCCAAGAAACAGAAAAAAAAGACAGAATTTTAAGAAATATACTTAAGTGAGCTCCCCACTTAAGAAACAGAAAAAGAAGCAACAACTTTAAACAAGATCCATCTGAGTAAGCTCCACACTCATAGCAATCCCTCCCACAATTAGAAATTATTTTGAAAATTCTTTATGTTCTCCTAAGATTCAGGATGGTGAAGAAGAAAAAAAACCTCTAAAAGACAGACTCCCAAAACACAAGTGCTTAAAGGCAATCATTAATAACACATTTTTGCTGAACTATCAAGGTCATCAGGAAATTAGTCTTTAGACTTGATACGGTTTATTAATTTGATAGAAGGGCTTGTAAATGAATCAATGAACTCATCATCCAGTATATCTAATGTTGCTGATTTAGGAAAATTGACACAAGTGGCATTATTAAATGATTTGCAACATGGATTAAAAGATATTGGGTCAATTCATTCTTCTGTTTTTTAAAGAACAAACTTAACTTGGAGTGGCAGCATCTAATGTGTCTTATAATATAACATGGGTACAGGGGACAAAAGTAAAACTAAGGAGGTAATAGAAAATAGCATATTTGGTGTCTGTTGAACTGCATCACATTTTCAGAATATAATGCAGTTCCTAAACACAATGGACCTTGTCAGTGCTCTTTTTTTGAGTGAGGACCTTATAAAGCTGTCATTAAATCAATGTTTTGCTAACATATATGTGTTTAAACAAATGATCTGGTTGAAAAAGAATATTGATTTACTTAGGAAGGATGTGGCCAATCAGCAACTTTGCACACAATGGGGGAATTTCCCTGTAGAAAAAAATGTTTCTGTCTGTTTGGAGGAAAACCTAAAACATGAAACCTGTTGTGAATTTGGGTCCATCATTTAATATGGTAGAAATTCTAAAATAAGTCACTCATGTACCCACAAATACATCAAGGAGAAAAAGTAAATCCAAGAAAAACAAAAGAGGAAAGAAAAAAAATAGTCAAGTATTCTGCCACAAAAAATAGTTCCCTGTTGCTAAGTAGAATGATGTAACCCCCCTCTTCTCCTGTGTGCCAGGCTTCAGTTTTTATTATTACAGGCTTAAGTTTTATATTTTATGTTATTAGTTTTACAGAGCATGCAAGGCTTCGCTTATTTTTTTTTTAGTTTTGAAGTTTTAATAGTCCGGCTTTGTCACACGGTGATGCAGGTACAGTGAGTGCTTTCTGTAATTGGGGTAGGGGAGGTCAGTGCAGCAGAGAGGGATTGCTTTGTCCGTGACCGTGAATGTCTACAGTGAGAAGATCCCTATTTTCCTGGACACAGTCTTTTTCTGTCCTGCTTGTGTAAGAAAAAGAAAATAAAACACACTGCTTCTCTTTTAGTTTTTCAGTGTGGTGTGACAAGAGAAGAAGTCAGCACATTTTGTTTGTCAGTGGTGAAAGGTCACCGTTAGGGTCTGGTTTCCAGGGTTACTGTGGTCGGGATCTCCAACTCTGTGTTTTCTTTATTTCTTTTTTTCTTTGGGAAGGATTCTAGTAAAATGGCATGTGCCTAATGCAGTGAGAGTGTACATTGAAGGAGCGAGCATGTTCTGTGGACCTGCAATTACGAACAGGGGAGACCACGGAGACAGAGGCTACACTACCGGTAACTAATTTGAGAAGCTTTTGTTAACCAAAGGGATGGTGAAGGATATAAAAGGGAGTGCTGTTGTTAATTTGTAATGTGGATGTGGTTTTAGTTGTTTAAAAAATATCTTTGTTTGCTTTGTTAGATACTATTGAATACCTCTGTGTCCCTGTTGGACGCGTAGACCATCTCACCATATGACCGTTGCTGTCTTTTACAGTCCAAGATTTGTTGGAGTGATTTGAGAGGAGTAGAGATGCAGCGAGTTTAAAATTCGCTGGCGAACAGCACGTGAAGTGGGCACTTCTCGTTGCCACTCCGCGTTGCAAAGTGCTCACTTCGCCTTGTCATTACCATTTCACGTTGGCATAATGAGAACGCGAAGCAAGGCAAAGTCATTGATTTCAATGGACTTTGCGCTCCTCATTATGATTCTAAGTGATCCAATTGGTGTTTCAGACTTGGCAGCCCCCCTACACATCGTATGGCTTATAGTACTGTAAGTCACATACTCTCTAGCCAGGCAGGAAGGAAGTGAGTCACACAAACAGTTTCACTTTCTCCTGTGCAGACTGAGAGAGAGGAGTGTGTACTAGAGAGAGGAGTGTTTTGACTGTAGAGGAGGAGAGTTAAAATGTGATACTTAACCCAACAGCTTTTTTAAAAGCTACATTTTTTTGTCTTTTCTGTACTGTTTTTTACTTGATTTGTTCTTTCCGTAAATTTTATTTTTCTTACCTACTTAGTTGTTTGTCTGTGTGTGTGTGTGACTGTGTGTGTGTTGAGCTTGTGTAGTGAGATGGAGCAGGGTAAGGGAATGTCTGGGGTGGAAGCAGCTCTGGGAGAGCATGGTAGAATGCGTTGTCATACAGTGTGCATGCGTGGGGGGCATGGGTGCCCATTTGTGTTGTACCGCTCTAAACTTCTGAGTGTCCAACCCCCGGAAGCAGGACCAGCACTGCCTCCTGACTCTGAGGCAGTTCAACCACCACCACCAAGTCCAGCACAAGGTCCTTTGGAGCAGGATGTGCCTGTTTCCCCAGGCCCAGGTGTGAATCTCATCAGTACTGTTGAGCAGTGTGAGCAGCCTACTGCCAGTTCATTTGGCCCTCCCCTGCCTGTGCCTGGTCCTCCCTGCACCTCTGTTGTTTGGCAGTTTTCTGACTGTGTCAGGGGGGACAGCAGTGTGATGAAATGTCACCTATGTGCGGTGGAGGTGCGCCATGGCCCCAGGGGGAGTCACTTGGGGACTGGGGGCCAGCGCACCCATATGCTTAATCACCACCAGTTGGAGTCACAGGCTGCCATAGAACGGACCATGTCTGCATCTGCTGGCCATTCCATGGTAGAGGGTGCCACTGTGCATAGTGGGCACAGCATCTCTAAGGAGAGGAGGGCCACAGCAGCACCTGTTGCTCTACCAGCACTCCCCCCACCACCACCACCACCAGCAGGTCAGCCTGTCAAAGCAGTGGACACCAGAGAAGTGAGTGTAACACTGTCTGACTTGGCAGTTCTCTGGAGTGCTGTTGAGGAGAACAGTGAGAGGATGAGTGCTGTGGAGCAGCGGTTGGATGACATGGAGGGACATCGGCTTCAAATTATGTCCATGCTGGAACTGCTGCTGGATCACCATAGGATCCCACATTAGTTTTGTTTCCCCACCTTCCTTGCTGTGCCATAAAATTTATTCTTCCACCATCCCTGACCCTTGTATGTAATTATGCCCTTTTTTTGTTGTCTTCAGTATGCGTTACACTTTGTATTCTGGGGCCCCATCCTTCTATTAAGTGTCTGTGTGTTTTGTGTGTGTGCGCTGTTTTGGTGCCTCATTTTTCTGCATCCGAAAAAGGCATCTGTCTTGTGTCCAGAAAATTGACAAGTGGTAACACAGCGAAATGAGAATGTTTCAGCACATACAAAGTCCCCCAGAATTTATGGAGCACTCAGTCATGTGCACAAAAGTGGCACAGAGTCCCCAGAATTTTTCTGCAGGCCCAGAATGCATCATCCATGTATCTAGAAAATTGACAAGTGGTAACACAGTGAAATGAGACAGTTTCAGCACATACAAAGTCACCCAGAATTAATGGCGCAGTCAGTCACGTGCACAACAGTGGCACAGGGTCCCCAGATTTTTTCTGCAGCCCCAGAAATAAATCCTCCATGTGTTCAGAAAATTGACAAGTGGTAAGACAGTGAAATGAGACTCTTTCAGCATGTACAAAGTTCCCCAGAATTAATGGCTCAGTCAGTCACGTGCACAACAGTGGCACAGAGTTCCCAGATTTTTTCTGCAGCCCCAGAAATGCATCCTCCATGTGTCCAGCAAAGTGAAAAGTGATTATCTCAACTGGATTGAAAGGTGCCCCTTGGATGTAAAGTAATAGTAGCCTTGGTGAGTAGATATATATATATATATATATATATATATATATACAGTATATACAGTAGTTGTGTATTTTCTAGGTGATAATGAGGGGGGTTGAACTTGACATAACATGTATTCATGCTATTTTTCTGCATCACACACAGCTGACTCCATCTCCGAACTGTTGCTGTGCACCGTCCAGTGCTCAATGTGAATTTTTTGCACTTAAATGGAAATGGATAACTCTCAAGCACATGAAGGTAAGTATTTCTTTTTTGGAGGGGGTTCATATTTTCAGTTTTGTCTGTAATGGTTTCTTATTTTTATATTTCTTCACAGATTTCATTAGCATCCTTCTGGAGTCTGGTTCTTAATGATGGTCTTGGTCATTTAATGAAACGACTTCTGCATGTTGCATGTGTGCCCAAGCTCGGGTCGGGGAGGGGTGTGCCTGATCATGTTGATGAATGTCTTTGGATAAGGCCACTTTGACAGAACAACAAAGTATTACGAATTTTCCTAAAAAAAAGAAATGAATGACTTCTTAAAAGTTACAACTTCATTGTTATGTGTCCCTCCCTGGTTCTCAAATCTCAATCCCTATTGTCAACTAAGTTACATTTCAGAGACACATCTTGTCAAGTACTAAGACAACCTGTTGTTTGCAATATTTGCAGCAGTCTTTACAAAGCAATGAAATGGACGAAATAAAATCTTCATACTTACCAGAATGGATTTCACATGGACGTTACATCGCTTCCTCTCTGTACGGTATAGCTACAGCATCTTTCCCAACGAGTAATATTAGCGATGGAGCCTGCTTTTGTTCTCCTGTAAAAGAAACAAAATAAGTGTACTGTATGTGTTTTGCCACTGCGGCTCTGAAAAGCTACAGAAAACAAAACAGACAACTTAAGGAAGTGAGGCAGCATAATAAACATGAGTGCACATACTCACTTTATGGATTAAATTTTAAGAAGCTGGTGGTGGTGGTGCACTGGTAGACCAGTGGTCTGTGGTTGGCAGACAGACTCATGGTGGCAGCAGACTTGGATAACACAAGTCCCAGTGGTGGTGGTGGTCCATGGGGGGCAGACAGACTCATCGTGGCAGCAGACTTGGAGAACATCAGTCCCAGTGGTGGTGGTCCATGGGGGGAAGACAGACTCATGGTGGCAGCAGACTTGGATAACATCAGTCCCGGTGGTGGTGGTCCGGGGTGGGTAGACAGTCTCATGGTGGCAGCAGACTTGGATAACATCAGTCCCAATGGTGATGGTGGTCCATGGGGGGCAGACAGACTCATGGTGGCAGCAGACTTGGATAACATCAGTCCCGGTGGTGGTGGTACAGGGTGGAGGGTCACACCGCCTTTTAAATACTGCAGTTAAAACCTGCCAACATTAACCACATCATCATCCTCATAAAGAAAACTGCCCTCACAGTCATCGATGTCTGAAGTCTGACCACTGGGAAATTCTTTCTCCATTGTGTCACCATCTACATCAGTGGTGGGCCATTTCAGGCAGCCACTGCCAGTGCCACCAGGATGCTCCATTTCCACATCAGCAAGTCCACCATGACTAGGCCGGGGTATGAATACCAAGGTTGCAGTCTGTGCTGGTATGTGCCTCTCATTCATTTTAATAAATGTTAGCAAACTAGCATTTGCAGGAGACAGGTTTGTCCAACGATCCCTGACTATTGCACCTGCTGAGCTGAATACCCTCTCAACACTTACACTGGAGGGTGGGCATGTGAGGTACTTCAGTGCCACTGCAGTCAGCTCTGGCCATTCACTGACCTTTCCACGCCATTACAAAAGAGGATCTTCACTTATTGTCAAATGCCTGTATTCAGACAAATATGACTCAACCATTCTCTGTGCCGTACTAAGTCCGATTGTTGATGCATCAGCCTGTTCCCCGGAATCACTGATGCCACAAATACCCACTTGGGACAAAGCCTCCTAGAGTGGGTTGACACCAACCACTTTGGATGACAGACCACCAGGAACTGCAGTCCCCTTACTCTTGCATGATATGCTTGCTGGTCCTCCAGCTACACCTTCAGCTGGATTATGCTGCTGAGGTTTGCAAACCTTGGCACGTGACTTCTGTGCCCCATGAACCAAGCGAAGCAGTTGACCACTGATACTTTTTACCTGTTCAGGCTCTCCATCTAGTACTGATGTAATTCCACATTTGTATCGTGGGTCCAGCATTGTTGCCATGGCAAAGTTGTCACGACGCTCAATGCTCACAATGTGACGATTCTGGTCAAAAATACTGTCAGCATGTGTTGCAGCAACATACTGCTACCACCATCTCGGGCAACTTCAAGGCTATGCTGAACATTCACCAATGTCTGCCTCAGCACCAGAAGCAGTGGAATTGATTGGCTAATGGAGGCAGACTCGCCGCTCACTGCCTGTGTGGCATGTTCAAAAGGCCACAAAATTGTTATTACAGAGTCCACCATGAGACGCCAATGTTCATTCGTCATAGACATGGAGGCCCCAGAACTGTCACGGCTAGTGTGCATAACAAGATATTCTGTGATGGCTTTGTATTGGTCATACAACCTCTCTGCCATGTATAACATGGAGTTCCATTGGGTGACAACTTCCAGATTCAAGCGGTGCTGAGGCAGGCAGTTTTGTATCTGCAACTGCCGCAGTTGGTCACGGGCCTTTCCAGATCTTGAAAAGTGACAGCAGATATGTTGTGCAATGGTCAGCATTTCTTTTATGTCAGGGTGCTGCAGAAACTCCTGAACCACAAGATTTAAACAGTGAGCCATGCATGGAACACGAAAAAAAACACCATTTGTGATGCATTTCACCACATTTGGTTCATTGTCACTTGCTATGAACCCAGCTCTCAGGGACAGAGGGTTTAGCCATCTGTCAGTTTCAGTCAATGCCATGTCCAACATGTTCTCACCAGTGTGTAAACAGGTCACACTGTGCATAGCAATTGTTGCTTGCTGGTGAATTCCAAGAAGATTGCTACCATGACAATCCACCTTCCTGCACTGATTATTCACACTACCAGCATCACAAACAACCCCTGGCACCTGCGCCCAGTGTGCAGTTATAAAAAGATACTGTATGAACTCCCCGCTGTTTCACCACTTGTCCACGTATCCATACTTAAATGGATGAATGGAGAGGAGGAATGTTGAAGTGCATGTCTTACTGAGTCTGAGACAGTGTGGAACAACTCGGGAACAGCACGGGTAGAAAAGTATGTCCTGGATGGGACTTTCCATGTTGGACAGGCATGGGGAGCAAACCACCGGAATCCAGAATTCTCCACAAAGGAGAAGGGCAAAAGATCGATTGCTAGCACTTTCGCTACAGCAGCATTAAGTTCACGTGACACTGTATGATTGGGGGGGTACTTCAGCTTATGCGCAAAAACACTCTGTAATGTGGGCTGGCTTAAACGTTTTACAGGGTGTATGTTGTTGGTCACAAATGGTTGTGCTCTGTGATGAATGGCATTGGCAGGGATGGAGTATGGACATTTGATGAAGATGGCTGCACAGGTGATGATGACAAACCCAGAAATGATGTTATTTTTCTGGATTTGCCAACTGGGTTGATGTACCACTTGCACTAGACATACTACATTCACCACCACCACCACCACAAAAACTGCTACTGTCACCAGCACTGGACAACATTTCAAAATCATTATGGTCCTCCACCTCATCATGCCTGTAGTAATCCTCTGCTCTTATTACCACACTACTGCATACGTTTAATTTCCTACTGGGCTTAACAGTCATGGAACGGGATAACATGCTGGCTATGGTTGCTGCCGGTGATACGGGTGAACGCCCAAGTCTGGTATTAGCTGCTAGCTAGTGCTGGGTCCACAGAGCCAAGTGCCTATTCTTAAGATGCGTATGCTGTCCTCCTGTCCCAAGATGGCTCCCCTTTTTACCTCGACTCACACGCACATGGCAAACCTGGCAGATTGCAACAGAATCATCATTTGCATCTTGAACAAAAAAATTCCAAACAAGGGACTGTGATGCTCTGCTTTTAACATGTCCATGATGATGTGGCTTATTTAAGTCTGTTATTTTAAGCACTGAAGTGGGGAGGGCATGTGATGTTTCTGGCACTGCACACCTAGACTGCAACTGACCACCATGACTACCTATCATATTGAGTACTGGGTCATCATCATCATCATCATCCACTAAAACCGGTAAATCACAAGTTTTTACAGGGGGGGATTCCTGCAAACAGATTCAGAAATTTCAGACACAGCCACTTTTAATTTCTTTTTCTCCGGTTCCCAACTGGGGTCAGTTAAATCATCATCATATTCCTCAATGTCACTGTCACACACATCCATATCTTCTGATTGGATGCTAACATGTGGACTGCATGTTGCAACGACAGCAACATCATCATCATCAGCATCATCACATTCATCATCAGCATCTACACCACCATCAACTGATATTTTTTCCCCACACCGTGAATCACTGTTGCATGGAAAATGAGTGACATTAAGTGCCACAGTGGATGGGATATCACATTGTATGCTATCGTTGACATGATCATCAGAATCAGGTTCAGTTAATGGGATGTTACTGGAAAGTATGACATCATCTCCACTGTCACTCACTTGCACTGTTTCACACTCAATATGTTTGGATACGGTACACTGGTCAGAATTAGAACTCGATGCAACAATGCTAATACTACCTCCACCACCACTAACACCAGTAACACTAACACCACGAGCTGGGAAAACATCATCTCCTCCAACTATCAGTGAAGCTACTGATTGGGCTATAAAAAAACATTGCAGGAGAAATACCTTTCCTCACATCAGCAATGCACTTCTCCATCCGTGTACTACTACCACGCCCACAGACCCTCTTACTGCCAACATTGTCATGGCCAGAAACAGCTTTACTTGCACGTCTCTTTGCAGGCATTTTGGGGGATCAACCACAAATATTATTACCAAATTCAGATTTTGATATGTTCACTTTCTGACTGGAGGGTCGCTACCGCTACTATCGCTAGCTGGATGTGAAGCAAAATAAACAACTGTGGCTTCAGCAACAGATAAGGGACTACTGTGTTGTGACACTGTCATGGAATTAAAACAACTTCAGTAACCAGTGGTGCTGATGGGGTCACAAAAACAATCCAGTCTGGTAAAAAATACCTTTTTAACATGGGGGGGGCACTGAATACAGACAGTGCTGATTTTTATGGCACTACAAGCAGCAACACTAAGAACAGAGAACACTATCAGGCAGCTGCAGTGGATAGCAGGTTCACACTGCTGTACTTAGTTGCACTTACACTGATCTGTGTCACAAATTTTAAAAGGTGTATTATATTTGATGCACGCAACACTGCACACAAACACAGAACACTTTGTGTACAATGCTGAACGAGGAATGTGATGCAAATGCAAACGTTCAGTGTACTCTGTGCCACGTAATGTAAATTTGTAATTTAAACAACCTGACCTTATGAAATGCTGCAGCACATTCACACAACAAGCATCAAGAAAATTTGTACTATCACTGACAATTTTACTATGTGTTCAGTAACACAGTCAGTTATATAACAAAAATATTACCAAAACACAAAGAAATCACTAGTTCTCCAACTTAAATCTACCTACACACAGATACGCCCCTCCCCCACACAGCACATATCACTGTCTTTCACCACACACACTCAATATTGTAAATTTACATTCAAAATCCACACACAAACAAACAATCTCGATGATGTGAGCACAGAAAGGTTTCTACAATCGATGAACTACAGTTGAAGTCCCCAAAAAAGCAAAATGCTTTTTGAACAGCTTTAAAAGATTCCTACAGACAGCTATCAAAGCACACTGTCTCCTACTCCTTCCTACTCATACTACCTTGAACTGAGGCTGTGCAGATCAATATAGAGCCCATGTGACCTGAACTCCATGAATCACTGCAAAATCTTCCTTCAGAGCTCAAAAACAAGGCGAAGTGAGGCTAAGTGAACTGCCACCAATGTACTTCGCCTTAAAAATTGAAAGAGAAGTGACCAGTGGAGGTGGAGTAACACGAAGTAGCTGTTTTCAATGCACTTTGTGTTCCTCATTATAACGCAAAGTACTCCACTTCGCATTGCGGAGCCTCCACGAATCTGCCTTTGCTCCACGAATCACTTCATTGAGCGGATTGAGCCCACTTCACCCACCACTAGAGAGGGGTTGCTGATGTGGATCTCTGGTGGCTGGCACCTTTTCCCATTGGTATATCATAGGATTTACCATGGATAAAAAGTGACAGTCAGCCAATCAGATTCCAGAATTCTGGGACCTCATTGTATAGTTATAAATGATGAAGTGGTATTGAATTTGGCAGGTGTGTTTAAAAAGAGTTATTCGATTGAGAGTATACTGATGAATCTAATGATATATCTCCTTTCAAAGGACTTTTCACTTACTTATGTGGATGCTAATTTTTGTCAAGTTTTCAAGGATGATATGGATGAAAATCAACCTAGAAACATAGAAACATGAAACATAGAAGTTGTTGGCAGAAAAATACATCTTTGTCTACCCAGTCAGCCCTAAAATTCCCTACCGCCTGTGTTACCACAGACCTAACTCGATCTCCAGCCTCACCCTCCCCACCCTGTTCTTGATGTTCCCTTGTGTCTTTCCCATGCATGTTTGAATCCTGTCACCATTTTGGTACCCACCACTTCTGCTGGGAGTTTGTTCCAGAGGTCCACCACCCTTTCTATGAAGAAATACTTCCTTACATTTCCTGTGAGCCTCCCCCCTCAGCTTTAAATCATGGCCCCTTGTCCTTCAGCATCTCTTTCTCTGTAAAATGCCCCTCTCCTGTACCTTATTAATGACTCTGAGGTATTTGAATGTTTCTATCATGTCTCCCCTTTTCCATCTATCCTCTAGTGGGTACATATTTTAATCCTTTAGTCCTTTCTCATAGGGCTTCTGATGCAGTCCCTGCACCATTTTGGTTGTGGCCTCACCATTGATCTACACAGTGGTACCATCACCTCTCTCTCTCTCTTTCTACTGGTAATACCCATCCCTGTGCACCCCAGCATTCTACTAACCCTATTTACTGCCTTATCACACTGCTTTGCTACCTTTAGATCATTTGATGTGATAACCCCCAGGTCCCTTTCCAGTTTTGTTGCTGACACTACCTCCCCTCCCAATTGGTACATTGTCCCTTGGGTTCCTGTGCCCCATGTGCATAATTTTGCACTTTTTGGCATTGAATCCCAGTTGCCATACCCTTGATCATTCTTCTAGCTTTTTTAGGTCCTCCCTCATGTATATATCCTCAACCTGTATATATTGTTGTTAAAAATATGACATTTGCTAAAATAATCTGGATTAAAGGAACAAGATTGGAAGAATTTTCATTAAAATTACCACCCTAGTTACTTTAATAACTTTTTGATGCATATCAATAAAGGCACTGACATTGAATCAGGTTTAAGAAAGTCACACTATTTATTTATTTATTGAAAAGTTTCACCAGGTAAGGTACACTGAACAAACAAGTTGCTTGTCTCCCGGTACTACCTGGGAAAGAGGGTGGTGGGAATTACATAGTATCAATGAGTACACACAAATTACACAATATCATACAAAAACGTAAGTTTCAATTGAATTCACATTAGCATGAAAAGCAAATATTTACAGGGTAGAGAAGTTAAATCCAGTAGCAGTGAACTTGTGGTGAAACAGATAAATAGTAATGTAATAGCAAGTGTGACCAATGGCCTACGCTATACAGACTAAAATAGCACAGGGCAACAAGAGAGGTGAAATAAAAAGTGGAAGGAAGTAATTCGGGAAGTAAAATATAACTTTGAAACTTCTGCATCTGGATCTCATTTTAATCTAGAAGGCCCTATAGTATTGTTAGATTTGGGGCCATACATATCAAGATTCAAAGGGAAAATGAAATTAATCCAGGCTGTCTGTCATCTCTTCAGTCATGCATTTAAAGTAAAGTTGAGTTCTGAGGGTGTCCTTGAAGCAATAAGGAGGTCAAGTGAATCAACAGTAAGTTATGTCACTAAATGTGTTAGAGAGCTGAAAAGGCAGTTTGACCACAAGTAGCTCCTCATATGGATGTAAAACTTAAGGATGTAGAGTTAAAGAGGGAGATTAAGAGTATGATACTATTGTTAAAGGCCTTATATATTAACCTGGTAGATATGTATGAACTAAAAAGGAAAACCTGGATTATACTAAAAATATAATAAGAAATGAACTGGAGCCCATAAATAATACAACAGATTTACAAAATAGTTTTGAAGTACTTCAGCAAGTTACCAAACATTGACTAAATAATAATGAATCAATTTCTAGTAAGGCAGGGCATCTTGTCATGGCTGAGGGCAAGGATCAAAAGTAGCTCTCCATTTTAAGTTGGAATATTTCAGTGATTTCTAGTAAATTGGGTATACTGAATGGAGAAATTTCATCCATGATCAGGATCTAGTGCACTTACAGAAGACTTGGTCACAACATAAGCTTAACATAAATGGTCACATATGTTAGAGCTTTGGCTAAGAAATTGAAATAAAGAAGGGCAGATGTACTTTTGATCTATTGACTTTGGTTAAGTGTCTATATAAATATTGAAAAAAGTATTGATATAAAGGACAACTGGATGATTGCAATTAAAAATACAAGGAGAAAGGATCATAGTGATAATTGTATGTTTACCACCTAGAACAACAAAATATTATTCAATAGAACTCTAGCATCAGCTGAATAATTTAATGTTAGATCTAGAGATATAATATGGTGGGATATATGTGCTGATAGCCATTGATTTGAATGCCTGTATAGGGAAGATGGACACTAGCCTCCTAAATCAATCAGAAATTAACATACTAGATCTCGCAGTGAGGAAATCAAGAGATACTGTATATACAAAATTTGCCAGCAGATAAAGGCCTAGAGGTCTATCAAGTCTGCTTGAATGTGCAGCTAGCACCCCTTATTGTGCAGCTGACATGACAGGAAATAGATTAATTGAATTCACTGAACATTTTTCTGTAACAACTGAATTAAATATTAACCAGGGGAAATTGATGGAGAATTATCCCATTTTCAGTGTATTCACCCCATCTAACAGATTATTTCTATCATCAGTTATTTAACTTGATGTTTACTTTTCCCTAGTAATTAAGGCCTTACCAGATAGTGATCCCTATCTTTAAGTTTAAAGAGAAAAACAAGGTCCCCTATATTCCGTTATTAATAAAGAATTGCCCAGCATTAGAAGTATATTTCAAATCAAAGGGGATTGAGATGTATCAGAGAAGGTGACAGCTGATTTGGATTCCTTGGGAGTACAGCATACTCTGGATGAAATATTGAACATAGGATTGGCAAAGAAAGTACTACAGAGAATGGTAGTAGTGTTTAATGCAGTTACTCTTCTGTTATATAAAGATGGAGATAAAGCATGGGAGATCACAGGGTGGTTTAATGAAGTGCGTAAAAATGCAATGAAAAATTTAATGAGTTAGGTAAAAAGTAAAAAAGGATCTATTTAGAGTAAAAGGAAGTAAGTTGAATATAAAAAGAAGGAGCATAAACTACTACACAAATATTTATTTATCAAAATGCATTATGGAATCAAATGCAGAAGGTGATTAAATCAAATAATATGAAACTATTTTGGCATTTGGTGGCTAAAGGCCACTAGAATTATCAAGACAATATGTCATCACATATTTTGCTGTACATATGAAAGGAACATTGCAGGAAAGTATTTTTTGGATAGAAGGGAACCTTGTTATGTAGAAATGTTAGTCAGCTCAGATGAACATATAAGTTTAAATACAAATGCAGAAGAAATTTGGGAGGCTATGTGGTCTTTGAAAAACAACAAAGCTCTGGGACTGGACAAGATTTAGCCAGATATATTTAAAATAAATATGATTCAATGGTCAGAGGTCCTAACATACTTTTTTAACTCTTTGCTTGTCCCAAAATGTTATACCTTCATCTTGATTGGAGATTCAGATAGTATCAGTACAAAAGAGATGTGATATGGGGGACCTGACCAGGTGCAGGCCCATAAGTCTGAATGATATAATAACTTAAATATTTACAAAAATAGTACATTTTAGGTTGGGAAATTGGTTATGAAAAACTTGATAAGTAAATATTGGACGGAGTTTAGAGAAGAATATTGTAAAATGGATCATATTTTGTCCTGCCTCATGTAATAGAGAAATATATCAGTTTTAAGAAAATAAAAATGTATGCTGCGTTTATAGACCTTAAAGCAGTCTTTAATGGCTAACAGGAACTATCTTATGAGAAATCTTATCAGAAAGGAGAATAGATAGAAATCATTTAAGAATCATAATCAGTTTACAAACTGGTAACTGGGCAAAAGTTAGCTATGCTTTGGATGCTAGACTAACAAAGGAGCTGATTTTTAATAGGGAAGTAAAGCAAGGTTAACCTCCTGCTTCCTTACTCTTTAACAAATATATTAATAACATTCTACTATCCTCAGAAAAGGATAATTTTCACATTCCTACTGTTTGTTATGGAGAATGTTTCATTACCAACATATACGCTGATTACATTACATTGTTACCTGCATTCTGATTTGTCCTTAAAAGGAAATGGTAAAAAGCTGGAAATTTATGTTATGAGAAATCATTGATAATAAATACAGATAAAATCAAAGTAATGATTTTTGGAGGATGTAAAAAACATAAATGGGTTCTTATTGGAAGGGTTCTAGAACAAGTAACTGAATACTGTTTTCTTAGTGCATTATTTACTAACAACCAGAAATGGAGTAAGTATTGTAAGATGGTCTGTAATAAGGCAAATAAGATAGCAGGCTGTATCTTACTGTTCAATTATAAGAATGGGGGCTACTCATTAAAAACAGCTTTAGTGTTAGCTGATGTTACAGCTGTCCCAATAATAATTTGTGGAGCCAAAGGAAGTGGTTGTTGTTTACCAAAAATGATAGAAAATATTGCTATATAATATTATAAATATTTATCTATACCAATAAAAATACCTGTAAGCTCTATAAGAGCAGAACTTGGGAAACTGAAAGTAGAAGTTCTAGCATATGCAAGACTTCTATCATACTGGATTAGGTTAGTGGCAATGGATCATGAGAAATCACCCACATTATGTTATCAGGAAAGGCATCAATATTTACAGTAGAATTTGGGTATACACCAAGTTGTTTATGTTTATTGAAACAGTTATCAGAAACCTCAATTCTGTGCATGTTATTGGAATATGCAACTAAAGGAATTGTTATTAGCAATAAATATGTTCCTGTATCTAATCTGGTTAGATGATATAGCTAGAGAAGATGATTATCAGTAGTTCATCAATTGAAATATTCAATATGTTATCCTGCTTTTAAACATATCCATATGATGGAGGCATTTTTATGCACTTTACTGAATAAGGAATATAGGAGCATCGAGACAATGTTAAGGATGGAATTTTTCCAATCTAGTATACAACTTTTAGATTTAATAGAGATCTGATAAATAGACTAATGTGCAATTGTAAAGCAGGTTTAGAGGAGAACTAAGTTCATATTTTATTTATGTGTCAGTGGTATTCAGAATATGAAGAGAAACTGTTGTTAAACTTTGCACTGAAATGTGTTTCTAAAGAAGAATTACTAGAAATATTAAGACTTGCTGATTAATATTTATTGGATTAAATGATCATTTTTTTAGGAAAAAAGTAAAGGAAATGTAATAAGTTATCAAAATACAATTTTATTAGTGTAATACTTGTATACAAATGTTTTTGTATAATTGTCTTTTTATTGTGTAATGATTTAAGTCGAACATGAATAAATTGAACTGATCTGACTTCTCTAGAGTCAGATTTTTAACGTGCAGTATGGATTCTTCTCAATTTGAGAAAGTTATCATCATAAAATCTACTTCTTTCAGTTGCCATTACATGCAAAAAAGTAGTGACTTCTGGTTCAGAGCGCAAGGCACCAATTCACATAACTTCCTGAATGCCCTCAGGGAAGATAAGTCATGAAAACAGTTGATACATGTGTTTCTATTTAACCACTAAGGAATTAAAATTCAAGCTTGAATTCAAGATCAGACTAATTTCTAGTTCTCCCCAAATCAAAATGACTACACCTGAAATCATCCTAAATAGAAACAAATGAATTATCTGCCCACTGCCTCTGTCCTTTCCTTTCAATTGGGACCTTTTTCCTTGTGTTAAGTATCAGGAATGATGTAGCCAGGAGTCTCCCATAAGAGGTATGGATGCCCTAAAAGTGCTTTCTGTATCTCTTTCACTGTTACAGAATTGCCTGTCTAGGGAGACAGAGCTGGGGCATTCAGGTCCTATAGTTTTTGCCCACACTTCATCTACCAGTGGGGAGGCAAGTGTGGGCATGCAGGCCTTAAAGAAACTGTACATCTCCCTTCTGGTGTTTTGGATTCACCTACTGGAAGGGAGGAAGGTGGAGGTGCATAGCCTCCATAGATGTTTTCTCATTCTCTGATGGTATGCTGCATTTATACATTTGCAGATATGAGTGTGGGATCATGCTGGCCCTGAAAATTATTCTCAGCTCCACAAGTATGGTGTTACCTCCCTTCTGGGGACACCCCCACCGTGCACTATGCCCTGCCAAAGTACCTGCTGGACACAGCCCCTGCTCTGACAGAGGCACAATTGTACAGCTTGCTTTCATGAATACTACCTTAAAGATCAAGCTGCCCTACCCTGGTAAACCATATCCCACAAGGTTCAAACCACTTGTACCGTGACCTTTCTAAGCTAGGAAAGCACTTGGTCAACACACCTTTTCATACAGAGCACCTCCCTGGCTCAATGAAATTCCAAAAGTTGCCCTAAGCTCCATCCGTGTACTTCAATTCAAAGCTGATCTCAAGCACTACCTTCCCTCAAGCTCAACCTATGATTGTTCCCCTAATGCCTAGCACCACCCTCCCCAGCAGCTCACCATTAGTGGTACCTTGGTGTCTCCTCCTGACTTACCCTCTACTGCCAGACAAGGTCTCTTACTCGAGGCCACTCCTTACTCACCCCCAAGCCCTTACCTAACACCTTCCACCCTTTAGGTGGTACTCTCCCTAATCACCACCCTCTAGGAGGTACTCTCCCTAACCCCCCTTCAGTCTCAACTCTTCCACCTGCTCTTGCTCAGGGCTCTGGTGTAACCTCCCCTATACCAACCCAGTAGCCTGCCCCTCTGCCCCTCCAAAAATACATTTTCTGTGTACTTGGGTAAGATTATGACCTCTCTCATCCACACATTGTTGCAATGTATTTTATTATATGTCTGTACCATGTATTGTAATGTAACACTATCGTAATTTGCCCTAATGTCTTATCACTCTTGTCTGTTGTATTTCTGACATGGAACCTTTGTAAAAGAGCTCATGCTCAAAGGCTGTATCCAAAACACTTAAATAAATAAATAAATAATAAACAAGTATAATCACTGCTCCTCCTCCTCCTCTAGGGCCAAAGTTACAGCCTAAACAGTTGTAAATTTGTGTGTATTTGTGTTCATGTTTTCGTGAGCAACTTAATATGCTTGTATATGTCTGGTGTATCTGGGTGTATCAGTGTCTGTATGTGCTGGTGTGTGTGTGTGTGTGTGTGTGTGTGTGTGAATCTAATGTGTATGTACAGTATTTGTGTCACACACTGACAGTATAGGCATGTTGACCCTGGCCAGTTCACATATTCAATATGAGGAACATTCTCCCTTGTGTCCTACTCTTCACAATCTATACACAGTAGACAGGCAAAGAAATCAGAATTATTAGAGAACTGCAGATTTCCTTTCTGTAATGAAGTGCTTCTCTTTTTATCCATCCATCCCAGGCTTCTGAAGCAGTTAGCTTGAACTATAGTATCATTTACTGATTTCTAGCAGGCAGTAAGCCAACACTGCCATTAGCAACCCAGCCCAAGCTGATGCTGAGGTTTGGATCAGTCCTTTTGCAGTTCCTTCTCCGGATGTAAGCATTAAAGATTATGTTGGGCCTCATCTCTAATAAATAATATACAATCATGCACATTGTACATTTCAAAAATATACGTGTTTCTATCATCACCTAAAAGAAGCAGAGAACAGTAGTGCTATTAATCATGGACTCTGTAGGTAAGTATTGGTTTATTAGTACCTTAATTCATGAAGTGATGATTAGTATGACTGTTTGTTCAGCTCTTTATTTCTGTCTTTCTTGCTTCACAATTTAAATGTACTGTCTGCTTTTTCCTATTTTTTTCATGATTTCCACCTTGTCTTCTTTAATAGCATGTAGTCTTTATTATGACTGTTTGTAAAAGATAAGGGAAGTTAAACAATTTTCTACAGAACACACATTTTGAAATGCATAAACCACTTCTGCTTAAGTTATCACACCTATCATTCCAAAGGCCATTTTTTTGCTAGAATATTCATGAAACTAAGAAACTGACTTAAGTTCATCGCTTGCTAGATTGAGATTTAGCATTTGCCATATGTGCTCATTCACATCTCCACACAATGCTGCCACACACATTGGGTCAACTGACTGTCAGGAAAACATTTGTATGGTAAACAAAGTAGCGATAAGGGGGTGGGGGAGTCCACTAGACTACAGAGGAAAATGCTTTGCACTAAATGGAAGAGCAGGAATGTGCTGCATCAGAAGTGTAATGCCAGGTTTGTGGTGGCAATAAGTAACATGGCCCTATTGGTTGTTTAATGCATCCACAGGCCTTTGAGTATGCCAGTGCCCCTGTATGAATGGTGCAGTCATACTATTTACATGGGCACCAAGGCATATCTTGGCACTGCTCACTAACTGCTAATGCCTTACTAGCTCTGCCTGCTAATACTGCACATTTAATGAGTCCTCTGCTTTAGTCATTCTAACCACAGTTATCAATGCACCAACACTTTCAGTACTTGATAAATCCATTCCAGTATCCTAACCTAAGTACCTTAAAATGGTTTTCAGGATCCCACAACTCCCATTGCCTCATCTTTATGATGGAAAGGAAACAAATTCTAGCTGTGTGCTGCTCTGAAAGCAGTTGTCAGTTCAATTCAAGTATTGTTTGTTAAGAAAATAAACAAATCAAGATGATAACATTCCGAGCCTCAGTTCATTTTCAAATATATTCTTGCCAACAGAATACCAAGGTTCAGTACATAAAATAAACATAAGAACAGTCACTGTAAAATGAACTGAAGCAACCATACAACAAAACTATTGTATATGGTTTAGTGGTGTCATGTATGGAAAGCCATACACTGCCAGATGCTGTTGTACCACAATAGTGATATCAGAATGCTGTTGTACCACAGTAGTTATGTCACTATTGCACTACTGTGCTACAACAGCATATATCAAACAGGCAAGGAAATCCCTGTGTCCTGATTGACTGAGACTTGGTTCTAGCCATCCCCTGAAGAGAGCACTACCAATGGCTAAAAACAGGTCCCTGCCAACTGGGGCAACTCACAGAATTCATAAACCACTTGCTTCCTAATCTCCATCACAAACATGGCCGCAACCTTTACTCATATATAGAAAGCTCCAACAACTAGGCCCTAAAAATGAAAATCCATTAAATTAACTCAAATTAGCAAATAATTTAATGTTATTTTCACTCAGAAGATCCTTACACACATACACAAATTTAGAAAATCAAGTACTACTCAGAGTTTCCATTGCTGGTGTTTCTTTGATGACCATGAAAAATTCCCTCCCATCCCCACCAGTTTGCCGTAGATCTCCCTGCTCCTTACCTGGTGACAGATAATATTGAGGTTCTGGCTCCACTTGAGGCGTGTGTGCCAGTGGAACTTTGAAGAATTTTAAATTCATGTATTCCATGTTACCATTCCATGTGTATGTGTTTATGTGGGGGGACATTCTACTATTGGAATAATGCAGAGCTTTGAATTCTTCTATTCCATGGTACACAATCACACAGTGTATGGAATATGACGAAAGACAGATGACTGACAGGTGAAAAACATCCGTGGAGGGACTATTTTACATTATTTAGCAACATTTTATTATCATTTTTGTAGGTTTGAAAACTTTTACAGTGTTTGTTTTATAAAAGTTGCCTCTGGGCCCATTTTTATATAATCAATAAGGCACTCCAGGGACATTGGTTGTACTAGGTTTGCCCCACGATTAAACTGATAAGAACAGATACTACACATTGATATTAGCCAGGGCAGAAGGCATTTGGCTTTGCCTCATGCCTTACAACGCCACTGATTGTGGGGTAAACCTAGTACAACCAACGCCCTGTCATGCATTATTGCTTAAATAATCCATTTTCTATTAAGATTCCTTATGATTACATACATTGCAGTTTCCTCATAAAGAAGATATCAGCAAGACTGAACCCCCCCCCCAAGTACTGCAAACTGTTTTATAAAAAGATAAACTACTAGCAATTTTGTCAGCTCATGTAGTTATTAGTTAAATCACATTAAACATTTTAGTGTTATGCTATTGCTTGTTTTTTCTGTTTATTTGACCAAAGTTCAAGACAGTTAAAAAGAAGGTAAAATAATTTTAAAAATATGCTGTATAAAATAATGTATGGGCAACTCTGATAACACTGAGGACCACTAAAGCTTCACTTTTGAGGTCTATGAAGTTATCGCACCAATCTACAGGAACATAGCCTTGTTGTATATGGTTGCTCATACATATTTGTTTATATGTGTACATTAATGCATACATTAATAGCAAGAACTAGATACAGCAAATGGTAATGGCTTTGAAGTGTTAACCAGACAACAATTTTTGGAGTTTGCACCCACTTTAATTATCCATCTAAACATCTGGTAGAGAGGGCTAGCCAGACACTGTCAAACTGAATGAGCAGGGAGTTCCACAATTTAGGGCCATAAACAGCAAACGCCTGTTTGCCTTTTGTATACTGAGACATGAGAACTTCAAACCCTAATCTAGCAGTGGCTTGAAGACTGCTTTTTATGTTGCTTGCACGCATGTGCAAGAAACATAGTGCCATCATCCGAGTTTTCGGAGGTGTGGCAGCCCTCTTACAATTCAGTCAGTGTGTTTGTAGGTACGGCCGCAGTTCTCCAATGGCTGCTGGAGCTGTCTATGACAACAGTCGAAAATGCAGTGGAGTACAGTTGAAAGGGGGAGCTACGCTTCAGTGAGCAGCGATAAGATATCGCCTGCTCATGCGCGCTTCCCCTACACACACACACACACGCACGCATACTGTGTTCTTGCCCCCCCATGCACACACTGCATAGCCGACGGGGGTGCCCAATCCCCCATCAGCTGTGCTGCACCCCCCCAAACAGAGTTCCACATGCCATGCTGGGTGCCCACCCCAGTGTGGTTACACATCGTATAGCCGACGGGGGTGCCCAGTCCCCTGTCGGCTCCACTGTTCCCCCCCCAGAGAGTACAGAGTGCCACACTGGGAGCCCACCCCAGCATGGCAACAGATGCTATCACTGATGGGGGTGCCCAATCCTTCATCTGCTCCACGCCCCCCCAAACAGCCTTCCTTTGTGCCATGCTGGGAGCCCACCCCAGCGTGGCAAACGTCCTGCATCGTCGTCCTTTTTTTTAAAAAAAAAAAACCCTGAAACACAAAAACGGTCCCTCGCTGTCTCTGCCCCCACTCGCACCCACCCACTGTGCACCCTGCCTCCCCACACACCCCCTACCCTATACTTACTTCCGGACTCCGACGCAATGATCTTCGTGGACCGGGAACACGTCTACACTCTTCAAAGCCGACTGCAAACTGAGGAAATGCCGGTCAGCTGTATAATGTAATAAATAGGGTTTTTTCAACTTTGCTGCATATCTCAGGCATTTTTTGGAATTTTTGCACCACATTTTCAACATGGGGTTTTTGGGACTCCTTCTCATGAATGCTCTCACTGTCATGGCGTTAATTGGGCCTGAAGGGTGATTTCATAGTCACTGCGCGAAATCACCTTTCGGCACTGATTAACAAAATGACACTGTCAGTGTTCATAAGGTGGGCTCTCAAAATGCCTATGTCGAAAATTTGGTGGAAAAATTCCTAAAAATGAGTGTTTTACGAGCCTGTGTTGCACAGTTCCTACGCACGCTCCTAAGTTCGCAAATTTTCAATATTTTCACTCCAGATTTTCAACATTGTCATTTTACCACACCTCCTTATGAGCAGTACAGATGTCATTTTCACATCTCGCCCAAACGTGTTTCCACCCACATGAAGTCACAATGGCACAGTGGTAAAGTAAATCACTGTATGACACATTAAGAAAATCACAGTGACACTGTTAATGAGCAGAGGTCTTAAAATGGCTATGTTGAAAATTTGGTGACAAACTTCCTAAAAATTACTGTTTACAAGCGTGCGTTGCACAGTTCCTACGCATGCTCGTAAGTCTGCAAATTTTCAATATTTGCACTCCACTGACTTCCAAATACCTACACAGCACATACAAGCAAGTAACATTCGGCATTGACAAATGCTTGTTTAACGGGGCTTTTAAATCTCCAGGATGGTTTAACCTGAAGCTTTCAATCTTGCACACAGATTCAAAAAAAACAAGCATTTTTCAATGTCGAATGTTGATTGCGTGGTCTGTTGAGCTCGCGCAGTGGGCCTCTGTCAGTGGTTCAGTCTGTTAGTCCCAGTGCTGCAGGCTGCTCTTTTGTACTGGGCTGGTGCATGCGTTGGCACCTCGTTCTGCCGGGGAAGGAATACGCAACTGTCCCGAGAGAGCTCCATTGAGGTGGCTCACTCGCCCTGTGTCACTCACTCATTCTGTGTCTCCTGGCACTGCAGGCTGCCTTTTTGTACTGGGCTCCTGCCTGTGTTGGTGGCTTTTTCTACCCATGAAGAAATCCACAGCTGTCCCGACAGAAGTCCGTTGAGGTTGCTCAGTCCGCCTGTCTCACTCACTCATTCCGGTTCTCCTGGTGCTGCAGGCTGCCCTTTTGTACTGGGCTCCTTTCTCTGTTGGCACCTTTTTCTGCCCACAAAGAAATCTGCAGCAGTCCCGACAAAGCTCCGTTGAGCTCACTCACTCCCCTTCTCTCACTCGCTCATTCTGTTCTGCCAGCGCTGCAGGCCGCCCTTTTCTACTGGGCTCCTGCCTGTGTTGCTGCCTTCTTATGCCCATAAAGAAATTTGTAGCAGTTACAATACAGCTCTGTTGAGCTCACTCACTCACTCATTCTGGTTTTCGTGCCACTGCAGGCTGCCCTTTTGTACTGGGCCCCTGCATGCATTACTGATTTTTTCTACCCACAAACAAATCTGTAGCAGTCCCAACAAAGCCCTGTTGATCTCACTGACTCCCCCTCCCTCACTTGCTCATTCTGTGTCTCCTGGCGCTGCAGGCTGCCCTTTTGTACTGGGCTCCTGCCTGCAGTGGTGGCTTTTTCTGGCCAGAAAGAAACCTGAAGCAGTCCTAACACAGCTCCACTGAGCTCGCTCAGTGCCCGTCTGTCACTCTTGCATTCTGTTTCTGCCGGCGCTGCAAGCTGGCCTTTTGTACTGGGCTTCTGTCTGCATTGCCGCATTTTCTGCCCACAAAGAAATCTGCAGCAGTCACACTACAGCTCCATTGAGCTCGCTCAGTATCGCTCTGTCACTCGCTCGTTCTATTTGTCTTGGTGCCGCAGACTGCGCTTTTGTATGGGGCTCCTGGCTGCATTGGCACCTTTGTCTGTCCACAAAGAAATCTGCAGCTGTCCTGACAGAGCTGAGTTGAGATCACTCAGTCTCCCTCTCTCATCGCTCATTCTGGTTGTCCTGGCGCTGCCCTTTTGTACGGGGTTCCTGTCTGCATTGGCCCCTTTTTCTGCCCACAAAGCAATCCCAGTAGTCCTGACAGAGCTCCGTTGAGCTCACTAAGTCCCCTTGTCTCACTCGCTCGCACTGTTTGTCCCACCACTGCAGGATGCCCTTTTGTACTGGGCCCCTGCCTGTATTGATGCCTTTTTCTGCCCACAAAGAAATCTTCAGCAGTCCTGACAGTGCTTTGGTGAGTTCACTCACTCCCCCTCCCTCACTCGCTCTCTCTCGTTCTGTTTCTTCCAGTGCTGCAGGCTGCCCTTTTGTACTGGGCTCTTGTGTTGGGGCCTTTGTCTGCCCACAAACAAATCCACAGCAGTCCCAACAGAGCTCAGTTGAGCTTGGCCACTCCCCCCTGTCACTCGGTCGATCTTAATCTGTCCCAAACACTGATTTCCCAGAGTGACTGCTGTATGTGCTGCAGGAGTGCAGAAACATATTTTAGCCAGGATGTGCAAAATGACAGCTATAGTGTTCATAAGGAGTTGTGAAAAAATGCCACTGTTGAAAATGTGGCGTGACAGTATACAAATTTGCGAAATTAGAAGGTGGCTTGAAACAGTTCAACGCATGCTTGTAACACAGTCATGTTATGGCAGTCCCAACAGGCTCCGTTGAGCCTGCTCACCCGCTTCTCTCACTCGCTCATTCTGTTGTGCCGGTACTGCAGGCTGCCCTTTTCTACTGGGCTCCTGCCTGCATTGCTGCCTTCTTATGCCCACAAAGAACTTTGCAGCAGTTACAATACAGCCCTGTTGAGCTCACTCACTCACTCGCTCATTCTGGTTTTCCTGCCACTGCAGGCTGCCCTTCTGTACTGGGCCCCTGCATGCATTGCTGCCTTTTCCTGCCCACAAACAAATCTGCAGCAGTCCCAACAAAGCCCCGTTGAGCTCACCGACTCCCCCTCCCTCACGTGGTCGTTCTGTGTCTCCTGGCACTGCAGGCTACCCTTTTGTACTGGGCTCCTGCCTGCATTGGTGGCTTTTTCTGGCCAGAAGGAAATCTGAAGCAGTCCCGACACAGCTCCACTGAGCTCGCTCACTCCCCCTCTGTCACTCTCGCATTCCGTTTCTGCCGGCGCTGCAAGCTGGCCTTTTGTACTGGGCTTCTGCCTGCATTGCTGCATTTTCTGCCCACAAAGAAATTTGCAGCAGTCACACTACAGCCCCGTTGTGCTCACTCACTACCGCTCTGTCACTTGCTCGTTCTGTTTCTCTTGGCACTGCAGACTGTGGTTTTGCATGGAGTTCCTGGCTGTGTTGGCAACTTTGTCTGTCCACAAAGAAATTCGCAGCTGTCCCGACAGAGCTCTCATTGCTCATTCTGTTTGTCCTGGCGCTGCAAGCTGCCCTTTTATATGGGTCTCCTGCCTGCATTGGCGCCTTTTTCTGCCCATAAAGAAATCCCAGCAGCTCTGACAGAGCTCCGTTGAGCTCACTAAGTCCCCTTGTCTCACTCGCTCGTACTGTTTCTCCCACTGCTGCAGGCTGGCTTTTTGTACTGGGCCCCTGTGCCTGTATCGACGCCTTTTTCTGCCCACAAAGAAATCTGCAGCAGTCCTGACAGCGCTTTGGTGAGTTCACTCACTCCCCCTCCCTCACTCGCTCTCTCGTTCTGTTTCTCCCAGTGCTGCAGGCTGCCCTTTTGTTCTGGGCTCTTTTGCTGGGGCCTTTGTCTGCCACAAACAAATCTGCAGCAGTCCTGACAGAGCTCATTTGAGCTCGGTCACTCCCTCCCCCCCTCACTCGGTCGATCTTAATCTGTCCCAAACACTGATTTCCCACTGTGACCGTGCTATTGTCTGCAGGAGTATAAAAACATATTGTAGCCAGGATGTGAAAAATGACAGCTGCAGTGTTCATAAGGAGTTGAAAAAATGCCACTGTTGAAAATGTGGCGTGGCAGTATTACAAATTTGCGAAGTTACAAGGGTGCATGGAAACAGTTCACCTGTATGGTGAGGGGAGCAAAGTCCAGTAAAGAGCATCGGCTGGCACAGGGATACATGGAGGGGAAAAGGGTTCTTCCGTACATTGGGGAGCGGAGAAAACTAAGGGCCATCTCAGCAGATTGAGATCAGAAGGAGGGTGGGTGAAGAGGCAGGGACCAGGCAGAGGTATTTAATGAGTACTTTGCCTCTGTGTTCACTAGGGAGGGGATGGGATATCTACAAAGCAAGGCACAAAGGGATAGAAGCGGCAGGGAGTGGGATCAGGGAGCAGCAGAAATGGAGCAAAGGGAGGGAAAGGTACCAGGGGTGTCACATCTGGATAAGGATAAAAGACCAGTATAGGGAGGGGACGGATGATGCCATCCCCACCAAAAGGGTGTGGTTTGCCCTCAAGGCCCTAAAGAAAGACAAATCTCCTGGGCCGGATGGCATTCATCCGAGAGTACTATGGGAATTGGCGGACATACTGGCTGCACCCCTGGCGGAGCTTTTCAACAGGTCACTTGAGACAGGGAGGGTACCTAGGGATTGGCGAGAGGCACATGTGGTACCAATCCATAAAGGGGGGTCGAAGGAAGTACCAGGAAACTATAGACCCATCAGTTTAACCTCGGTGGTGGGAAAATTAATGGAGATATACTAAAGGAACGATTGGGGTTTACTTGGAGGAGGTGGGAGGTCTGGATAGTCGGCAGCATGGGTTTGTGCCAGGTAGATCATGTCAAACCAACCTTGTGGAGTTCTATGAATGGGTAACATCAGAACTGGATAGGGTAAGCCTGTGGATGTATTATTCTTGGACTTCAGCAAGGCGTTTGACTCTGTCCCCACAATGGTCTGGTGGAGAAACTGATGGGGTTAGGAGTAGGCCTTTGATGGTCAGATGGATTGAAAACTGGATAGCTGGACGCACTCAGAGAGTAGTGGTCTGTGGGGAGCTCTCGAACCCTACAGAGGTTGGTAGTGGGTACCACAGGGCTCGGTCCTGGGTCCAATCCTGTTTAATGCATACATATCAGACATCAGGGATGGTATAGGGTGGAAATGAGTCTCTTCAGCGGATGACTCCAAGATGGGAGCAGTAGTTGAGGGAGAAGAGGAGGTTGGCCCTGCAAGGGACCTGGACACCCTGGAAAGCTGGGCTCACACATGGAAATTAAATTTCAATATCACCAAGTGCAAGGTGTTGCATCTTGGTCGGGGAAACCCTAAACACAGGTACACCCTGGGAGGGGAGGTGCTGGAAGCTTCAACAGGGGAAAAAGACCTAGGGGTCATGGTGGATACATGTATGAATAACACTGAGCAGTGCAGGAGAGCAGCTAGCAAGGCAAACAGGATGTTGGGATGCATCGCAAGGGGATCACCTCTAGGAGCAAGGAAGTGATTCTGCCACTGTACAATGGACTGGTTAGACCACACCTTGAGTACTGTGTACAGTACTGGAGACCACACTTGAAGAGGGACATACAGCTCCTGGAGAGGGTACAGAGGAGGGCAACAAAGATGATACGAGGGCTAGGGGATTTGACTTACGAGGACAGACTTGAGGAGCTCTGCCTGTTTTCATTGGAGGAGAGGAGAGACGGGGGACATGATTGAGGTCTTCAAGTACCTCAAGGGAATAAATAGGGTAAACATGGAGGGGATCTTTAGACTAAAGCAGGGAGGCATCACCAGAGGGCATGGTTTGAAGTTGGAAGGTGGAAGGGTGAGGGGGGAAAAGAGGAGGAGGTTTTTCACTGAGAGGGTGGTGGACCCTTGGAATGCTCTGCCTGGTGAGCTGGTTCAGAGATCCACAGTGGAGAGCTTTAAGAGAGGGTGGGACAGACACAGAAAGTGGATGTATCAGATGATGGCCTGTCCTGGGGGGGTGGGGATGGATGATAGGGGTTTCTGGAGCACAAGGGATGGGAGGGTCTCGGCACCCAACTAAGGATCTAGGTTCGAGCAGACTTGATAGACCATAAGGCCTAATCTGCTGGCAAATAGTATGTTAGTATGTTAGTATGTTAGTATACTTGTAACACAGTAATGTTATGGAGTTTCGTTACCAAATTTTCAACTTAGGGATTTTTGGACCTCTGCTCATGAACAGTACCACTGTAATTTTCTTAATCTGTCCCGAACACTGATTTCCCACAGTGACCATGTTATTCTGCGCCAGAACTGTGAAAACACATTTCGGTCAGGATGTGAAAAATGACAGCTGTACTGCTCATAAGGAGGTGTGAAAAAATGGCACTGTTGGAAATGTGGTGTGACAATATTACAAATCTGCGAAGTTATAAGGGTGCGTGAAAAGTGCACAATGCACACTTGTAACACAGTCCATTGATGGGCTATCATCACCAAATTTTCAACATAGCCATTTTAGGACCTCTGCTCATGAACAGTACCATTGTCATTTTATTAATCTGTCCCGAACAGTGATTTCCCACAGCAACCGCTCTATTCTGCGCTGGAAGTGCAAAAACACATTTTGGCCAGGATGGGGAAAATGGCAGCTGTACTGTTCATAAGAAGGTCTGGGAAAATGGCAATGTTGCAAATCTGGAGTGAAAATATTAGAAATATGCAAAGTTACGCGCATGCATGCCAACTGCGCAATGTACGCTCGTACCACAGTCATTTTATGGAGTATTGTTACCAAATTTTCAACATAGGCATTTTAGGACCTCTACTCATGAACAGTGTCACTGTCATTTTCTTAATCTGTCCTGAACACTGATTTCCCACAGCGACCACGCTAATCTGCGCCAGAAGTGCGAAAACACATTTCGGCCAGGATGTGAACAATGACAGCTGTACTGCTCACAAGGAGGTATGACAAAATGCCAATGTTGATAATCTGGCATGAAAATGTTGTACATTCGCGAAGTTACGAGCGTACATAACAACTGCGAAATGCATGCTAGTAAAACAGTCATTTTTTGGATTTTTTCCACCAAATTTGCAACATAGGCTTTTTGAGAGCCCACCTCATGAACACTGGCACTGTCATTTTGTTAATCGGCCCCGAAGGGTGATTCCACACAGTCACCGCGAAACCACCTTTTGGGGCCGATTAACGCCATGACAGTTCAAGAATTCATGATAAGGGGTCCCAAAAACCCCATGTTGAAAATTTGGTGAAAAAATTTCCAAAAATGCCCGAGATATGCACTAAAGTTGAAAAAATCCCTATTCATTACATTATACAGCTTACGGCATTTCCTCAGTTCGCTGATTAGGCTTTGAAGAGTGCAGGCGTGTTCCCGGTCCAGCCGAAGATCCGTCGCTGTGCTCACTTAGTAAGTATAGGGTGGGGGGTGTGGGAGGCTGGTGCGGCAGTGGTGGTGCGGGTTGTGAGTGCTGGGAGACTACGAGGACCGTTTCCTTTCTTTTAGGTACATGAAACGTCGCGGGGCGCTTTCACATTTCGGGGCATGGGGCACACTGGAGTGGGCTCCCAGCGTGCCACGGAGTCTGGGGACAGCTGTAGCTGACAGGGGATTGGGCACCTGTCGGCAAACAACAAAGGGGGATTATTTCTGCCGACGGGATTGGGCACCCGCCGGCAAAACAACAACAAAGGGTTATTTTCTGCCGACAGGGATTGGGCACCCCATCAGCAAACAACAAAAGGGGTTCTTTTCTGCCAACGGGGATTGGGCACCCCATCGCAAACAACAAAAAGGGGATTTTTCTGCCAACGGGACTGGGCACCCCGTAGGCAAACAACAAAAAGGGGTCCTTTCTGCGACGGGGGTGGGCTCCCCATCAGCAAATAAACATTGGGGTACATATTGTTTGTGAACACGGTGGCAAGCTGCGCCATGTTCTAAACAATCTACAACTACTACATCCCGCCCTACAATAACGGGTTGCTCCCTCATTGCAGCGGATGGCTGACGCTGCAATGACGAAGGGGCCTCTGATTGCAGCGGCTATTTGTTTTTAAGTTGTGGCATTGCTGGCTGAACTAGTGTCAGCAGCAGTGTACCATGGCATTGGGGACGAGGGACAAGTCTTTGCAGGCTGTGGGGGCATTGGGCACAACAGTGCCACGCCTCCACAACCTGCTGCAACATGTTTCTTGCGCATGCGTGCAATCAACATAAAAACTAACAAGTGCCAATGTCTTACAAACTTAAATGAGAACTGCGTGAAATCTGTAAGTCATTTTTCCTCTGTAGAAGTTATTTTCAAATACCAGTTCCATTCTAGTTAATGTTCCAGTGTTACTGGCCTTTTGGAATATTTGATGGGGGTTCTGATTTTCACACTGGTGGTAAGCACCATTTTAAAACTACATCATAAAGATTGTGTCCATTCCAACCACAAAGTTCTGTCACAGAATATAACTGCATTATGACAACAATGTAAGAGTCTGACAAGAACATAATGAACGGTCTCACTGAACTTCTGAAATTGTCTTTACCATAAGGATGTGACTCAGAAACACCTGTTGAATTTACTAAAATTCCAATGAAGAAGGAAACATAAAATGTGAACCAGTAAGAATATAAAACACAGCTCTAAAGAAAGCAATGTCTTATGTGTTCAGTGCAGATCTCATTTAAAGGGTTAGCCAGTTTAGCTGTTCAAACAAAATGAACCAGTGGGAACCACTAGGCTAAATTAAAACCAACTGGTCACACAGTTATCCATGGCCTCCAGCTTGTCCAGATGCACCACAGCAGTGACCTTTTACACAATATCCAAAGATCATCATTTATATGGTGAAAAGGTTCCGGAAAGTGTTGCTCAGATAGTATACAACAGATTAAGATACCGTCTGATATCACCGATTTTCTTGGAAACTAGATGGCATCAGATACCATTGATATTTGACACCTGGATCCAATCGCCTCATACCCATTCAGATACCAACCATCCAATATAACTATCCAGGTTCTGAGATAGACATCTGACTTGGGATCCCAGTAGCTGACCTTGGATCCCGCCATCTGACCTTGGATCTGAAATTTGAATGGGGTCACACAGAATGTAGCATCCAGAGGTTTTTTTTTTTTGCTGTTAAATTTTTTATTGTTATTTTCATTTTTTTTTTATTACAGTAATGGTAGCACTTATTCTAAACAGGAGTCTAGTAAAGAGTTGTTGGTTACATATACAACTCAATATAGGAGCAGAAAAGGCAGTGTAACATTTAACCTGTACTTACCCCAATATATATGGTTCTTATCTTAAAGTGATGGAGAGGCAAGGCTTCCATGCTCCACATTCATACCTCGAAAAAACTCTTATATGCTTCGGGTGCTGTCCAGGCTTCTGGCACCCTAGCTAAAAGAAACAAACAAACACAAAGAACCAATATTCTATATATAATTAGGTACACTTACATAAGAATAAGGAGGCTTTGTAGTGCCACCCATGCGTACAGTCCTGGTTAGCCAAGTGTGACCGTTCCATTTACATAATCCTGTTACCTTAGCAGAAATTCTGGTTGTACAGTTTCAGCCCACTCCAGTCTTAGAGGTGGCATATCTAATGAAGGGGGTCCAACATTTCTCATATATTACTAGGAAGTTATCAAGTGGAAACATTTGTCCATAGTAGCAATGTGAACCATGGAGGTGAGGAGTTCTTGAGCACTAGGTATCAGTGTAGTCCTCTATCTACATACAAGAAGCATCTTCGCCTGCATGGCACACAGGGCCAACCAACGGTGTTCCAGCTTTCCTAACTGGGGTACCTCTGACTTCATACCCAGAAGAAGCAAAGATGGGGACCGAGGAATGCACTTCTTTAACACTTTAGCCCCTACTTCACATATATTGTCCCACACTGGTTGTATCATTGGGCAGGACCAAAGTATATGGGCCAAATTTCCAGGGTGAGAGTTACATCTCCAGCATAAATTGGACTTTATTACCCCAGCCTTCTGTGATACTACCAGTGTGCGGTACCAGGAATGGAGAATTTTATTTTGTATTAACCTACTTCTCGCATCTATAAAATATTTTTGAGCCCCTTTCCAGCACTCCTTCCACTGCACATCTGTAATCTCCAGTTGTAGAGCCCCTTCCCATTTCTATTTAGACTTTTTGGTTTGGCTGGGTAGTGTATCTCAGAGAGCACTCTAGACTGAACTGGCCAGCCCTTTTTTTGTGTTGTCCAGGAAGGTGTGTTCAAGGTGCCTCTTTTTGCCATCTGGGTCAGATACTTTTGGGATGCACTGCATATTTGTAAATATTTCCAGCAGTTGGAAGTCGGAATTGACCATCTGGCTTGCAGGTTAGCAAATGAATCTACTACCAAGGAGGCCGTGGCTAGTATATCTTCCAACCTGGCAATACCCTTGTCTACCCAGCCTTTCCAGTACACCATTTTTTTATCTAAACAGAGGTTACCATTTCCCCATAACGGGGTTAGTTTGATAGGCGTTAAGTCTACCTTCAACTTCCTCCTTACTTTTGCCCAACATTGCAAAGAGGCTCCTATCAAATGATGTTTTTTTTAAGTTTGTTGGGGGGCTATTATAGACAAGCAATGACAGAGAAATCTTTTGACTTACAGCATGCTCTATATCCACCCATTGTGGTTGAGGGGTGGTCCCTGTACCCAACCATCATAGCGACTGTGCCAAGTGAAATGCCCACTTATAACCTGCAAACCAAGGGAGACACCACCACCCCATGCTCCAGTGAGCCCGAAGTTTGTTCCTACTATACCTGGGGGGCTTCCCTTCCCACAGAAAACTCCCTATTGCCTTATCTATCTTCTGGATCCAGCTTTGTGGTAATGAGAGGGGGATATGTGCCAGAAAATAGAATATTTTTGGGGCCAGGATCATCTTAATTGCAGCTATTTTACCTGCTAAGGTTAAATGAAGTTTGATCCATCTGGACATATACTCCTGTATTTCCACCATAAGAAGGCGGAGATTATATTCCCATAGCTTTGAGAATTCAGCCGAGAAATGAATACCTAAATATTTAATGCTTTCCACCGCCCACTTAAGACCCGTGTCCCCCAGTACCAATGATTGGCATCTGGAATTGAGAGGGAGAACTTCCATTTTAGTGGCATTTAATTGAAGTCCAGAAATTCCCTTAAAGTGGTGCAGGGTGGCCAGTATAGAGGGTAATGCCTCAGTTGCATCCACAACTAGGACCAGGAGGTCATCAGCATATAAAAGGGTGTTGTATTCTACGTTTCCAGCTGATATCCCCTTTATAGACTGACTACCCTGAAGATGCGCCGCTATGGGCTCTACAGCAGACACAAATAGGAGGGGGGAGAGTGGGCAACCTTGCCTAGTACCACGGGCCAACTCGAAAGGTGGAGAGAGGGTAGAGTTAGTCAATAGCCTGGCCATTGGGGAGGTATACAGGGCTTTTACCCAGGATCGGAAATGAGGGCCTATTCCCAACTTTTCCAGCACCTCATGGAGGTAATCCCACTCCAGGGAATTGAACACCTTTTCAAAATCTATAGTCACCACCACTGCTGGGGTGTGTAGTTGAGTCGCGATATGGGCTAAATTAGTTAGGGTCCTAAAATGATCTGCACTGAACCTGCCAGGGACAAAGCCTACTTGGGAGGGGTGTATTAACTGTGGTAACAGGGGACCCACTCTTAGTGCTAATGCTTTGGTAAATATTTTACTATCTACATTTAAAAGTGAGATCGGCCAGTAACTACCAGAGGAAGTGGGATCTTTCCCTTTTTTGGGCAATATGGTGATGACCGCTTCGCGTAGTATGGGGTGCAGTATCCCTTGCACTTCTGCCTCAACATAAACTTGTTGAAGTATTGGGGCAATAATGTCTGCTAAGGCCTGCCAGAATTCTACTGAATAGCCATCTCCCCCTTGGGATTTCCCAGGTTTAAGAGAAAGTAAGGCCGTTTTATTTCCTCTGTAGTTAATGAGATGTCTAGTTGCTCCGCCTGCTGTGAAGTTATAGTGAGGAGTTTCAATGTTTGCAGAAAACCTTGAGTTGTTTGGGGATCTGCCTGTCTAGATGAGGCATACAGGGACTGATAGTATTCTGCCATGACTGCATTTCATTCTCCACTTTTAGTACGCATCAGTCCTGCAGTATCTCTCAGCCCAGCTATGTAACGATCCTTTTTCTTTAACCTATATGCTAACACCTTCCCCCCTTTCCCTTCCCCTTCCCAATATTTGTGCTTCAGTCTCAGTATGGAGAGTTTAGCCCTCCTTGATAAAAGAGAGTTCATCTCCATTTCGAGACCCACTATCTTTCTTCAGAGAGAATCATGCCTTACTTTCCCTCTTTGCCCCTTATGCTGTCTCTGCACTTCTTTAAGCTCCTCTTCCATGTTCTTTAATTTTCTTTCCCTTCCTCTCCTTCTTGCCCCTGCATAAGCAATAATCCTACCTCTCATGGTTGCTTTAAAAGCTTCCCACCTGACCCCTGCTGTGGTGTCCTGTGCTGGGTTCTCCAAAAAAAATCTCTGAGCCTCCATCGTAACCCATTCTAGAAACTTTGTGTCTTTTATTAAAAAGGGATCTATCCTCCGAGAGGTGCAGGTTGGAGCACAGGGGCCCCATGTCACAGATAGACACACTGGAGCATGGTCCAAGATTACAATAGGAAATATATTAGATTCCATAGTTGCCTGTGTAACCCCCCTGCAAATGGGGGTTCCCAAAAGACTTCCAGGAGCTTGCTTGAATGCTCCAAGCCTGAATGGTGTTTGGCATTTAAGCCATTTATCAGTGAGTGTTTTTAGAGCCTCTGGTACTGTCTCTTTAAGAGCTGTCTGCTTGCAGACATAATTAGTTTGTATGGGGGGACTGTGTGCTTCTCTGAGTACCACTCGAGCTGCTGCCAATTCACTTCATTTTGCAGTCACTAGAGTGCAAAGGAACCTATCTGAAAGATGTAACTGTTTGCCAGAAATTATTTAGAGTAATAATGAAATTACAGTTTGTCTAACCTGCTTTTCTGCAGTCAGAACTGTGTCTGCTAGTTCCCCATTCTAGTTTTGAACTGCTGAACTGGACCAATCAGTGTGGGGTAAGCTAGCTCTAAAATGATGCCTTGGACTCATAATCTGAGCCAGCCACAAGAGGATTGTATGGGCAGTGACTCTGGGAGATGTAGTTTAGACTTCAGTGCCTTTTTGGACCAACAGCAGCAGTCTATTGTGAGTGACAGCCAATCCAGTCAAGAACTGGGAGGAACTCAAAGGAAGTGCCCGGTTTCGTCAGTTGGAGTTCAGTTGAGCTTTGGCAGTGAAGAAGGAAGGAGCCCTATGCTTTTTCAGTGTGCAGTTTTAGTCAAAACAGTGTAAGGCCCAGAGTTCCGTCTGCAGCTTGTGTAACAGCTTGTTAGGACTGAATCCACCTGTGAAAAGAATCAAAGGATCTCTGAAGAGTAGAAACCAGGCTCACCTGTAGAAGACTGGAAGAATTGCTGAAAATTGCACTCGGTCTGTCAGGAACTGAATCTGCTGTGTTTCTCCGGGTATTGTGCAGTAATTGCGATCGGATACAGATGCAGCCTGCCTGGTATAGTACTTTCTTTTATATGGATGTGTGAAGAGGTTTGTGTACCTCAAGTGAGCCCTGCTGACATTGAAGGACCCTATCTTATTTGGAGGTCGTGAGTACTAATTCAGGGTTGCTCCCTGTTGAATTGCCACATTAAATCCAAATGGAATTACTGTACTGCTGACTGTTTAATTCTCCTTTTCTCTGTGAAAGGGCCCCTACCAGCTGCCACTGGTTTGGACTAGCCACTAGGGCTTGGGTACCCAGGGACAGTAACTGATAGGGATAGGCCTGTGCACAGAGCCATAGATATGAATTATCAGAGTGATAAGCTAATTAACCTGATTTCCCTGTCCTTGTTATATCCCCTAAATAAATCAGAGCTGCTTGTTTCAGCAAAGTTATACTGCCTGAGGTATTTGTCTATGTTAAAGTACTGTACTGTGATTGTTGCACTGTATCTCATTTCACAGGAGGTCCCAGTGCAGAACCAGACCTGGGGGTAAGTGTATACTGTGAAGGTAATTCTGATATATTGTGTGGGCCACTAGTGGGAAGAAAGGGGGGTTGCAGTGTCCCAGAGGGCTGTGACCAAGTTAGTTTAACTATTGCAAACCCTGACCTCTGGGTGGAGGCACCCGCCATTGGATCCAGGCCCCTCAACCTGTTAGTGGCAAATCAGGCAGGGGTAGTAGCCCCTGGGATAGCGCCATCTAGGGGTTACATCTTGGAGGCTCACCGCTGGGATTGTGTGTCCTCTAGTGGCCATATTTACGAACCACTGTTAAGAAAAAAATGGGTACCCCGACAGAAGTGGCTGTGCACCGGCTGGTGGAGTGGTGTACTGGGAGGAGATCGAACCCAAAATGCTATGCTTATCCTGGACATCCCCTGGGTATCATCACGGACACTGTGCAGGGAGTACTTTCCAAGGTGGAAGGTTTACAAAACCCTGTGGTGGTGGGTCGGCATGCTAATCTGCTCACCCACACTTTCCTGGCCTAGTAGAGTTTAAGGATCCCATAGATAGCTCCAAAGTGCCACCAGACCATTACCCCAGAGGAGCCCTCACTGCTTGGAGGTGATAACTAAGGACAGTAAAGACCGGGGAATCAGCCCCCACCACTATCTGAAACTTTGAGGAGAAATTTGCTGAATGGTTGCTGGGAGAGGGAAAACTGTGGAGGACTTGAAGAAACTATTCTTGCCACCTGGGGGTGTTCCTCCCCCAACACCCTCTCCTGCTCCAGTGCCCGTAATGGTGTCTGACCAATGCAGACTCCTATTTCTGCACCTGCCATTAGTCACGACTCTTACCGAAGGTTGAAGATCTTCTCTGGCACCCTCCCACCCCAGGGAGGATGACTGGGAGACCTGGATAGACTATGTTGCCCCCCAAGTGCTAGAATGGCAATGCTCGGGAAGGTGAGCGAAAGGGTTAGTGAGAGCCTCCGAGGTCCTGCCCACAGCTACCATCCGTGCTAAGCGGGCCAGTAACCCTGAAGCGACTGCACAGGCCTATCTTGAGGCCTTGGAGAATGTGTATGGGAGCCCAGATTCTGATGAGGACCTATGGTGGAGAGTAAGAGATGCACAACAGTACCAAGGGGAGTTGTTGTCTGTGTATGTATCTCGGCTGGAAAAATTGTTGCAAGAATGCCTCAGAAAAGGTAGTTTGCCAGCGATTGAACTGGACCGAACCAGGCTGGACAGGATCCTTAGTCTGCCCCTTCTCAGAACTGCTGTTGCTTCAGTTACACCTGGCAGATCGACTGGAATCCCCACCTCCTATGATGAGTTAATGAGAGAAATTGAGGAGTTGAGAAAAGACGACCTCGGAGGACCTGCACCAATAGCTGCAGCACGACCCGAGTGACTGAGGGTGACCCATCAAGTGAAGTTCAGGGGCAGAGGTTGGCAGTCAATGAGTGCTCTGACAAGGAAAAGATATGTCACAATGGGGCTGAACTGTTGAGAGAGATCCGGAATTCAAAACAGTCCTTTATGAAGGCCACGCCTGCAAGTACGGGCCCTGACCTATATCCGACTGCATCTGCTATGGGGTGGGGTACCCACCCATGTATCTCCTGCTGATAACAGCTCCGAACTCGATTCCTTGACCATGGAAGTGGAAAAGCTGCAGAGATGTCTCCAAATGCTTATCATGCCACCAGACAGAGATGGCACCAAGGTTTCCAGTTAGTAATACCCCACCCTGGCTCCCAGTGTGGCGCCTCGCCAGCTCAAACTCCAGAAAGTATGTTTTGCTATAATTGTGGGAAAGATGGGCACATGAAAGGGAATGCCAGTCCCCAAAAGACACTGACAAAGTTGCATATAGGCTACAAGGAGAGCTCGAGAAGAAATCAGTGGTTAAGAGGTGCACGACATGATCCCAGTGAGGGCACCAAAATGCTAATTCACGTCCTTTTGTGGCAAGGTCAGTTGCCCAGGCCCCCACTACCGCCTCTCCAGACTGGTCCAGAATAGTGGGTCCCTCCATGGAGACCACTGTAAGGTGAACGGAGTGTCTACAAGAGCTATATTAGACAGTGGCTCCCAAGTGACAATTATGTTCCAAGATTGGTATCAGAAGCATTTGTCAGATTACCCTTACAACCATTAGAAGGACTGCATGTATGGGGGTTAAGTGGAGAAGGCCTACCCTATTCCGGTATATCCGAATTTGGCTGTCTTTCCCACCTCCGTGGCTGGAGTGGCCGAACAAGTAGAGACCCTAGCCTTAGTGTCCCCACTGACTGTATGATGGTGTCCCTTTGTTGATTGGAACAAATGCTCATATGTTCGAAGGCTGGCACAGTTGTGTTATGAAAACAGGGTCAAAGACTAGTAGAGCTTTAAGAGTTCGGCTTTAATTAAGAAGGCCTATGAGGCACAGAGAGATGCTGAAAACAGAACCAGAGGAACCGGTCGGAATTGTATGGAAGAAGGATCCTGAGTCTCTGATCCTGGCGCAAATGCCCAGTGTACCTTGGCAGGAGAGGTCCGTATCAGAAAGGATGTTAAGAATAAAATATTAATGTTGGATGCACCAGGCGATGGAGAAAATTGCCAGAGGGACTGCTGGTCAAGCCTAAGTATTTTGCCGCTAGAGCCCATGCTTATGCCAGAAGGGTAATGGTCCAAGTTCATAATGTGTCTGAAAGAGACATTCGAGTAAACAGAGGTTGCATCCTGGCTAATGTGCATTGTGCAGACACTGCAGTGCTACCCAGCAGCAAGAGTTCAAGGAAGAATGACAGAGTAACGCCTGACTTGTTTGATTTCGCGACTTCGCTGCCAGCTGAATGGAAAGTGAAGATCAGTGAGAAGCTTGCCCAGAGAGACCAGGTGTTTTCTTTAAAGGAATGGGATGTAGGATGCGTGCAAGGAGCTGAGCACAATATCCGCTGCATGACGAAAGACCATTTCGTGAGAGGTCTCGAGCCTGGCACCTGCTGACATAGATGATGTGAGACGGCATCTGCAAGAGATGTTAGCTGCTGGTGTAATACAAGAATCCAGAAGCCCTTATGCTTCCCCATTGTAGTAGTGAGGAAAAAGAATGGAACAGTAAGGATGTGTGTGGATTATCGCACCTTAAACGGCGGACTATCCTAGTCAGTACACAATGCCCGCATTCAGGATGCTTGGACTGCCTAAGCAGGGAGCAAGTGGTTCTCTGTGCTGGATCTCCGCAGTGGGTACTATCAGATCCCGATGGCCCCAGAGGACCGTGAAAGACAGCCTTTATCTGTCCGCTTGGCTTCTATAATTCATGAGGATGCCTCAAGGGATTTCAGTGCCCCAGCCACTTTTCAACGATTGATGGAGCGTGCAGTGGGGGACATGAACTTACTAGAGTGCCTGGTATACCTAGATGATGTTATTGTGTTTGGCAGCTCACTGGAGGAACATGAGAGCAGATTATTTAAGGTATTGGACCGACTGGAGGACTTTGGCCTTAAACTGTCCATTGATAAGTGTCAATTTTTCAAACATCAGTAAAGTATGTGGGACACATAGTATCCACCGAGGAATAGAGACCGACCCAAGTAAAGTTGAGGCCTTGACCACCTGGCCACAGCCCAAAAATCTAAAAGAACTGCAAAGATTCCTGGGATTCTGTGGTTATTATCGGCGCTCATCAAGGACTATTCAAGAGTGATCCGCCTTTACTTAACCTTACTCAAGGGTATCCCCAACCCACAAAAATACCAAAGTCAGCATCCCTCAAGACTGAAAGAGTGTATTTTCATCCGAGTGAAGTATTTGGGGCCGCTGGACTCCTGATTGTGAGACTGCTTTTCATGAGATCATATATCAACTTACCCATGCTCCAGTGCTGGCCTATGCCGATCCAAGAAAACCTTATCCTGCACACTGATGCTAGCTTGCAAGGGTTGGGGCTGTGTTGTACCAAAACACGAGAATGGCCTGAGACCAGTGGCCTTTGCCAGTAGAAGCCTGACCCCATCCGAAAAGAACTATCCTGTACATAAGTTAGAGTTCCTAGCTTTGAAGTGGGCTATTGTTGACCAATTCCATGAGTACTTGTATGGGGCTAAAATACTAGTAAAACTGACAATAATCCTTTGACCTATGTGCAGACCTCAGCTAAGTTGGATGCCACTGGCCATAGGTGGCTTTCTGCATTATCTACATATGACTATGCTCTCGAATACCGAGCAGGTCTGAACCACATAGATGCTGATGCTCTCTCCGGAGGCCTGTTCCCCAGAATGATTGGGTCCGATTGGCAGAACCTGACATTCGGGCACTCTGCCCGAAGTTTGACAGGGAGGAACAAATGTCCCGAGGCGAGTGGACTGCATGGTGGATTGCTTGGGAGCCTCTGAGAATTGCATACCTGCTGCTTATTGCCACTTTTCTGCAATAGACATTGGTGCACTGCCTCAGCTGGACAATGACAGTATTCGGGGCTCAACTCAGCGATCCCATGATCAAAGCAGCTTTAGAAGCCTCTATGCAGGAAAAGATGTGTCCAAATTACGCTCCACTGATTTGAGAACTGCACTGTTATACAAAGAAGGTCCTAAGTTGAAACTGATCAATAAACTGTTATACAGAGAAACAGTAGACAGAGGGGACAAGTGAGACAAACAACAACTAGTGCTGCCCACTGCCTTCGAGACTCAGTACTGAGGTCCTTGCACAACCACATGGGGCACCTTGGTATAGACAGAACACTTGACTTGGTGAGATCCAGATTCTATTGGCCTAAGATGGGGGCTGATGTGGAGCAACATTGAACTTATGAGTAAGCTGCTTACAGAGGAAGCTTTGCCCCAGAGGGCTGCTCCCTTGTTAACATCACCACCAGTGCACCCATGGAGCTGGTCTGTATTGATTTTCTAAGTTTGGAGTCAGATCAAAGAAATATCAGTAATGTGCTGGTGGTCACTGACCATTTCACGAGATATGCCCAAGCTTTCCCACCAAAGACCAGAAAGCATCCACTGTGGCCAAAGTACTGTAGAAAACTTTTTGTTCACTATGGGGCTCCACAAAGAATCCATTCTGATCAAGGGAGAGACTTTGAGAGTCGTCTGATCAAAGAGATGCTTTCTCTGTGGGAGTCGCAGTCCAGAACACTCCTTACCACCCCCAGGGGACCCACAGCCTGAGCGTTTCAACCGCACTTTGCTAGATATGCTAGGCACCCTGCACCCAAAGGACAAGCCTAGATGGAGCCAACAAATTAGCACCCTGGTACATGCTTATAACTGCACCAAAGTGATGCCACTGGATTCTCCCCTACCGCCTGATGTTTGGAAGAAAGCTCGACTACCAGTAGATGTGTGTTTGGGGTCTCTCCTGATGGGGTTCAGGCTGACAACTATTTACAGTATGTGCAAAAGTTAAAGGCCCAGCTAACTCATGCGTACCAACTGGCTCAAACCATGGCTGCCAAAGAAATCTGGCCAACAAAGAAAGGTATGATAAAAGGTGAAAGCACAGGAACCCAGGAGGGAGAGGGTATTGCTAAGAAATCTGGGATTGCATGGCAAGCACAAGATTGCTGACAGATGGCACCATCTCCCTCACATTGTAGTGGGCAAACTAGATGATCTGCCAGTGTACAAAGTAAGGCCTGAGAATAATTCAAAGATGTAAAAACAATGCATAGAAATCATTTACTGCCCATTGGACAAATCTTAATTGAGTCTGAGCCCTAGAAGATGCCCCTCTGGACCAGTGACTAGAGCTGCTGCTAAGAAAAGATCAAGAAAGTCTGCACCTACAGAAGCAAAGTTAAAGTGTTCCCTCCACAAGTCCCAGTTGAGCATGACTGTCAGTCCATATCGGAAGAAAGTGAGAGTGACTTTGAATACTATCCTTCTTACGAACTGAGTCAATTGTTTGAGGCAATCCCTAGTCAATACTGGAGACAAAGCTGGGCCTTCTGGACTGTCTAAGCCCCAGCTTCATCCCTGGAGCCAATGCTCCCAGAAAGTGAAGTGCAAAGCATCAGATCAGATGAAATGGAATCATTGTGCATGGTTGAACTGTTTGAGCTTTCAGGGAGAAAATGATAGATTGGGGCAGACTGGTGATACACCCGAACAAGAAGAGTATTTTGAGTGCCCTGACAGTCCACTGCCAGTGTCCGAAAGCTCTCCATGCGAGCCAAGTGTTGTGGACTCAGAAACTGTAACTCCTGGAGCTGAAAGTGCCCCAAGTTCTAGCCTCTCTACCCCCATGGAGACTCCCCTGACAAGTGTGGACAATGCTGAAAATGAGGCTCAGAGTGCAGAGACTGTAACAGTTCCCCCTAGAAAGACTGGTCGAGCTGTAAAGCCTGTGGTGCACCTCAGTTATGATTCCCTTGGGAGGCCTGTGGATTTGCCTCTCAATGTTGTCCATAAAGGAGTGTATGTGTCCCGAGCTCATTGCCCAAACTGAGTCAGTGCTAACTCCAAGTTACTTGTGTTGCCCTCTAAGTATGGTGCCTTGCCCCATCCAGCCCCAAGGTAACTGATAGGAAGGGCCCTCTCTTCAGGTTTCATGTACAAGAGGTAATAACTTGAGTTATGGTACAATGTGTATGTAATACTGTGTAAAGAGTGACGTACTGCAATGTTTCAGAAATGTGTTCTTGGTAAAATGATATATTGACTGATGATTACATGTGCGAGCCTAATGCAAATGTATATGGTTGCAGTTGAAACTTATAGTACTTGGCTTGACGCGGACGTCAAGCTTTCCCAGGCCAGGAAGGGTGTAACCCCCTGCAAATGGGGGTTCCCAAAGACTTCAGGAGCTTGCTTGAATGCTCCAAGCCTGAATGGTGTTTGGCATTTAAGCCATTTATCAGTGAGTGTTTTAGAGCCTCTGTACTGTCTCTTTAAGAGCTGTCTGCTTGCAGACATAATTAGTTTGTATGGGGACTGTGTGCTTCTCTGAGTACCACTCGAGCTGCTGCCAATTCACTTCATTTTTGCAGTCACTAGGAGTGCAAAGGGAACCTATCTGAAAGATGTAACTGTTTGCCAGAAATTATTTAGAGTAATAATGAAATTACAGTTTGTCTAACCTGCTTTCTTTGCAGTCAGAACTGTGTCTGCTAGTTCCCCATTCTAGTTTTGAACTGCTGAACTGGACCAATCAGTGTGGGGTAAGCTAGCTCTAAAATGATGCCTTGGACTCATAATCTGAGCCAGCCACAAGAGGATTGTATGGGCAGTGACTCTGGGAGATGTAGTTTAGACTTCAGTGCCTTTTTGGACCAACAGCAGCAGTCTATTGTGAGTGACAGCCAATCCAGTCAAGAACTGGGAGGAACTCAAAGGAAGTGCCCGGTTTCGTCAGTTGGAGTTCAGTTGAGCTTTGGCAGTGAAGAAGGAAGGAGCCCTGTGCTTTTCAGTGTGCAGTTTTAGTCAAAAACGTGTGAAGGCCCAGAGTTCCGGTCTGCAGCTTGTGTAACAGCTTGTTAGGACTGAATCCATCCTGTGAAAAGAATCAAAGGATCTCTGAAGAGTAGAAACCAGGCTCACCGTGTAGAAGACTGGAAGAATTGCTGAAAATTGCTCGGTCTGTCAGGAACTGAATCTGCTGTGTGTTCTCCGGGTATTGTGCAGTAATTGCGATCGGGATACAGATGCAGCCTGCCTGGTATAGTACTTTCTTTTATATGGATGTGTGAAGAGGTTTGTGTACCTCAAGTGAGCCCTGCTGACATTGAAGGACCCTATCTTATTTGGAGGTCGTGAGTACTAATTCAGGGTTGCTCCTGTTGAATTGCCACATTAAATCCAAATGGAATTACTGTACTGCTGACTGTTTAATTCTCCTTTCTCTGTGAAAGGGCCTCTACCAGCTGCCACGGTTTGGACTAGCCACTAGGGCTTGGGTACCCAGGGACAGTAACTGATAGGGATAGGCCTGTGCACAGAGCCATAGGTAGATTATCAGAGTGATAAGCTAATTAACCTGATTTCCCTGTCCTTGTTATATCCCCTAAATAAATCAGAGCTGCTTGTTTCAGCAAAGTTATACTGCCTGAGGTATTTGTCTATGTTAAAGTACTGTACTGTGATTGTTGCACTGTATCTCATTTCACAGGAGGTCCCAGTGCGGAACCAGACCTGGGGTAAGTGTATACTGTGAAGGTAATTCTGATATATTGTGTGGGCCACTAGTGGGAAGAAAGGGGGGTTGCAGTGTCCCAGAGGGCTGTGACCAAGTTAGTTTAACTATTGCAAACCCTGACCTCTGGGTGGAGGCACCCGCCATTGGATCCAGGCCCCTCAACCTGTTAGTGGCAAATCAGGCAGGGGTAGTAGCCCCTGGGATAGCGCCATCTAGGGGTTACACCTGCATAATCTGAGAAGATGTTAAGAAAAAATCAGTACGGCTATAGGAGTTGTGTACCGGTGAATTAAAGGAATAATCTTTCCCCCTGGGATTCTGTACCCGCCATATATCCGTTAAACCTTGATCACCCATCCAGTTCAGCAGAGCTCTCCTACCCTTTCCGTGGGCCATGTCTTTTTTTATTGGGGTTTTGTCCACCATGGGGTCTAGCACTAAATTAAAGTCCCCTCCGAAAATGGTGGGCATATTATTTTTATTCATGTCTAAAAGTGCTTGGGAGGTATGGTGGAAGAAGGTTGCATCGTCTTTGTTTGGCTCATAAATATTCCCCAGTAATATAGGCCCTGTGGGGGTCTGAAATGTACCTATCACCCATCTTCCCTGTGGGTCAGCCCTAGAGGCAGTGAGAGACCAGTGCAGTTGCTTATGTATTAATATAGCTACTCCATGCTTTTTTGTAGCAGCTGGGGCATGGATCTCTATGCCCACCCAGTCCCTTTTGTCTCCTGCAAAAAAAAAACAACTTGGACTTTGATCTTTTTCAGATACGACAGCACCTTCCTCCTCTTAACCGGCGTATTCATACCTCTCACATTCCAAGTAATACAGATTATTTCAGCCATAGACATAACCCTCGAGAAGCAATGAAATGTGAGATGCTAAATCTAAACCACCGGTTAAGAAGAGAAGGTACCATTCTGCAACACACCAGAACCCATGGCCCAACCAAGATTTTGATTCCAGAGTCAGTGATACTTTTAGGATACCTTTACCTTGTACAACCAGTCTACCAGTGTCTCATAAAAATACCCCTATCATTCTTTGACAACCAGGTTTCACTAGAATACATGTTAAACAGGTACCACCCTATAATCTTAAACACAACCACACAAAACAAACAAACATTAAACCTATTCACATGTTGCACTTCCGTGCTACGTTGGAGCCATCCTGCATATAGGATCATTTGCCTCCCTTGGAGAGGCCTGATCTACAGAGTAGTTCCTGGGGGTGAAGTGGTCTGGGCATAGCTTGACCCAGCCTTACCCTGTTTGTCAGAGATCATAGCGATTGGGAGGGGAAGCTGCGTGCCTAGACGTGCCCCCAGGAGAAAGACTGCACCTTCCTAAATACATTCTGCAGCCTAGCAGACAGTTGGCCATTATAAAATTAAAACTAGGGTCACCCATATACAGGGGAAACTTCATCTATAAGCTCCATTTGTTATGTCCCTTCCCCTAATGTCATGGAGGTAGGTGCAATTTGCCTTGCAGAGAAGGCCCTTAAACCTTTGACCAAGAGCTCCATAGGCCTTATCTCATACTCCACCAGGCTACCATCCCTTGCACCCGTCATAACCGGGGTCTACCCTCCTAGCACATGGCCATGTAGCACCTGCCGACTGATCTCTTGTCTTAGAGTACCCAGGCCCACACACAGCCCATCCCCCGATACCCAACCTCCAAAAGTGCCTATAAAGCATTTCCCAAATCACATACCATACCCAGGAATCAACCGCACACACAGCAGTGCATACTGTTTGTTTGCTGCCTCTGCCCTTCCCCATATTGAACCACCCGCAAGAAGTTGGCTCCAGCCCTGAGATCAATATGCCCTGGAGGGGTGAAAGTCCCAATGTCTCATGATCTCATGGGCCCCAATTCTTAAATCAAGTCATAAATCAATACCACAGTCCAGGTAGTATCTGTTATGCCCCGATACCCCTTGCTGCACATGGCTTAAAAACAAAAGCGCTACTTATCTAATTGACACCAGAAGCTGCTGCTCCCCTCTAGGATCCTGGTAACTTAATGTTGCTGCTTCAGTAGCCTGGTCTCCTTCACGGTCTTCAGATGCTGCGCCTGGGGAGTGCTGTTCCTTCTGCGGTTCCTCGCCACCATTACCATCTGACACCACCTCATTCACCGTAGTAAAGCTGACCTGGGGATCTGCTTCTACCCTGGAGGTTCCTTCCTCAGAATGTGCATTGGGGGGAGGCGAGGGAGAACTCAGTGCCTCATAGGGATTACGAGTCATGTATCACACCAGGGCCGTGCTTTCACTATGTTGTACCTCCCGGTCTGTTGTCTCAGTATACAAGCTGGTTCTAATATGGGGGTGTTCTCTTCACCTGTGGCTGTCTTTCGCTGTTCTTTTTCTACTTTGGTGAGGGAGGCCAGTAAAAGACTTGGGCTGCATTTCAGGGTCTGTAGCCATCGCTTCTGGTTCCGAGGGGTCTGGGTGAGTATAAAGACTGGCAACTCACCTAAGTGCCTGTTCAAAAAGTCCTCCAAGGCTACCAGGGTTTCAAAGAGGAGTGAGGTTCTGTTGTGCACAATCCACATTGTGGAGGGGTACCTTAAAGAGTACCGAATCCCCAGTTTTTGCATCTTATGGTGCAGAGGGGTATATTCTCTTCTCTTAATTGATAGCTCCCTGGAAAAGTCCTGATACAACGATATGGATTGCCCCTGCCAACTCAAACGGCCCATCTCCATGGCACGCTGCAGCAAAGCCTGCCATGTGTTGTATGATAACAATTTAAACAAAATTGCCCTTGGCTTGCCTCTTTTAACTGGCACTGGGAAAGTAGCTCTATTCGCCCTTTCTATCTCTAGGCAGAAGTCTGCTTGCAGGCCTAAGACCTTGAGGAGGGTTTGTTGAAGGAACATAGCAGTGTCTGTCTTCTCCACACCCTCTGGGAACCCTATTACCCATAGGTTATTTCTTCTGCTCCGATTTTCCAAATCGTCAGCTTTGGCCAGAAGCATATTAATTTTACCCTGCTGATCCTCTGCATTCCTTTGATGACCTCAATTTCCGAATCTTGCGCCAACACTTTCTGTTCAGTTGTTACTGTCTGCTCTGTTAGGTTTTTAATTGCTTCCGTGGTATGATGCAATGCATCGGTTACTTCGTCCACTCTGTGAAGTAATTTTTCAAAAACGCTGTTGAAGTACACCAAATCAAGCGTTGAGCCCGGCGCCGACGCCATTTTGCAGGCCATGATATTGAAAAGAGATTTTCTAGCTAGTTTACGACTATCTACATTTGAAATTTTTTTATAATCATACACCGGAGCTCTTTTGAAATGCTTCTCAGTAATTCCTCCCTAGTTAACCTCCGTGGGTGTGGATTAGTCGGATGCAAACGCCTACATGCAGCAGCTCCAAAAAGTTAAGCTGCCATTCAGTTCAGCAGTTAAGCCACGCCCCCCGCATCCAGAGTTAAATAAATGGACGATCCTTTGGATTCCATTATGATAGTCAAAAGCACTCTCTGAGAATCATCAATTCAGGTCCATCCCACTCTCAATCAAATATTTCTGGACCACATTAAAGTCCTTTTGGCCAGAAGTCTCTACTTCCCTTATACTGTTACCCATACCATAAATGACTATATTGACACCATATAGGTGGGCCTTTCTGCCCTGCAATCGATGATCTTTAAACTTTATAAACAGGGAACATTAGAGAAGACTTAATGTTGAATCTTGAGCGACCCCATTTTGGACTGGCAACAGCTGGGACTTGACCCTTTAATTTACCAAAAAACTATTAATGAATGGCTAAATAGCTGGCAAAAGGCATGGGGTCATAATGTTGTAAGACATTATGCCACATGGCAAAATCACACTGCTAATACAGCGAGATTTCTGCCATGAACACCCCCAATAAAGATTCTCAATTCCTGGGGAGGGGGTTTACCTCGTGGAGCGCACAAAGTCCAAAAAAAATAAAAGGTTCTGGGACTGGTAATCAAACCCGGTCTCAGACACAGCACCTGGATTCCTGCTGCTGTGGCTCAGTCCAGTGAGCCATGGCAGCTGCTTGGCAGAACCCACTCCCAGCAGAGGTCTTATCCTCTGCTGGGAGAGTGAGAATGGTGCAATACCGCATACAACAGTATACGCGGTATTGCACCATTCGCTTACAGGTACAGCGCTGTACCGGTTTAGCCATAATGTCATACATTATTAAGTGTGCGACATTGTGACCTGGTAGGCTGGCAAAACAGTTTTATACAGTTCTCCTGAAACCTATATTCAAGGTGTTAGCCTTGATGGTGGGGGGGGGGGTTCATTATAGTGTCTCATGAGCAGAAATTGCAATTGCTATTATATGTTTTTATTAAACCATTTAAAAAAATCATGGTCTTTGACTAGTCACAGCCAGTCACATGACATACAAGGTTTTGAACTATTGACTGGTTCAAAACAAAGAACCAGGCAATCTTTTATTAAAACCAGGCAATAGTTCATTAGAACTGGGTAGTAGATTTTTCAACTATTATCCATTCTAACCCTTGTAAGTTGGGCAAGACATAATAAAACAGATACTAACTGAAGTTGTGTCAGGATATACTGTAGTGGGAAAATATAAATCCCTCAAGATGAATTACTGCTTTCAAATAGTAAGGCAATAGTTTATCCTTTTGGGTCAAATTTTCCCACTGTTTCCCTCACCTCTTGCCTAGTTGTATAATTTGTACCGTTATAGTGTCTCATATGGTTGTAAGAGTGCATTCTCAAGTCCTTTGGGTAAGAGTACTGCAAAATGAAGCTGGACAGTCTGAACATATAAAGAGCTTGAGAAGAAATTCTTAAACCATAAAAGACAAAGAAACTACATATCATCATACCATAAATCATGTTAAAGACCTTTGTTTAAAAAATGAAAGTTAATTAAAAATCAAAATGTTTCACTTTGCAGAATATCAAAGATCCCCTTTGTGGGAAATGGACCTTGCCAACTGAACTTAGAACTTTAAATTTAAAATTATGTGTGTGAGACAACCCCCATGGTTATAAAATAACCTGTAATGTTTAAAAATAAACAATTCCAACTGGCTAAGAATTGTTTTGTGATTTACTGTATACTGCAGTAAAAGGTAGCAGGAGAGGTAGCTTGGGAAGTCCTACATTTGTTCAATATACAGTGCAGGTCTTATCAAGCTTCTTCCTTGCTCAACCTAGTCCGGCTTCCTACTGTCCATGGTGCACAATGACACATCTGTAAGGAGCAGTTCCTTATAGTTCATGTTTTGTTTTCCACAGTCTTGTGTCTCCATTGGTGATTTACTATATAAGTAACTTTTGTTAATAGTTTGAAAATGAATAATGCAAATGTTTGTTTTCTTTCTGTAGGGCATGCCATGTGATATAAGAGACATTTTGATAATGTGAGTGGACCATTATAAATCAAAGAGTTCACAATTTTGTGCTCATTTCATGTGACTGAGAATGATGCTTCCAGCAAAACAGCATTACGAGGTTGATAAATGGACAGCTTGACTAATAAACAGAGTTTAAGCCTCCAAGCATCTGGATGTTCTGCAACATATTTGAAAGACTACTAAGACGGTAAGAATTTCTAAAATTTGTAATAACTTGCTTAAGCAAACATTTAAATCTGTAACATAATGTGTATAGTAAACTGTATTCCTTGAAAATTAGTTATACATTATTTAGTATTAGTACTGAACAAGGAGCATGGTAAAGGCAAAAATGTACTTTATGTAACATTGTTTAACATGCTACAAAAACTTGCTATTATTTTTCACTTTCAGACCAATTTAAAAAAAAGTACATTTCTATTTAATTTAAATAAAGTCAGTTGTAATTAGGAACGCAAAGATCTTCATATTACAAGTTAAAATGTATGTCATATTTCTCTTGGTTTTATAATTCAGGTGCTCATCATTAATGGGCAAGAGCTCAATGGTACTTCCAATTGTTTTGTTTTTTTACTTTTTTTATCTGAAGATTTGTTATAATGTACAGTACATACAGATAATATCACAACACCTTACAGGGGCAACATTTTACATCATAATCATGCTACTATAGCCAGAATCACACAATACATGTCACAGAGGATTCATCATGAAAATACTACATCTGCAGTGTCCCTGATTCATCCAGACAATTAATTAATTAAAGACAGAGAAACATAGAAACATAGACTTTGACGGCAGATAAGGACCACTTGGCCCACCCAGTCTGCCCATTTCCCTACCTACTGGATAAGCTGCAGATTCTACTTAACCAACAGCCTATTTCCTGCAACCCCCCACTATAATTGCCTTATGTCTGTCCCATGCATGTTTGAATTCCTCCACTGTTTTAGACCCCACAACCTCTCCAGGAAGGCGGTTCCATGCGTCCACCACTCTCTCCATGAAAAAGAATTTCCTCACATTACCCCTGAGCCTTCCTCCCTCTAACTTTAAATTGTGCCCCCTTGTTCTTACACATCACTTTTTCTGAAAGATGCTAACCCCCTGGACTTTGTTGAATTCCTTGAGGTACTTAAAAGTTTCTATCATGTCCCCCCTGTCCCTCCTTTCATCAAGGGTATACATACTAAGCTCTCTCAGTCTCTCTTCATATGGTTTCTGAGAGACCCTGCACCATTTTAGTTGCCCTCCTCTGGACTGCTTCCATCCTGTCTATGTCCTTGCGAAGATGAGGTCTCCAAACTGCACCCAGTACTCCAGATGGGGTCTCACCAACTGTCTGTATAGAGGGATAACCACTTCCCTTTTTCTACTTGTGATGCCCCTCCCTATGCATCCCAGTATCCCCCTAGCTTTCCCTACTGACTTCTCACATTGCATACCCACCTTTAGGTCATCTGATATGACTACACCCAGATCCCTTTACATTATTGTTGTTGTTAGTACCTCCCCTGCTATTGTGTACTCTTCTGGATTTTTATTTCCCAGGTGCATTACTTTGCACTTCTTTGCGTTGAATCTAAGTTGCCATATGTCTGACCATTCCTCCAACCTTGCCAAGTCCCTTCTCATCCTTTCTACCCCCTTGTGTATCAACTCTGTTACAGATCTTTGTGTCCGCAAAGAGGCATACCTTCCTTCCAGACCTCTGCAATGTCACCTATAAAGACGTTAAAGAGGACTGGACCCAGTACTGAGCCCTGAGGTACTCCACTAGTAACCCCTTTCTTCAGAATGTGTTCCATCTACTATTACCTTCTGTGTCCTGGTTGTGCAGCCAGTTTCTACCAGGCTACCACCCTGGGACCCACTCCCAGGCTGGCTAACTTGATTATTAATCTTTGTGTGAGACTGTGTCAAATGCCTTGCTAAAGTCTAGGTAGGCCATAGCCACAGCCCTCCCTGGTCTATTACTTTGGTCACCCAGTCAAAGAAATTGATTAGATTTGTCTGACATGACCTTCCTGCTGTGAATCCATGCTGCTTTGGGTCCAGTGCCCGCTGGCCTCTAGGTGCTCAACAATTCTTTCTTTCAGAGTGATTCCATCATTTTCCCCACCACTGAGGTCAAACTAACAGGTCTGTAGTTTCCTGCTTCTGCCTTGCTCCCACTTTGTGAAGGGAATCACATCTGCCCTCCTCCAGTCCTCAGGTACCACCCCATCTTCCCATGATTTGTTAAAAGGTGGTTAGTGGTGTCACTAGGTCCTCCCTTAACTCTTTTAGGATTCTAGGGTGAATCCGTCAGCCCCATTGCTTTGTCCACCTTGAGTTTTAGAAGTTCTTTCAGTACTCTTTCTTCTTTAAATGGACTGGTATCAACCCCACTATCCAGAGTGCTTCTACTGTTTGGTTTAGGTAACTCCCTCTTCTTCTTTGTGAATACTGAGCAAAGTATTCATTCATTATCTCTGCCTTTTCACTGTCTCCCTCTGCCCACCTCCCCTCTCCTTTATTAATCTTCACTATCCCTCCCTTAACCTTTCTATGTTCCCTAATGTACCTATAAAAGGTTTTATCCCCCTTCTTAACTGAGTTGGCTATCCTTTCCTCGGTCTGGGCCTTTGCTTTTCTGACTGCCTTCCCCACTTCTTTCTGCTTTAATTGATACAGTTCCCTGTCGTGCTCAGTCTGTGATTCCTTATACTTTTTGAATGCAGCCTTTTTCTCCTTAACCTTCCCTGACACTTCTTTTGAGAGCCATAGTGGTTTTTTATTCCGCTTTGTTTTCTTTATTTGTTTCACACAAAGGCTTGTTGCCTCCATGATGGCAGTTTTAATTTTTCCCCATTGTTCTTCCACCCCTCCTTTCTGGCCATTTGCTAATGCATTCCTACACAAGACAGAAACCTCTGACAAACTTTATAAACAAAACTTGACACACATAGAAATGCTCTTTCTTTAGGTACAGTTCATATGACCATATTGTTATCAAATACCCCTTCCAATCATATATATAACAGCATATGTTAGCATTGTATAAGTTGGACTGTTACTGACTCTCACTATCTCTCTGAGACCCCCCCTGCATCCAACATCCTTCACTTTTGCCATCCACTCTGCCCTATCACACCACTTAAATCAGAGTTGCCTACCGAGGAGACAGGGTAGCTATGACAGACTCCATTGCACCTCAAACTGGTCCCCCCATCCCTTTAACTCATATGTTAGGTGCTCTAGTGGAAGGACATAGAAACATAGACTTTGACGGCAGATAAGGACTGCTTGGCCTACCTAGTCTGCCCATTTCCCCACTTACAGGATAAGCTGCAGATCCTACTTAAACAACAGCCTAATTCTTCTTAACCCCCACAAGAATTGCCTTATGTCTGTACCATGTATTCTTAAATTCTTCCACAGTTTTAGACCCCACAACCTCCTCAGGAAGGCTGTTCCATGCGTCCACCACCCTCTCTGTGAAAAAAATACTTCTTCACATTGCCCCTGAACTGCCCCCCATCTTTGAATTGTGGCCCCTTGTTCTTGCACATCTCTTTTTCTGAAAGATGCTACCCTATTGGACTTTGTTGATTCCACTGAGGTACTTAAAAGTTTCTATCATGTCCCCCCTCTCCCTCCTTTTCACAAGGGTATACATATTAAACTCCTTTAGTCTCTCCGCATATGGCTTCTCTTGCAGACTCTGCACCATTTTAGTTGCCCTCCTCTAGACTGCCTCTATCCTGTCTATGTCCTTGTAGAGATGGGGTATCCAGAACTGGACACAGTACTCCAGATGGGATCTCACCAGCTGTCTGTACAGAGGGATAACAATTTCCTGTTTTCTGCTGGTGATGCCTCTCCCTATACATCCCAGTATACCCCCAGCCCTCCCTACTGCCTTCTCACATTGCTTGCTAACCTTAAGGTCATCTGATATGATTACCCCCAGGTCCCTTTCCATTTTGTTGTTGTTACTACCTCCCCATTGTGTAATCTTCCCTGGGTTTTGTTTCCCAGGTGCATTATTTTGCATTTCTTGCATTGAATCCAAGCTGCCATACTCTGACCATTCCTCCAACCTTGCCAAGTCCCTTCTCATCCTTTCCATGCCTCCTTGTGTTTCAACCCTGTTGCAGATCTTTGTGTAATCTGCAAAGAGGCATACTTTTCCTTCCAGTCCCTCTGCAATGTCACTTATAAAGACATTAAAAAGGACTGGACCCAGTACTGAACCCTGCAGTACCCCACTAGTAACCCCTCTTTCTTCAGAGTGGACTCCATTTACAATTACCTTCTGTGTTCTGTTGTCCAGCCACTGTTTTACCCAGGCTACCACCCTGGGACCCACTCCCAGGTTGGTTAATTTGACAATTAATGTTTTGTGTGTGACTGCGTCAAATGCCTTGCTAAAGTCTAGGTAGGCCATGTCCACAGCCCCTCCCTGGTCTACTACTTTGGTCACCCAGTCAAAGAAATCAATTAGATTCATCTGACATGACCTTCCCGCTGTGAACCCATGCTGCCTTGGGTCCTCTGCCCCACTGGCCTCTAGGTACTCAACAATTCTTTCCTTCAGAAGTGATTCCATCACCTTGCCTACCACAGAGGTCAACCTGACAGGTCTGTAGTTTCCTGCCTGTGTCTTGGTCCCACTTTTGTGAAGGGGAATCACATCCGCCTTCCTCCAGTCCTCAGGTACCACACCATCCTCCCATGATTTGTTAAAAAGGATAGTCAGTGGTTTCACTAGTTCTCCCCTTAATCCTTTTAGAATTCAGGGGTGAATTTCATCAGGCCCCATTGCCTTGTCCACCTTCAGTTTTAAGAGTTCTTTCAGAACCCTTTCTTCTGTGAAAGGACTGGGATCGACCACCCTATCAACAGTGCTTCTGTTAATTGGATTAGGCACCTCCCTCTTCTCCTGTTTTATGAATACTGAGCAGAAATATTCGTTCAGTATCCCTGTTTTTTCACTGTTCCTCTCTGCCCACCCACCGTCCATTCTATTCAGCCTCATATCCCTCCCTTTGTCTTTCTATGCTCCCTGATGTACCTATAAAAGGTTTTATCCCCCTTCTTAACCAAGTTGGCTATCTTTTCTTCAGTTTGGGCCTTTGCTATTCTGACTTCCTTCCCTGCTTTCTTCTGCCTTAACTGGTACAGCTCTCTGTCCTGCTCCTTCTTTGTTTCCTTATACTTTCTGAATGCTATCTTTTTCTCCCTGACTTTCCCCGCCACCTCTTTTGAGAACCATAGTGGCTTTTTCTTTCATTTTGATTTGTTTATTTGCTTCACACAAAGCCTTGTTGCCTCTGTGATGGCAGTTTTGATGTTTCTCCATTGTTGTACCACCCCTCCTTCTAGCCTGTTTGCTAGTGCTTTTCTAAGGCACTCTCCCATCTTGCCAAAGTCAGCCCTCCTGAAGTCCAGTACCCTCACTTTTGTATGGCTTGACTCTGTAGCTGAGTTTATCATGAACCACACTGTTTGATGGTCACTTGTTCCCAGATGGCAACCCACTTCTAGATCTGGAATCCTCTCACTGTCCCCATTTGAGAGTATGAGGTCTAAGATTGATTCCTCATGAGTGGGTTCCAAAACTAGCTGTCTGAGGCATGCCACCTGTAGGGCATTGAGAATGGCCCTGCTCTTGGATGTGGCTGCAGTAAATGTGCTCCAATTAACATCTGGCATATTCAGGTCTCCCATCAACAGTATCTCCCCTTTCTCTGCCATCCTAAGAATGCCTTCTATCATTTCCTTGTCCATTCCCACTCCCTGACATGGGATCTCAAGGACACTCAACATTTATTCTTTCCACATGGCTTTAGTAGGAGAGTTGTGTGACACCCAAGTATTTTGGATCCTGTTGTTCCCTATCCTGTTTTTTTTTAATACATGTATTTACAACTACTTACCACTAGCTTAACAAAATAACTACTAATGTTGGTTCATGTCATTGAGTGCTATGCATGAATGGGCTTAAGGCATGCACCAAAGGCATGTACCCTGCCCAAGTAGCTCCACACCTGTGGACAGGTGCACACAAGCTGATATTCACTAATGGCCACCAACAGTCCATGCCCCGGCCCAGTACATAGGGCCATGCAGAAAGGCTGGAGGTGGAATGGCAGAGCAAGGTCTGTGTCCAATCAGATGCCTGTTCTGGGTCCCAGAGTGGATCCCTCATGTGCCAAGGTGAATGTTCAGGTAAGTGAATACCTCCTGCAGGCACCTGGACCTGTGCACCCATGCCCCATTGTCCAGCCATCTGATTGAAGGCCCCCCTCCCTCACCTGCCACACAGCAGAGCCCCATCACATGAGCCCCTGACCACTGACACAGTGGTGACCATTCCCTGAAACTCGCATCCCCCCAACCCCAAACAAGGCTGCCTGACCCATAATGCCTTAGGCTGATCCCTGCCCCTGACCCAGCACAGCCCCAATTCAGTTGCTGCACAGAATGCCCCCTCTATGCACACACAGGCTCCCTGCAGTGTGCAACCATGCCTCAATGACCCAGTACTCAGCCAAAACTGTAGAGGCCAGTGGTCAGTGTCCCCCCACCCACCAGCAGTAGCACCGACACCCCCCATGTCAGCATACCTGCCATTGGTGCCATGCTCATGGATGGCCAGTGGCACAGCCCTCACCACACCTCCTCATCTGCCAGCTGTCTAACTGCTGCTGGGAGCATGCTGCTATAAATAGACAGAGCACTCCCAGAAGCAGTTAAGCAGCCAGCAGCCAAGGAGGTGTGGTGGCACTGCTGGCCATCCATGCCCTGCAGCACAACCGATGATATGGGCTAAAGGGGTGTCGGTGTCAGGTGGGTGGGGGGACCATGAGCCACTAGCATCTACAGTTTCAACTGGGTACTGGTTGAAGAGGCATAGTTGTGCACTGCAGGGCACCTGTGTGTGCGTTGAAGGGTGCTGGTGGCAGTATTGCGTATTCTGGGGTTGTGCTGGGCACTGGCCTGACTCGCTGCTCCTGCCCTCCACTTCAGCCTAGTGGGTAAGGGCAGCACAAAGGGCCATTTCCCAGTCCCGCTCCATCCTGAAGTTGCTGTCTGTGGGGGCACACAGTGGGTTACGGCAGGGTCCCAACTGCTGCAACCTGCACTCTCCTCTGTACCCTTGTGGGATGTATGACATGCTGTCATGAATAGCACGTAATGCTGGCACACCCCTGACACACACCCCCAACCACCCTGGTGTATTGTTGGTCACACAGCCAGGGGGGTCGGGCACATAACTGCTGCATGCCCTCTTAGTGAATGCATGGGCACCGCTCCACTACATTCATGCATACTGATGCCAATGCACCTGGTTTACATGGCGTGTTGGCTTTGTGCATAGTGCCCCAAATGCCCATGACACCATTACTGTGATTTTTTTTAATAAGATCTGAGTACTCCCAGAAATCTACAACACTATGTGTTGCTTTAGTCATAACATCCTAAGGTGAAGGCTTTACTATCTCATCCATGAGCCCCTGAAAACTGGGTCATATAGATGGCAACCAGCTGCACCTGTCTTTTGCAGCTGGGGTGCTGGGTGCACTCGATGTATTTAAAAAGTGTTTGACTGAAACCCAGGACTGGATGTCATCAAGCTGGTTGAGGTTGAACCCTGATAAGACTGAAGTGCTGTTGGTCAAACCAGGTCATAGGGTGAGGGTGGCAGTTGCTGGGAACCAGACTGGGCTTCGGGTTGACTAGTCAAGGCATGTGGCTACCAGCAAAGTGAGAGATCTGGGGGTCATTCTGGATGAGGGGCTGACATTTGAGGCTCAGGTGTGGGCTGTTTTCTGGAGGTGGCTTTATCATCTGAGAAACATCAGATGGATTAAATCCTTAGTCCCCCGGTGGCCTGGTGTCACTGCTACATGCATTTGTGATGTCTCAGCTTGACTACTGTAATGCACTATAGATCTGGGTCAATGGAGATATGCTATGGTGCCTGTAGTTGGTGCAGAATGCAACTGCTAGGCCTTTTGAAGTAAAGGCATGTATCTCCAGTGCTACATGAACTGCGCTGGCTGCCAGTTAAATGGCATATCTCCTCTTTAAAGTTGGTTGCCAACTTATAAGGCCCTACATGGGCCAGGCTGAAAATCTCAGGAGACTGGATCTTTGAGGTGGTAGACCCAGTCTTATGGAATTTGCTCCCTAGTGCCCTCAGAGAGGCCCCCACAGTAGAGGCTTTTAAGAGGAGTCTAAAGACCTTTCTATTCAATCAAGCCTTTGGGGATGGTCTATCATAACCATTACATCTCTCCCAGCTGAGTTTTATGGGCCTTAAAATGTTTTTATTGCTGATGTATGATATGTGTGTGTGTGTGTGTGTATATATATATATATATATATATATATATATATATATATATATATATATATATATATATATAGTTACTGATTGACCGTAATTTCTGCACTTTTTGTAAAGTGTCCTTGGCTTCCAGGGAAGGGTGCTGCAAGAAACCTGCTACTACTACTACTACTACTACATGTACATGTGCAATAAAAGAGGGTGCTATTTCATGGAGAGAGTGGTGGGACCCTAGAATGGGCTACCAGAGTGGGTGGTTTGGGCATCAAAAGTTGGGGGATTCAAGAGTGCATGGGATAACTATGTGGTTTTAAACAAGAGAGGGAGGGATATATACCCAGACAGAAAAAAGGGTCCCGGAACCTATGGGGGGGGGTGGTGAGGCACAGTAGTGGGGTGTAGGGTGGTAGAGTCAGTGCTACCTATAGGGAAGGAACAAGAGCAGACTAGATGGGCCAATGGGATACTTTTCTGCTGGCAAATTTCTATGATTCTTTGTAAACAAGATTTTATAACTCAACTATCAAAGATCTGGAAAGGAGTATTCAAATCCATTCATGTCCCGGTATGTGAGTAGAATAGCACAGGAGAGGAACTGCTGTAAGACTGGCATCTCAGGTATCATCAGGCATCAGCAGAATGAAGCAGGGAAATGGAGGACTAGGATAAGACATTTGTTCGTTACTGTGTAACATTCACTCTTGGGAGGGAGAAGGGGTAAAATGCCACAGGTAGGCCAAAACTGGAAAAATGAGCAACACCCTAACTAGGTTAGGAGTATAAAAGGATTTTGGAAAAAAGTATATGAGGGAACACTAACAGCAACCTATCTAGGGTCAGGTAGGAAAGGGTTAGGGGAAGGTGAACGTGCTGCTACCACAATAGGAAAAAAAGCAGAGAGAAAGGCAGTGGGGTAAAGGATGGAGGAGAACTGTCTGGACAAGAGGGAACTACTTGTTAAGAGAAGCAGAAGAGAAAAACCTTAACTAGAGTAAAGGTATTAAGGGGCATAGCAAACAAAAGCAGGGAAAACCATATCAGGGGTAAGGGTACAAAAGTATTTCCAAGTGAGATAGGTAGAGAAGGAATTGGGAATGCTGGGAGTGGTGAAGTGGAGGAATGACTGGACTATAGTAGGCTCTAGAAGGTTGGGGGTGTTGAGCCAGAGGCACATTCCTCAACTGGCATCACTATGTAATTCCTACACCGCTCTAGTGAGGCAGGACTGCTGAGAGGAGGCACCAGTGGGAGAATGTGGGGGGTCCTCTGTAACTGAGACCCAAAGAGGGTGGTTCAGGACCCTAGAGTACGAAGAAGCAACTTCTGCTGGGGGACTTCATTGTGAGGGGGAAAGATCTGGGAATAGAATGGGGTAGAGGGAGTTTAGGTGCTTACATAGTGCCACAGCCTGGAAGGATGGGAAGCAAATCCTGAGGATTGATGAGACAGTATGACAGTTGGGAGATCTGGATTTCATTGACCACCTGGGTCTTATGACCTGGCTGTGGATATGGCTGGAATAGTGCAGGGGGAGTTTAGGGAGCTAGGGAGGGGATTTAAACGGGGAAGCATACTCAGTTGCTTTTGCTGAGGCTCTGCCTATCTACCACTGGGGGAGGAGAGGGGTCTCTGCACTAGGAGCTTTAACTCATGGCTGAAGGAATGGTGCAGTGATGAGGGGATCTGACTACACTGGGGACTGGGGACCCCCCTGGAGGGATAAGGGTTTATACAGGGGTGATTGTATCCATCTAGGAGGGGAACCACAGTCTTCAGTGGATGGTTAAAATGTTACGTTGATGAACATTTAAACTAGCTGAGTGGGGGTAGTGGAAGGAATCAGGGAGGCAGAAACTGCCCCCCCCCCTTCCACAGGCTGAAGTAGAGAATAGGGAGAACCCAGGAGGACAGGAATTTCCCAGTGTGCAAATTAATAAAGGTAGCAGGTTGGTAGAAGTGAAGGTAGATGGGAACTGGAACATTAAAAAGAATGGCAAAGGAGAGATGGCAAAAAGGAAGAAGGGGGGCAACAAGTAGAGTGGCAACAAAATAAGGAAGACCATATGCGTGAATACTAGAAGTCTAGGAAATAAGATTCGGGGCCTAGAGGCCATCATGGCAGAGGTAAGTCTGGATATTTCGGCCATTACCGAGTGATGGTGCACTGGAAACCATGACTGGGACAGTGCCTTACCAGGCTATATTCTGATCAGGAAGGACAGGGTGGGACAGAAATCAGAAGTGGCACTTTATGTGAGAGAAAACATTAAAGCGATAGAGATACAGGGAGTATGGGGGGGCAGAGGTACTGTGGGTCACCCTGGAAATGGGTAGCAGAGTCACTATTCACACTGGCGTGATCTGTAGACGTCCAGCACAGGGGGAGGAGTTAGATCAGGTACTGATGGAAGCCACTGGCAAAATGGCAGAAATGGGGAGGTGCTGCTGAGGGAGGACTTCAGTCTGTCAGTAGATTGGAACCTCCCAGGTGCAGCTTCAGCTAGAAGCAGGGACATCCTTGACTCCCTGCACAGGACATTCATCAGGCAACTAGTCAGCAAACCCACTAATGATGGAGCGATACTAAATCTAGTACTCACTAAAAGGGACAGTGTTGCAGACATCAAGGTGGGATGCCACCTAGGGGCAAGTGATCACTGTACAGTGTGGTTCAATATAAGGATGGCTGCAGACTTAAACCACACAAGGATGAAGATCCTGGACATCAAGAGGGCAGATTTTATAAAGATGGCTGAATGCCTCAGTGATGAGTTGGTGGGGGAGGAGGACCTGGGTGGGGTGGAGAAACATAGGCAAAGCTAAAGGGGGCATAGTGAAAGCAACAAACCTCCATGTCAAGCAAGTGAGCAAAGGCAAGAGGAAAAAGAGACCGCTATGCTTCTTAAAAGAGGTGACTAAAGATGTAATGGTTAAAAGGGTAGGTAGCATTCAGAAGGTATAAGGAGATGCAGAACGAGGACACCATGGAGGAATATCAGGGTAAACAGAAGGAAGCAGGGAAAAAGTAAGGAGTGCAAAGGCACAAAATAAGGAGAGAATAGCCCATGATGTAACGAAAGGTGACAAGACATTTTTTAGGTAAATAAGTGAAAACAGGAAGACCGGGGGAGAGATTGTAACCTGTAGTTATCTTTTGGATAGAGCAATTTTGCTATCAGAGCTAGGCTAAGGAGGCAGCTGACAAAGAGAGCTAGACTTTTCTGCTAGGACACTTCTAACTAGGAAGTAAGCAGACATAGAAACATAGAATTTGACAGTAGATAAGGACCGCTTGGCCCACCCAGTCTGCCCATTTCCCTACCTAATGGATAAACTGCAGATCCTAGTTAACCAGCAGCCTACTTCTTCCTACCCCCACCCCCTAGAATTGCCTTATGACTGTCCCATGCATGCTTGAATTCCACCACTGTTTTTGACTCTACAACCTCCTCCGGAAGGCCGTTCCATGCATCCACAACCCTCTCTGTGAAAAAATACTTCCTTAAATTACCTCTGAGCCGCCCCCTTCTATCTTCAAATTGTGCCCCCTTGTTCTTGCACACCTCTTTTTTTGAAAGATGCTACCCTCTTGGACTTTGTTGATTCCCTTGAGGTACTTGAAGGTTTCTATCATGTTCCCCCTCTCCCTCCTTTCCTCAAGGCTATACATATTAAGCTCTTTAAGTCTCTCTTCATATGTCTTCCAGTGCAGACCCTGCACCATTGTAGTTGCCCTCCTCTGGACAGCTTCCATCCTTCTATGTCTTTGCGGAGACTGGGTCTCCAGAACTGCATACAGTACTGCAGATTGGGTCTCACCAGCTGTCTGTACAGAGGGATAATAACTTCCTGTTTTCATCTGGTGATGCCTCTCCCTATGCATCCCAGTTTCCCCCCCCAGCCATCCTTGCTGCCCTCTCACATTGCTTGCCCACCTTTAGGTAATCTGATATGACTACCCCCAGGTCCCTTTCCATTTTTGTTGTTGTTAGTACCTCACCCCCCATTGTGTACTCTTCCCCTGGGTTTTTGTTTCCCAGGTGCATTACCTTACACTTCTTAGCATTGAATCTAAGCTGCCATACATTTGACCATTCCTCTAACCTTTCCAAGTCCCTTCTCATCCGTTCCACCCACCTTGAGCATAACTCTGTTGCAGATCTTTGTGTCATCTGCCAAGAGACATACTTTTCCTTCCGGTCCCTCTGCAATGTCACTTATAAAGACATTGAAGAGGACCGGTCCTAATACTGAACCCTGCAATACCCCACTAGTAACCCCCCTTTCTTCAGAGTGGACTCCATTTACTATTACTCTCTGTGTCCTATTCTCCAGCCAATTCTTTACCCAGGCTGTCATCTTGGGACCCACTCCCAGGCTGGCTAACTTGTATATTAATCTTTTGTGGTACTGTGTCAAATGCCTTGCTAAAGTCTAAGTAGGCCATGTCCACAGTCCCTCCCTGATCTACTACTTTGGTCACCCAGTCAAAGAAATCTATCAGATTTGTCTGGCATGACCTTCCCGCTATGAATCCATGCTGCCTTGGGTCCTGTGCCCCTCTGGCCTCTAGATTCTCGACAATTCTTTCCTTCAGAAGTGATTCCATCATTTTCCCTACCACTGAGGTTAAACTAACAGGTCTGTAGTTTCCTGCTTCTGCCTTGCTCCCACTTTTGTGAAGAGGAATCACATCTGCCCTCCTCCAGTCCTCGGGTACCACCCCATCCTCCCATGATTTGTTAAAGAGGGTAGTCAGTGGTGTCACTAGTTCTACCCTTAGTTCTTTTAGAATGTTGGGATGAATCCCATCAGGCCCCATTGTTTTGTCCACCTTCAGTTTTAAGAGTTCTTTCAGAACCCTTTCTTCTGTAAATGGGCTGGTATCAACTTCTGTATCCAGAGTGTTTCTACTGTTTGTTTTAGGTACCTCCCCCTCTTCCTTTGTAAATACTGAGCAAAAATATTTGTTTAGTATCTCTGCCTTTTCACAGTCACCCTCTGCCCACCCTCCCTCTCCGTTATTAAGCCTCACTATCCCTCCCTTGGTCTTCCTTCTTTCCCTGATGTACCTATAAAAGGTTTTATCCCCCTTCTTAACTGAGTTGGCTATCTTTTCCTCGGTTTGGGCCTTTGCTGTTCTGACTGCCTTCCCAGCTTCCTTTTGCTTTAACTGATACAGTTCTCTGTCCTGCTCCTTCTGTGATTCCTTGTACTTCCTGAATGCTTTCTTTTCTCTTGAACCTTCACTGCCACTTCCTTTGAGAACCATAGTGGTTTCTTACATCGTTCGTTTTGTTTATTTGCTTCACACAAAGGCTTGTTACCTCTGTGATGGCAGTTTTTATTATTCCCCATTGTTCTTCCACCCCTCCTTCCTGCCCATTTACTAGTGCATTCCTTAGGCACTCACCCATTTTAGCAAAGTCAGCCCTCCTAAAGTCCAGTACTTTTGCCTTTGTATGGCTTGACTCTATTGCTGTGTTTATTGTGAACCATACTGTTCGATGGTCGCTAGTTCCCAGATGTCTACCCACTTCTACATCTGTGATCCTCTCTTCATCTCCATTTGAGAGAACCAGGTCTAAGATTGCTCCCTCTCGAGTGGGCTCCATTACTAGTTGTCTAAGGCGTGCAACCTGTAGGGCATCTAGAATAACCCCACTCTTCGAAGTGGCTGCTGCAACTGCACTCCAGTTAACATCTGGCATATTCAGATCACCCATCAGCAATATCTCCCCTTTTTCTGCCATTCTAAGTATACTTTCTATCATTTCCTTGTCCATTTCCTCCCCCTGAGAAGGGGGTCTGTATACAACCCCTGTGCAGATTGTGGTACCATTGCGGTCTCAAATTTACCCACAGTGCTTCTTCTCCTCCCTGTTTACCCTTTTGTTCTGTTGCTTTGATTCCTTCCCTTATGTAAAGAGCTACTCCTCCTCCTCTTTTACCCTCCCTGTCCCTCCTGTAGACAGTGTATCCTGGTATGTTTACGTCCCAGTCATGGTTTTGTGTGCACCATGTTTCTGTGACTGCCACGATATCCAGATGTTCCTCCTCCATCAAGGCCACTAATTCAGGAAGCTTGTTACTCAGACTATGGGCATTGGTACTCATTGCTCTCCATTTTTTGATGGCTTTACCTTCTGTTGCAGCATCCCCCACTGACCTTTCTACCTCGGTCATTTTCTCATTTAGTACCCTGTTTTGTAGGGAGAGGCTGGGATTTTCCTGCTGCTTATCAGTGCCTCCCTTGACTAGTTTAAAAGCTTGCCAATGAACATTTAAACCGATTGCTCAAAAGACTTGTTCCCTTCCTGGACAGATGCAGACCATCCTGCCAGTATAGGCTGGTGTCCCTCCAGGTGGAACCCCAGTCCCCAATGAAGCCAAACCCCTGTGCTCCGCACCATTTTTTCAACCATTCATTAAACTGCATGGTGCAAAGTACCCTCGCCTCACTCATGCCATTGACAGGCAGCACCTCTGAGAAGGATACTGTGTGTGCTACTTGTCTTAGACCCCTCCCCAATTCTGCAAAGTCCTTCTGCACTGCTCTAATCTCATGATGAGCCAAGTCATTTGTCCCTAGGTGGACAATGACATCCAGCTCAGACTCCCATGCAGCTGTTCTCATGATCCTGAGGATACTTTCTTTTCTTTTCACAGGAATCCAGCAGAGGGAGAGCAAGCGGCTGACAGCCTGGCGAGCTGCTAGCTGAGCTAGCAAAAGAGAAGCAGAACTTTCCACCTCCCACCCAAACCTTGTTGTAATTTATAGGCAATCTAATTTGACTGTCAGAGAGAGAGAGAGAGAGAGAACTTCCTGTCAAGGAGTAGGAAGGGTAGGACCACCTGGCCACATAAAGGGAGGATTCAAGCCAAAATGGGATTATTGGCATACTGAGCTGGGTGTTTTAAGCCATGGGTTGGGAGGTACAAATAAATAAATAACAAAAAAATATATTTTTTTTCTAGGGATTGCAAGTAAGATCTAGAAATAAGGAGTAGCCATGATGGGAGTGGTTCAGTGCAGCGACTGTTGGGTGGCAGTCTTCAGGGAGAACTTCTGGAAACTGCAGTGCTGCCCCATCTGCAGGCACCTCTCTGGGCTGAGGGAGAAGGTTGCCACACTCAAGGCCGAGTTGGCTTGTGTCAGGAGGACTGACTCCCCTAATCAGGGACCACCAAGTCCACCTCTGCTTTTTCAGAGGATGACAGGAAGGAGGAGTGGATGGACAATGTTGTGCTTGGGGAGAGTTAGGGTGGTGGAGCATAGGCACATCCCAAATCTCACACCACTATGGAATTCCTACACCACACTAACAGGGCAGCACAGTCCCACAGAGGCACCCAAAGCAGTGGTTGGCATGGATGTAGAGGTCCTCCAGGGTGGAGATCTCAAGGGCGGTAGCAAAGGACCCCAGAAGAGGAGGAGGAAGCAACTCCTGGTGGGGGACTCCATAGTCTGGGGAATACAGTTTGGACAGGTAGTGGGGTGTAGAGGGAGGTTGTGTCTGATGGGAGGCACAGCTCAGAGGGATGGAGAGCAGATCTAGAGGATCGCTAGGGCAGCAGCAAGGAAGTGGGAGCTGGATGTCATTGTCCATCTGGGAACAAATTACTTGGCTAGGGGTGAGGCAGTGATAGGGAAAATGCAGCAGAAGTTCAGGGAGTTGGGGAGGGGCCTTGGGCAAGTAGCAAGCGCCATGACCTTCTCGGAGGGGCTGCCTGCCCATGGCAAGGGGAAGGCTAAGAATCTCTATGCCAGGGACTTCAACACATGGTTGAGGAACTGGTGCAGAGAGGAGGGTTTCAGCTTCATTAGGAGCTGGTGACCCACCTAGAGGGATGGGGGCATGTACAAGAGCGACAACCTGCATCCCTCCAGGAAAGGGACAATTGTCCTAAGTGAGCAGTTTAAATGTTTTATTGGCAAGCATTTAAACTAGCCAAGGGAGGTGGAGGAAGGAAGCAGGGATAATCAAACTGCTCCCCCCCAGTTTAATGTAGTCAGCAGGGAGGACCCTAAGGTTGGGAAATCACCAATGGTAACTAAACTAGGAAAAGGTAGAATGATGGAGAACAAAAGAAAGGGGATTAAAGGCGGGGGGTGATGAGAGAAGGCATGAGGATAAAAAAGGGTAGGACAGGAGGGACAGTCACAAAATATGGAAGGCCATGTGTGTGAATACTCGCAGCCTGGGAAATAAAATCCCGGACCTAGCAGCATAGATGGCAGAGGCTGACCTGGACATTGTCGCTATTACCAAGACATGGTTTAATGGTAACCATGCCTGGGATGTAGCTATACCAGGTTATATAATATTCAGGAAAGACATGGAGGTTAAAAAGTGAGGAGGGGCATCTCTTTACATCAGGGAGGGTATAAAAGCAACTGAGATACAGGGATTGCAGGGGGGGGCTCTGGGTCACACTAGACACAGGCAATGGCACTGCTATTCACACAGGTATGATCTATAGACCTCCAGCACAAGGGGAAGAGTTGGACAAGGTTCTAGTGGAAGTCATCCATAAGATGGTGACTAAAGGGAAAGTACTGCTGGTAGGTGACTTCAGTCTGCCAGATGTTGACTGGAGCATCCCAGCCACAGCTTCAGTCAGGCTCAAGTACATACTGGATTCCCTGCAAGGGGCATGCCTCAGGCAGCTAGTGCTGGAGCCCACCTGTGAGGATGCGATTTTGGACCTGGTACTCACCAGCAGGGAAAGAATTGCAGATATCATGGTAGGTGGACACCTGGGGTCCAGTGATCATCAGATGGTGTGCGTGGTCCAATATGAGTACAGTGGCAGAGTCAAGCCACACGAAAGTGAGGATTCTGGACTTCAGGAGGGCAGACTTTGCAAAGTTGGGGGTATGTCTCAGGAAAGCCCTAGCAGGGAAGAAATACTGGGAAAGGCTACAGAAAAAGAAAACCACTATAGTTCTCAAAGAAAGTGGCCGGGAAGGTAATGTACACTCACTGTAATGGCGATCGCTATTTGGCAATCACTGTTATGACATGGAACTGGGGGTAATCATATCAGATGACCTAAAGGGAGCCAAAGAATGTGCCAAGGCCAGCGGGGTACTGGGGTGCATTGGGAGAGATATCACCAGCAGAAGAAAGGAGGTGGTGATACCTCTGTGCAAATTACTAGTGAGACTTCATCTTGAGTACTGTGTCCAGTTCTAGAGGTCACATCGCCATAAAGACATAGACAGGGTGGAGGTAGTTCAGAGAAGGGCAACAAAAATGGTGCAGGGTCTGCGCCAAAAGACATATGAGATGAAACTTGAGGACTTCAATATGTATACCCTGGAGGAGAGGGGATAGAGGGGGATTTGATAGAGACCTTCAAATATCTCAAGGGCATAATTAAGGTACAGGAGGGTAGCATCTTTCATAAAAAGAGATGTTCTGGAACAATAGGTCATGACATGAGGCTGGAAGGGGTAGACTAATGGGTAACATGAGGAAGTATTTCTTCACAGAAAGAGTGGTGGATGCATGGAACAGCCTCCCAGTGGAGATGGTAGGGGCAAATTCGGTAGGGGAATTAAAAAATGCATGGGATAGGCATAGGGGAACCCTAGCGATAGGAAAGAGAACCAAGTCAGAGATCAAGTAGGATCTGTGATTTTTGCAACAGGTAGGGAAGATGAGCAGACTGGGTGGGCCTAGCAGTTGTTATCTGCTGTCAGTTTCTTTGTTTCTGTGTTTCTTTTGTAAGGTTAAAAAGGGAAGGTGGACTGTGCTGAGGGGGCCTAAGAAAAAGCAGACATCCTGAACAAGTACTTTTGTTCAGTGTTCACAGAGGAAGGAGAAGGGAAGGGACCACAAAAAAGAAACAGGAGCTTTGGAGGGAGCGAGGTGGACACTAGTCCTTTTTTGGAGAAGAGAGTTCTGAAGGGATTCGCTAATCTGAAAGTGGACAAAGCAATAGGACCAGACAGGGTACATCCAAGAGTATTGAGGGAGCTCAGGGATATACTGGCTGAACCTCTCAGTCTTATTCAATGACTTGCTCTAAACAGGAGTGGTTCCAGAGGACTGGAGGAGGGCAGATGTAGTCCCTCTTCACAAAAGAGGTAGTAGGGAGGAGGCTGGCAATTATAAGGCAGTCAGCCTGACATTGGTAAAGCAGAACTTGATGGAATCACTGCTGAATGAAAGGATTGTGGAATATCTTGAATCCAATGGGTTACAAGACTCAAGGCAGAATGTATTCCGGGGGTGGTGGCAAGAAATCATGTCAAACGAATCTCATAGAGATTTTTGACTGAGTGACTAATGAATAAGGTCAGGGTGGAGAGGTGGACATGGCCTATATAGATTTCAGCAAGGTTTTCAACACCATTCCTCATAGGTGACTAGAAAGCAAGCTGGGCAGCTTAGGAGTGGATCCAAAGGTGGTACTATGGGTCAGAAATTGGTTGGGAAGAGGCAGCAGAGAGTTGTGGTAAAGGTAGTTCACTCCCAGGAAGGGAGGGTGATCAGCAGGGTGACTCAGCGAAAAGTGCTGCGACCAATCCTCTCTAATGTCTTTATAAGTGATATCTGCAGATGAGCTGTAAAGGATGATCTGCCTCTTTGTGGATGACACCAAAATCTGCAAAAGGATGGGCACTTGGAGGGGGGAAGCATAAGAAAAGATCTTAGAAAACTTGAGGAGTGGTCAAATGTATGGCAGCTGGGTTTAAATACAAAAAAGTGCAAAATAATAAACTTAGGGTACAGAAACCCATGAACAGAGTACAAACTGGGTGGAGTGGTATTGATGACCACCAAGCAGGAATGAGACCTGGGACTAAACATATCTGATGACCTGCTGGTGGCTAGGCAGTGTGACAAGGCAGTTGGGAGGGCTAGTAGGATGATGGCGTGCATAGCGATGGGTATCGGCAACAGAGAGAGGGAGGTGGTGTTGCCTCTATACAGCTCACTGGTAAGACCCCATCTATAGTACTTTGTCCACTTCTATAGACAACATCAATGGAATGACATAGCCACAGTGGAGGTGTTCCTGATGAAGGCAACAAAAATGGAGCAACATCTGCATTAAAAACCCTATAAGGAGAGATTGAAGGACCTCGATTTGTACACCTTGGAAGAGAGGAGGAAGAAGGGTGACATGATAGAGACCGCTGAATACCTCACAGGCATTAATAAAGTATGAAGGGAAGCATTTTTCAGAAAAATAGGTGCTCAAGAAAAAGGGGATATGCTATGAAGCTGGGGGGGTAGATTCAGGAGAGATGTGAGGAAGTACTTCTTCACAGAAAAAGTGGTGGATCCTATAACAGCCTTCCAGTGGAGGTGGTGGGAGTGAAAACAGTAGTGGGGTTCAAGAATGCATGGGATAGGCACAAGGGAATCTTAGTGGAAAGCAAGAGGAAGAGGAAGAAAGAGATGGAGATCAGGTAGGGTCTACCACAATAAGGTAGGTAGGGAAAAATTGGCAGACTGGGTGTGCCAAGCACTCCTTATCTACTGTCAAATTCTATTAACTCAATTTTCAAATCACCACTGCATCGGTGCACATTGAGCTGATCCATGGCTGTGGCAAACTCTGGGTGCATCAGAAACCCTGTGCCATATTCCAGAAAAAAAGAGGTCATTGTGCCAAAGTCCTGAGAGTTGCCACAGCCGAAGGGTTGCAGCAAACCTTTGGCACACCAGAGGGGTATGACTGATGGTCCCATCCAGCACCCTCATCCTGGCACATCCCTGGTGCAGCCATTAAGGAGGGGAGAAGGGGAGAAGATGCCCACAAGGTAAGAACTGGGGCAAAAGGACCAGTTGTGATGCCATAGTGGGTGATGATGGAATGACAGTAGTGGCAGGGTTCAGAGGTGCCATGGCCAATGGGACAGAGATGGTAAGCCTGGGTACCCAAAGGCAGGCACAGACAGACCCTGTCCAGGACTCCCAGGTGACAACATCCCTGACATCTGCCCCATAAGTTACATGGTCCCTGACTGTGTAGTCGGGCAATAGCCTGGTTTTGTACAGTGGGCAGTTTAGCAGGGGGAATGTCACAGTGCCTGGGGGGCATGCCCATAGACTGACTGCACCTCATACTCTGCAGCCACTGCCACCTGCCACATGTCAGGGACTGTGTTAATCTATGGGGCAGATGCCAGGGCTGTTGCCACTTGGGGGTCCACAACAGGGTCTGTCTTTGCCTACCTCAGTGTAACTGGGCTTAGCAGCTCTGTCCCATGGGCCATGGCACCTCCACCGGGTGCCACCTCTGAACCCTGCCACTGTTGCCGTGTCCCTGTCACCCACTATGGCACCCCCACTAGTCCCTCTGTCCCTGATCCCAACTATGTGGGCTCCCACCCTTCACCTCCTTATTAGCCAGTGGCACAGGGCTATTGACTACAGCAGGGTTTCTAAAATCCCAAACAAGGGGACATCATGGTGACCCCCTCTGCTGGCACAAGGGTGGTGCAGGGGTCAATGCACATGGCATCCCGCTTTCTACACAGCCTGCATTCAAAAATCAGGATTGCTACAACATTTGACATAAGGGAAGCAGTATAGTACAGTGTTTTAAGGCTCTGAGCTGCAACCTGGAGATCTAGGTTTGAATCCCACAGCCCCTACTTGCATACTGTGGGATCCTGAGCAATTAACTTAACTTCCTTGTGCTCCCAGGTCACACCTGTAAACAATTTCAGCTTAGTGTGTCTCTCTTGGTTAAAATAAAAAGATGCTTTTGTGTCAACTCCTATTGTCACAGGCACCTTGCGCTAAATGTCCCCTTTTGAAAATCAAGCCCTACATTTCTCTGTTTCTATGAGCACATGCTCTACAGAAAAAAAGGTATTTACTATTGAAGTGAGAGTTGGGTTGAAGGGGAGTGGGCAATGGGGCTAACAGCTATTTCTAACATTGTAGGTTACCAAGGATGATGGACACACACTTGGAATGCTACCTGCAGAGAGAAGGGATACATCTGCAGCCACTGCGAGCTAGTCACTGCTCTGAAGAGGCATGCTGTCAGTCTGGCATGAAAACTGGCTGTGCCATAGGGGGCATATGAAAGATGGTTAGTGGCTGAAGGCAATTCTGAGGAGGGAATGATGGGATGGGTGGAGGCTAACATCCAGGGCACTGGGAGGGAAGCCTATCTGATGTGCTTCCAGGGATGTGTAAAGCACAGTATTCTGACTATGCGGATGATGAGGGTGATGCTCACAAGAGGTTCATTTTCAGTCTGGAGTGGCTATTGAAGACATCATGTGGGTGCAGAGAGGTAAGCAGGCATCTGAGGAGGATTGTGGAGAGGAGTATATGGATATAGGCAGTAGGCATGGGGAGAGTGATTGGCAGGAAGGAAGATGGCAGGGACTATGATCTCTGTGTGGTATGGCTAAGAGATAGGGAAAAGTGGAGAAGATCAGTGGCAGACATGATCATAAGGGAGCACCATTGTCAGTGTACACAAGCGACAGGTGTCAGATTATGAGTCCTAGGTTTATGGGGGTCCTCAGGTTGTTCGGGCTGTTGGGAACAGACCTTGCTCCAGTACACTTCACCTGCTAGAGAAGAAGAAGGAAAGGCTTTGAAGAAATGAAGGAAGGAAGTCGTCATTGGGTACTCTATTGTTATGACAGTGGGGGAGATGCAGAGTACATTCCTTGGGCAGGATGGTTGCTCTGCTGAGGTGGTTTACCTGTCTGAAGCACGGGATGAGCAAGTAGTAGCAAGGGCCAAGTAAATGCAGTTACGGGAATTAGCAAACCATCGTCATCCATACTGATATGAGCAACATGGGAAGCTCAAGTTCCATAGGCATAAAGAGGTTATTCACAGAACCTGGAATGTTCCAGAGAGAAAAAAGATCTGAGGTGATCTTTTCAGAGCTCCTCCTAGCCATTGGGGTGAGTGAGGAGTGGCAGCAGACCAATAGGCAGGCTAACGCTAAACTAAGTGTCTGGGGTCAAGAGGGAATGTTTTATTTTCTGGCCAACTGAGGGCCTTCTGGGAAAAGAAACACCATCATGCACAGGATGAGAATCGTAGTGTATAAATACAGAATATACAGTGTGGTATATATGGTCACACACTGTACAAGTTAACACTGATAACTATGTAAGTACCAGCAAAACACATATAGTACACGAAGCTGAAACATGAGTTTTCAACAGGTCTGTGCTATAATGATTAATTAGGACAGTAATCACAGAACTCATAAAACTGAAAGTGGACAAGGTAATGGGAGTGGATGGGCTGCATCCTAGAATATTAAGGGAACTATGGGAGGTGTTGGCAGCACCACTGGAAGCCCTGTTCAACGAGTCACTCAATGTGGGAGTGGTTCCAGAGGGCTGGAGGAGGGCAGATATAGTACCTCTTCATAAAAGTGGGAGTAGGGAGGTATCCAGTGAAGATAGTAATTAAAAAATGAGTAACTGCAAAAACTACTAATTTTTAGTGCAATTATCATGCTCTACCCTGAAAGGGTAGCAATGGAACAGCAAGGAGATCGACCGGAAGGGGGGGGATAGGGAGGTGGAGGGCAGGGATAGGAAGGAGGTTTCTGGTAGGGAGGAGAGCCTGCTGCAGCCGAGTCAGCCCTGCATCGTGGTGGTGAGGGTGGCTGGCTCCGGGACAGTAGGCACTGGGTTTGGGCTTTGGGCAGGATAGGGGGAGAAAATGTTATCGCTGCTTGCGACTGCCATTTTTTTTTTTGTTGTTTTTTTGCCAGAAATGAGTTTTTCCCTCTCCTCAAAGTTCACCTCCCTGGAGTTGGTAATTTAAAAGTAGGGAGCACCCCCCCCTCCAAAAAAAACCACTAAGTGTTCCCGGAAGTGGGGTCACCGAGAATTGTATATCGCTGATGTGCTTTTCAGTGACATACACATGCCATAATAGTGATCGCTGTTTTGTGATAGCTATTATAACATGGAACCAAGTAGGTAGGAGGCTGGAAACTATAGACCAGTCAGCCCACCTCAGTAGTGGGGAAAATTATGGAAAGATAGGATTGTGGAATACCTTGAATCTAGTGGAGCACAGGATCTGAGACAGCATGGATTCACAGTGGGAAGGTCATGTCAAACAATCTATTTTGACCGGGTGATGAGGGAAGTGGATCGGGGGGAGTGGTGGATGTGGCCTACCTGGATTTCAGTAAGGCCTTTGATTGTGTTCCACATAGAAGACTTGTGAATAAGCTGGGCAGCCTCAGAAGTGGGTCACACAGTGATAAACTGTGTTAGGAACTGGTTGAGTGACAGAAGACAGAGGGTGGTGGCAAAGAGAGCTCAATCTGAGGAAAGCAGGGTGACCAGTGGCATGCTACAGGGATCATTCTGGGGCCAGTCCTGTTTTATGTCTTCATAAGTGACATTGTGGAGGGACTGGAGGGGAAGGTGTGCCTCTTTCCAGATGACACTAAGATCTGCAACAGGGTGGACACTCCGGGAAGGGTGGAAAAAATGAGGAGGGACCTAGGTAAAGTGGAGGAATGGTCTAGAGTATGGCAGCTAAGTTTCAATGTGAAAAAGTGAAAAATCATACATTTGGAGTGCAAGAAATCAGGGGAGGATTACATGATTGGGGTGTGGGATACTGACAGTCTCATAGCTGATGACCAAAAAGCAAACAATGTGACAAGGCTGTGGGGAGAGCCAGTGGGATGCTGGGATGCATAGGCAGAGGTATTAGCAGCAGTAGAAAAGAGGTGGTGATGCCACTGTACGGATCATTGGTGAGGCCTCATTTGCAGTAGCCATGTTCAGTTCTGGTGGCCGCATCTCTGTAAGGACATAGACAGGGTGAAGGCAGTTCAAAGAAGGGCAACAAAGATGGTGCAGGACCTGCACCAAAAGTCATATGAGGAGAGACTGGGAGACCTCAATATGCATACCCTGGAGGAGAGGAGAGGAGAGACAGGAGAGATATGATAGAAGCCTATAAATATCTAAAGGGCATAAATAGGGTTCCGGAACGTAGCATCTTTCAGAAAAGGAGATGATCAGGAACGAGGGGGAATGACATGAAGTTGGAAGGGGGCAGACTAAAGGGGAATGTGAGGAAGTATTTATTCATGAAAAGGGTGGTGGCTGCATGGAATAGACTCCCACTGGAGGTGGTGGGAAAAAACAGAGTGGGGGAATTCAAAAATGCATGGGACAGCCATAGTTGAACCCTAGTGATACGAACAAGAAGGTAAAGCCAGAGATCAAGTAGGGTCTATGGCTTTTGCTGTAGGTAGGGAAAATGGACAAACTGGATGAGCCTAGCGATCTTATCTGCTGTCAATTTCTCTGTTTCTCTGTTATGTTTTTATGTAATCAGTAGGAATTTAATTCCAATATTTTGCAAGAATATGCAAAGGACCTTTGACTTGTGTTGTACGCATTAGAGGGTAAGACAATAAAACAATTTTTCGATCTGTTAGTATACAAACTATAATTATTCAGAAGTAACTCCCTAAATGAAGGAGGAACTTGCTCTTTGATGATTTTTGTAACTCTTAGGTCAGAATAATATTGATACATCTGTTCAAAAGGCAGCCAGACTATGAAATTAAAAAGATTGCTCTGATGAGTTCACCTGTGAATTTATTTATTTAGCTTTTGTTGACCAGGTAGGTACACTAGACAATCTGCATGCCTATTTTCAGGTGAAAATACAGGTTCAAACAAGGTACATAACAACAAGAGGGTCAATGTACAGAGATAAAGAGAGCAAGATAAACATAGATAGTAGACAGTGAGCAGTAATAGGTAAAATATACATATACATACAGAATAAATAGATTAACACATTCAATGGTAATTACACTGCATGAGTGACCCTATTTACCAGGGTCACTGAATGTCCAAAACAAATGTGCCAGTTGATCTGAGAAGGGTCCCAGCTCTTGACAATATACTGTCTGCAGTTATCGAGTAAATTACTATACCATAGTCAATAAAAGATAAGAGTAAATTTGGGCCAAGTAATTTCCCTGTGATGATAGACAACTGATTTTATTTCTGTGTAGTAATCACAGTCATACATTGACTTTTTTACCACCTTATAAACATGTTCTGAAAAGGAAAGACTGCTGTCAAGGGTTACGCTGAGATATGTAACCTTTGACAGTTGCTTAATTAAGTTATTGTCTAAAGAGAAAATACTTCACTGAGAAGATTATTTTACTTGACTTCTTTATCCCACTATAAACCATTGATTTAATTTTTTTGTTGATATTTAACACGGCACAGGGTCATAGTGTTGCAAGACATTATGCCGCATGACAAAATTGCACTGCCAATACAGTGCAATTTATGCCATGAGGCATAAGTCTTTTTCCTGTGGGGGGCACCACCCCCCACACACCCCAGACCCTCCCACTAAAGATTCTCAACTGGGGTGTCCAACTCGGGGAGTGCACAAGTCAGAAAAAAATAAAATGTTTCTGGGACCGGGAATCAAACCCAGTCCCAGACACAGTGCCTGGGTTCCTACTGCTGTGGCTCAGTCTTGTGAGCCATGGCAGCTGCTCATTGGAACCTGCTCCCAGCAGATATCTTATTCTCTGCCTGAGAAAGTGCTACTGGTGCAATACCGCGTACAGCAGTATACGTGGTATTGCACCAGTTGTGGTAGCATACTGCGCTGTACTGGGTTAGCCATAATGTTGTTCGCTATTAAGCGTGCAACATTATGACCTGTTAGGATTTAACACCAGGGCATTATTCATCAACCACTATTACAAAGCCCTATACATTGGCACAGCATACCTGCTTCATTCCTGTTTATGAAATGAGGGTGGGGAAGGGGGCATGATGGACTCAGAGTTCCTCCCAACTTTAAATGTCTGTCACTGCTTAACTGTAAATACTGCTTTAACATTTTTTAAAAATAAATAAAAAAATAACTAAATTAACAGAAAACCTACCTACTGTATCATCCCCTTTTAAAAATTGCTGATGTATATAGTAGTGTAAACCTAAATGTTACTAGGGCAGAAACAGGGAAAGCAATAATTGAAGCTTGAAGTTCATTTCAGTTTAGTTTCATATATTTTATATGAGATTTTTCAACAAAATTTCACAACATAGTCAAATTTCAAAGGGGTACTGAGTTGCACACTAATGTGGGCATATTGAATAAGGGTTTAGGCGTGAATTCAGAGTGTGTCCTTGTGTTGATTGAGGATTTGGGTGTCTTTTTGGTTGAAGTTTGATTTTAGACAATTTATTGAATTGTTGTGTTTTAATATATTAGTATGCTGCTGTCTGTATCTGTAAAGGCGCCCTGAGCTTGGCAAGGGTGCCTAATATAAACAAAGTTTTACTTACTCATTGCTTACTTACCGACACAGTAACAGAAGTCAGCCATAGACAGTGGCATTAGTCATAATTGATAAACTGAATGATAATGCATCCACCTGTGAAGGCAGGGCAAGGGGAAGTCTACTGTACATACTTTCCTCCACGGCCATGAGTTGGAGGCCAACTGTGTCTGCTTTAATTAGGGTGTGTTAGATGGGACAGTAGGACACCCTTTCTAGAACAAGATGAGAGTCCCACGCAAAGGTTAATGTCTTCCTTTTTGGCTGTTACTCTAAGCAGCAGGTTGCCTGTCCCAAATCACCAGCAGAAAGGTACATTCTGGTGAAAAGAGACTAAACTCCTGTTTACATAGTGGCATTTGCACCTCAGCAACCCGAGCACTCGGGTTGCTACGGTGCAAATGCTGCTGTGTGGACACTTACTGAATCGTGGTAAGCCACTCTCTGCTCTACTATGCAGTCCCAGAAAGTCTGGGGATGCATTTGGGTTAGAGAGGTTTAACCAGCCATGTGAACAGGCTGCACTGCTTACTCCCAAGTGAAAGACCTTGCAGGCACTTCCACTGGCCGACTGCCCCGACTCCCAGACCATCTCCAGCATGTCTTACATTGGCACTAAGGGGGGACTGTGTAGACATGCAAGACAAGCATCTTTTGGGTCAGGGCAGCTCTGCAATGGTCCACTAAAGGAGCAAGGTCAGCTGTGTAAACATGGCTCTAGGCACATGACAAGGGAACAACCAGGAAAACTGAAGGGATTAAGTTGGGTGTAAAACAATTAGAATGCAATTTACAGCCAGCCTGGTGGCACTGAGGGTTGAGGTGCTGGGCACCACATTTTGCACCACGCCAGTGACCCATGTTCAAGAACGAGCACAGGCCGCTGGGGGTCGACAGGGGTGGAGAAGTATTGAGCATCTTCGGACAGCTCTCCTTCTCCAGGGAGGGGGAGACCAGCAGTCAGTGCTTGCCTGGCTGCTAGGGGTGGATGGGGGATGGTGCACCGAAGCTGTACATGGGATGGGAAGTGGGGAAGGTGCTTCACGGAGCACATATAGGAGGGTTGTGCATTGCCAATGCTAGCGCCATTGCAAGCTCCACTCCCAAAAGGGGAAAAAGAAGAAATTGCTCATGGTGGATGAAGGGGGAGTTTCTGTGCTCTGCCACTGACCAGCCATGGTGACGGCACACTGGATCTGTTCTCTGTGGGGGTCTCGGTGGTGGTGAGCCGCCCCCACCAACCCCACCTGGGGAGGCAAGCTCTAGAGGTACTAGCCAGCACCAGATGGTGGACGTTGGGGTGACAGGGCTGGAGCTCCCCCAGAATGCAAGGGCCATGGGGTGGGAGTATAAATACCATATAAAAAAAAAAGAAACCAATTTACACTTATTTACAATATAGGGAATAATGTATGGGCAACCATACACAACAAGGCTGTGTTTCCATTGAGGGGTTGAGATGACAGCATATGGACCTTGAAAGTGAAGCTTGAGAGGTCCATGCTGTCACCTTAACCCCAAGATGGCAACACATGTCGAGTTGTGTATGGTTGCCTATATTTTATTTTATATAGAATATAGTTTTGTACACAGAAATCACAGAAGTATTCCCTTCCTGAATAAAAACAAAAGAAAACAGAAAAAAACTTGCTAAGTCTTTGTTTTGTTTTAGGATCAAAATTAAATTTATAGACTTTTACAAGTTAAAAGGTACAAATTTGGGCACTGGATGGTTCTATAATTATCTAGATGTTGGGTGAAAAAGGAATTTCAAATGTTATGACCTTTGAACTGTGCTGAACAACTGCTTGGAATGTGCACAAAAGCACCTTGGAATGCTCACAACAGTTTAGAATGTGCACAGCAAGGTTTTTGAGCAGGCTGATTTTCATACAGAACAAAGGCTAACCATATACTATAACTAAATGACGCATGTTAATAAAGTAATCACACTAATACTTGGTTGAAAGCTCCACCTCTTTCCCATTTCAGACGATGCCACCTTCAGCTGATCCCTCCAACTCCCTCTTATCTAATCAGTCTATCTGTTAATATTTACTAATTTGATGTGTATAAGTTAAAATTTTACTATTGCTGCCTGTGTATATACTTCAATGTTTTTTCTCTTTTTTTTTTCTCTGTAAACCTTGTATTTTTGTAATGTTTGTTCAACACTGACATGGAACCTTTGAAAATGAGTCCTTGACCCAAAGGTATTAATCCCAAACTGAAATAAATGAATAAATAAATAAATAATAAATGACATCACGAATGCCTGATAGTCAAAAATTACCTGGGTTTGTGAGCTGCCTGGATTCCTTTCCGTGACATGGTCTATACCTTGGTTTGCTGCCAGCTACGGTACTTCCGGGTCAGAGGAGGGGCCACCACTTTGACCTCTCCCACACTGTCTAACACAGTAGCCCAAGAAGATGAGCAGATGTCTGAGTTAGCCATCTCCTCTGCATGGGTGCTGTGGCCACAAGATCATGCAGTGCAGGGGGTGGAAGTAAAAAGGAAATGATCATTTATCCTGTCTGCATGCTGGGATATAGACAACCCACCCCACTCCCACACACAAACACACACAACATGATGGCAAAATGGAAGATCAGGTTGGCACTGTAAGGTCCCATACAGTTGTTCACCTCCCACCATATTAGGACAAGATGGGGGGGGGGGTTGCCTCAGCATCAGGGCCCCACTTCAGGGGATGATGAGGTAATATTGGCTGGGCTGGGGCTGGGAAATTGCTGGTGGCAGCCTGATGACAGGACAAATGGAGGCTAGAAAAATTTAGGTGAAAGAAATAATAATAAAAGTCATTAAAACAATGTCTATATTGAGCAGGCTAGAGGGTATCCTTTTCTCTACAAAGGCAAGTGTGACGGATCTCATAATAACAGACACAACATTAACCAATGCCTTCTTTCTGTGCTTAAAATTCTGATTCTATTGTAAGAACTACTGTATAATGAAACTCAAGCTTTGACACAAAAAATGAGGGACTGCAGAAACCATTTAAAAATTCCGAGGCATGGCAGAAAAAAAAAATCTCAGCTGCAATTATCTTTGTAACCACCAATTTTCTCATGCAGCAGTCAAAGGCTGCTGTGAGAGGTAATTAAGACTCAGTTGAGATGATGAAGATAGTGCATTCCCAGCCAGGAAAGCATGCATTGGCAATATGATTTTAAAATCAATGTGCTAAGATACTGGAAGCCAAAAAATGATTGCATTATTAAAGTATGCTTCCCAAGACTCCATAAACGTCCAGACCATTTAATTTTAACAGTTACAACCACTCAAAATAATTACATTAGCAGTTAAATAAGAGCTGTCGCTTATTTTCTGCAGAACATGAACATTTTGTTAAATGTCAGTGGCTGAAGCTTGTCCAATAAGAGTGCCAAGGGCATCTGTAGTGTGACGGAAATAATGTAAATTTCAGACTTTAGAATTGCATTAGTGCCTAATGACTGGCCATGGAACTGCATTGGCACTTGCTAAAGAGGTACAGTTAAGGTTAGCGCTGTGTTATTTTTCTGCTGCATAGCCACCGTGGCAGATTGCACAGTGCCACATGGTGCAATTAAAAGAACAAAAGGACCATTTGTTTTCTTTTGCTCTTTAAATGCTTGCTGTGTTGCCTATGACATGATCGATTCCTGGACCATGGAGTAGAAAGCAACATGCCTTGGGCCTTAACTGTAATTAGAAACATAGAAACATAGACTTTGATGGCAGATAAGGACCACTTGGCCCACCCAGTCTGCCCATTTCCCTACCTATTGGATAAGCTGCAGATTCTAGTTAACCAACAGGCTACTTCCTGTAACCCCCCCACTGTAATTGCCTTATGTCTGTCCCATGCATGTTTGAATTCCCCCACTGTTTTAGACCCCACAACCTCTTCAGGAAGGCGGCTCCATGCGTCCACCACTCTCTCCGTGAAAAAGAATTTCCTCACATTACCCCTGAGCCGTCTCCCCTCTAATTTTAAATTGTGCCCCCTTGTTCTTACACATCTCTTTTTCTGAAAGATGCTACCCTCCTGGACTTTGTTGATTCCCTTGAGGTACTTAAAAGTTTCTATCATGTTGCCCCCTGTCCCTCCTTTCATCAAGGGTATACATAGTAAGCTCTCTCAGGTTACAGCATTTGCATCTGTAACACCCCTTTCCCAGATTTAAGGAGGCAGTAGTGCTATGCAGAATGCAGAATTCTACCGGTGAAATTATTGTAGAATGACAATTCTGCCAGCAGAATTTCTACCGGAATTTCACTGGTTCTTCTGCGGATTTCCACCTGCTCTGATCCGCGGAATAATATTCTGCAGAACAGCAATTTTTCTGCAGAAAATCATTCCACAACTATTTTCTGCTGCAGAATTCCACCATTCCCTTTCCAGTAGAATTTTGGTGTAATTTCAAAAATTCTGTAAAATTTCTTTCAGCCAGAACTTGAGAACTCCACACAGCACTAAGAGGCATTGGTTGTTGCTAGCCATGCCAATATAGGTAGTTGGTGCCTATGCATCAGCTGTTGTGACTTAGAGGGTGTGGGTGGATAACAGCACTATAAAAGGGACCTCCAGGGCTGAGGACAGTAGAGATCTTGCTGGGAATGTAAGAGGATAGGAGAAGGATTAGGGAGGGCATCACATCCCAGGAAATTCACAGAGGAGCTAGTGCTGGCTTGGGGGATGTTTGGAGGTACACCAACTTCTCAGCTGGACATACAGAACACAGAGTTGCTCCATGCAGGGCAGTTATGCAGTTTGCTTGTCCCTGCAGCTGGCCCTGAAGCACAGCGCTGGCCATGGAATGCAGTTCTTAAAGCAGGCTGTCACCTGGGACCAGAAAGTCTGGCTGCTCTGTAGCCAAGGGTGGCATATGGTCCAGACCCTTGCAGCTGCATGTGGGGGTCATGGTACATCTGCTGCCTGGTAATGCCAGGATGATACCCAGAAACTCAGATTTTTGTCAGTCTAAGAATCAGATGAGGGAGACACACTGGCAGCCCATATGGTACAGTATACAGAGTTCTCAGTATGGAAACAGAATCCTGGGTGGTATGCCCTTCAGGTGTGCTGCCTGATGGCCCGTGGGGCCCAAGGAGGATTCCCTAGAAGCAGAGCTGAGCAGCTGTTACTGGGGGGAGGTTGAGTTCTGTGTAGGCCCAGCCAGCCAAGCCATCCAGGAGTAGAGACAGTGGATGTGGCCAAAGACCAGAGCTGTTCTCTGGGTTGGTAAATAGAAATGAATTCTCCACAATTCAGGTAGAAGATTATATTTGAGAATGTGGGTAGAGTCCCTGAAGATAATGTAAAGCTCAGAACATGTGGCTGCATGAGTGGGAAACCCCAAAGAGAGCAGACTATGGGATGCTGCAGTTATGCCAAAGCTTGGCAGATCATTTGAGCTTCCACTGCAGGGGCATCAGAAGTTCCGATTATAGCTAGTTAAGGGATACTATCTGCTGGGCTATGTTGCTAGTTACCCAGAATCACTCTGGGTGCCTTGTTTCTGTGTACCATATATGTGCTCATAGCATCAGGCTAGTTGCTAAGAGCCAAGAATTAAACTGTATGAATTTGAGGGACTAAGACTCCAGCGTACTGGCCAAGGTGGGGCCAGGAAGTGTCTAACATGTTGACTAAGCCAGGAAATAACAGGTTCCAAGAGAGTCCAGGCTGCAGCTGTGGTGCTGGATTCCAAGAATACTCATCAGAATACTGTCTTTGCATAGACTGTGAAATGATTGGGTCAATGTGACCAGATGAATTAACTGTGGTTCCTCATGTACCATCTGCTTTAAGTAAAGGAGAGCCAGCCTCAAGTGTTTGAGTGTTGTATTTCCATCAAGTTTTAAAACCTGTCTTAGCAGATCCTAGCTAAAGGAACAATGTTGAACCAGTTAATTTATGTGATTGTTTGCAAGAGGTTCCTAGTGAGTGGAACTTTATCAAAATACCCCTAGACGCAGGAGTACCCTGGGACCTGACCATCCCTATTGGGCAGTCACATGGTTTAGCAAATAGAATGAAAAGGGATCTGATTTGTGTCTATGTACTGTACTACTAACTCCTGATATGGGGGGGCACTAGGCAAATAGGCAAGGGGTTTGATAGAGTGTCTTCTCAGCATGTATTGAAGACTGACAGATTTTGGAGAATGCAGAAGAGAAATCTGAAAATGGGAAACTGAAAAGATTTAAAGATCTTCCTAAAAAGTGTTATCATTTTCACTGTTCTTTTTTAGCTAGGTAACATAGGGTCCCAGTCTCAGAACTGCTGTACAGGTCAAAGCCAGCCTGATGGCCTAGGGATATCTCACGAATGGGATTTCATTATTTACTGGTGGGAGGTTATGGTGAAATTCAACAGTATGCATGACCCTCTGAGGATGATATGTGGCATTTTACCTGTATGACAGTCCTCTGGAGCTGTAGGGATGTGTGTGTGTGTGGGGGGGGTTACATAGAGATACCACACCTTTGGCATTCAGTGGTGCCTTGACATCAGGGATTGAGGCATCTGCTGTCTGGTTCCAGTGACTAATATCAAATACTGATCTGAGGGAGGAGCTCACCTCTGCTGCCTTAGTAAGCTCTCCTTATTACAGGTCAACAGCACTGAATGTGCTGCTACAAGGGGGGCAGAGCATTGGGAAGGCAGACAGGGATGGAACACAGCCCTACTTGAGAGATAGAGGTTGTAGGGTTCTTCTGATCGAGATGGAGGTTTGAGGATATTTGCAAAGGTGGAGGTTGGCTAGAGAAAATAAAAGCATAAAAAGACATAAATAGAAAATAATTAAAAAAAATACATAGCATCTTGTGCACTGGGAGATGATAATGTTTCTTTCTACCAGGAATCAGTGCACATCACAATAAATGCAAATAATGCATGTAAGGACTTGAAAACACATCTAATACAGAAATTATGTATGCGTGTGTGTGACAATTTCTGTGGCAACATCTTTAAACTGAGAATAGAGCATGCATTTCTTACATGCACATTAGGAAAAGAATGGGCTGAGGCGTGATCAGGCCTAAGTTTCAGGAAAGCTCAATTTCACATTTTTCTAAAGGGCCCCCATAAGGACAATCACAAGCTATAGAAGGGCAGCCTGCTTTAAAGCACCTGTCCGGTTATGAGATCACTAAAATAATCAAATACTATTTATAGAAAATACAGAGTAATGCTGAAAAGACTTGCAGTATGTGTCAATTTTAACTGGCTAATGAGAAGACTGGGCCAAACAGAGCTAGTAAGTGGTGAGTATTAATGTTTGAAGCACTTAAATTTTAATCACTTACTCTAAGGTTTGAATCCCACCAGAGTCACTTATTGTGTGACCATGACCAAGTCACATAATCTCCCTGTGCTTCAGCTCTGTAGCTGTAAAGTTGAATCAAAGCAAGACTGTATTGGAAATGATATATTGCATCTCTGTCTTGCTATGCAAGATAAATAAACTGTAAAATAAAAGTGCTAGGGCATCGCTATTGGCAAAAGAAGTACATTTTTATTGATTTATTTGTTTTTTTGGTTAACTGTTTATTTATCCAGGATAACTTAGCTGAGATGCATCATCTTATTTTTAGTGTGGTCCTGCAGCTGTGCATTTCCACAGTCGGTTTCAGCTGAACCCTGGGAGGTTAAGAGTAAAATGAGTGACCTCCAGACGGTGGCAGCAGAGGGTGGGATATATATTGGCCACAACAGGAATGTGGGCAACATTCAACGATGACTGGGACCTCACAGTCCCCAGTTCTGATGTGTTCCTGAAAGATGGGTAATGCTGTACACCAGGGAGGGTATCAGGGGAATGGAGGATAAGGAGATGGAAGGGGGTTGGGCAGAAAACCTATGGGTTCAGCTGACAGTGCTGGGCAGTAAATAACTCCAAATGGAGGTAGCCAACAGGCCCCCAAACTATTCAGAGGAGATGAAAAGGGCACTAATAGGAGAGATGTAGAAAGAAGTGGTGGGGGTAGAGTGACATTGCTAGGGGATTTCAACATGACAGATGTGGACTTGAGCATTCCTGGGACAGAAAACACAAGGAGCCAAGTGCTTGTGGATGCCTTTCAGGACTTTCCTATTACAACATGTAGAAGAACAAACTGGGGGAGGGAGGATCCCAATGTTATACCAGACCTTGGGCTGCTGAACTCGGATAACATAGGTGAGGTAACAGTAGAGGATCCACTTGGGTCAATTGAGCGGTTCACCAGCCCACCAGCACAGTGGTAGCACTACCGCTTGCAGTGTTGACAACCCAGGTTCAGGACTGAGCCCAGGGTTTCGGAGGGTGGTCAGCTGGGTGAGGAGGATCAAGCATCTGATGGACAGCTCACGACCTCTGGTGTGAGTGGGTGAAGGGCTCCAGCAACAGGATGCTACCTGGCTGCAGCCAGGAGGTGTAAGACAATAGCCCTTAGACAAGGGGGACTTCTGGGAGGTGGCAGACATCGGCAAGGCACACATGAAAGCATGAGCACCACCCCTGGACATTATTGCATCTCTGCTCCCATGGGTGAACACAGAAACACAGGAAAACCTTTCTTGATGGACATCTGATGTTACTCCACAGCCACCACATCCAATGCCAGATCCTGTCCTACTGGGTATTGACTCTCCACTGATCATCACCTCCACCTGTGGGGCCACTGGATTGATATATGGAAGCACTGAGAAGCTGAAGGTGGCCCCACCTCAGGTGGTGAAAGCTGGAGGGGGGTTGCCCCTACAGATGAGTCATGGGTGGATCAGGAGACTGAGGTCACAGGCAAGGAGGCTCCCAGTCAGGAAGGGATCATGCTGGGAGTTGACTAAGAGAGGTCCGGTCAGTAGTGACCAGAGGAAAAATGAGTTAAAAAAATGGTGTGGTTCACCATGCTGTAGCACTCAAAGCCCAGTGGAATAGGTACCAGAAGCTAGCTCCAGACATTAGAAGGGCTTACTTAAAGAACCACTGATGCCTCAAGAAGAACTTTGCAAAACATAAAATTTGGACACAAAGCAGCTTTACATTTCTCATTAATTTTGTATTTCTTATCCCCAGTATTTGTTATTGAGGTCATATGCATGAAAACATAATTGTTGTTCCTTGAGGGTTGATCAGCTCCTTTTGCTTCATCCCAACCTGATGTCATAATATTCTGCTTGTGACATCACAGTTGTTTCCATGGCAACAGACTGTGATGTCACAACAGAGCATTATGATTTCAATTAGGGAATAAGCTATAGAGGCAGATGAACTCTAAGGGATACAGATCTTGTTTTTGAGGGAATTTCTTCACTAATAAACTAGAGAAGAAATACGTAGAAATATATATAAAATATAAGAAATAACAGCTGAACTATGTTTAAACATTATGTTTTTTTTAAGTTTTCCTAAAGAAGTCAGTTGTTTTTCAAGAGGATGGAGGAAAAGCTTAGGAAGAGACTCAAGGGCTCAGACCAGTGAGAGGGGTGGAAAATAAATTGATCACTATCAAACAGGGATCCAATAGGTATTGAAGGCATGCCTTTGATTGAGAAAGAAAAGAGCCATGAAAAACCAATTTGGTTTTCCATGGAGATGGGAAAGAAGTAGAGACCAAGAAATTGGCTTTTAGGTGGTATAAGGCAAATCAATCAGAGCCAAATATGGAGCTCTTCCTTAGCAAACTGAAAGAGGCAAGCAGTGCAGTGAGGGGGATAGAAGAGGCAGAGCACAAAGTATCAGATGGAGTAAATGAAGAGGTGAAAGAAAATGTCAAAGCCTTTTTTGGTTATGTCAGGGAGAGCAAGAAAATCAAGTTGGGGGAATTCAAAGGATGAGGAAGGGGAGGATGTGGGTGGAGGAAGATGGGGAAAAGCAGGCATATTAAATTTAATATTTCTGCTCAGTTTCCATAGTTGAATGAGGACCATTGCTGGAAAACAGCATTAAAGTTAAGTGGGAGATACCATGGTGATGGGGAAGATCACTGAGGATAGCGTGCTCTCAAGCGTCTGAGAAGGTAGAAGGTGGGGAAGTCACCAGGGCCTAATGAAGTGGGGCAAACTCTGACAAAAACCTTGGCAGACCTGTTCAGCTGCTTGCTGGTGACAGGCATGGAACCTATAGATTGGATGGTGGCTGTTGTTGAGCCTTTGCGTAGCTCAGGGATGGGGAGACCAAAGCAACTATAGATGGGTCAGCCTGGCTTCAGTCATAGGGAAGCTGCTGAATACCATTATCCAGAAGCTTGGTAGACATCCTGGGAGAATCTCAGACTCCAGGACAGCAAACAACATGGCTTCATAGAAAGGAAGGTCCTGCCAAATAAACCTAAAATAATTCTTCAACATAGCATCTTAGGTGGTGGATAAGGGCCAGGTAATGGACACCCCCTACCTTGACTTCAGTAAGGCCTTTGACTCAGTACCCCAAAGATATCTTGTGAAGAAGTTGGGAAACTTGGGGGAAGGGTAAAATGTGACAAGCTGGCTAGAGAACTGGTTAGGGAAAAATCCCAGAGAATAGTATTAAATGGAAAGCGCTGAAGTTAGAAAAGTGATCAATGGGGTTTACCAAGGGTAATCCTAGGTCCTGCGCACATCAGTCTGTTTATATGTGACACTACAGAGGAGATCATGCAACCTCCCTGGTATCCTGGGTTGCACCTGAAATGAGCTGCAGCACAGTATACCTTTCTCAGCCCAAAATTCTAAATGAATAAATCATATACAGTATGGTTTAAAAAATAAGTAAAACTCTCTTTGCTGAAGCTGAGAAAGCAGGAGCTTGGCAGCTGGTTACTTCTGGGAGGAAGTTCCCCACCCCAAGTCTAAATACAGGCATAAAATAGAGTTTTGAACAGTAAAACACTGTAGATATACCTGTGCCAAATGGTTCACTGTTTGCCTGCTGCCCTTTACAAATAATGCACTCTTTCTGCTTTTGTTTGTAAGAGACAATCAGGCTGAAACATTAACCCCATTCCTATGAAATAAAGCATGAAGTAAGGATTCCTTTTGAATAGAAAAATATTAATTGATTAGGAAAAGAGGTCTGTAAACTGTATATAATATTTACAACCAGTTAGATTTGTTTTGTACAAGAATAATTACTAATGATGGGTTTACCTGGAAGCTGGAATCTTGAAAGGTATGATCTCCTGCTGCAGCCACCTTAGGGGGTGTTCCTCTAGGGAAGTGCCAGCTGGGATTTGCATCAGTATAGAGGAGAGGCCTGGCCCTGGTCCTAATAGAAAGTGACTAGTCACTCTAGAGGGATCAACCTCTTAAAAATAGTTTTGCTTATTAATTTATGTATTCATTTTTTATATGCTTTTGAAAGGGGATTTGCATTGTAGAAAAATTGCCCTGTATCTTTTTACTTGTGAGGATGTGAGTGTTGTAAACCTAGTGTTTCTCTAATTGCATATTTTGTGTATTATGATTGACAGATCACATAACACCTACGCAGTATGTAAGGGCGGTTCAAGCAAGCTCAAGGTGGCCTGCTCTGGATTGAGGGACACAGCAGAGCCTCTGGGAGATGCAGTTTCAAGCTTGAGGAGGAGCAATCCAAGGGGTAAATGTGATGTGAGCTCAAGGTGGAGCCCAAGGACTTGATTTTCAAAGAGCTCTTAGATTACCACAAATTGAAGCGATCTAGAGCTGTGACAATCTAGGGGTGCATCAAGGATTCTGCACCATATTTTTAAAAACTGAGGGTTCCTGTGCCCAGGACCCAAGATTTGCTGCATCCCCAGGGTTTTGCCAAAGAAGTGACACACCTGCAGGATTTGATGGAAGGATCTGTCCACCCCTTCCACCCGGAATAATGAGGGGCTGTGAAGGTGAGGGGTGCATATGGCTGCAGGATGGGGACCAGGGGCATAAGGAGCATGGGGTGGCACACAGAGTGACTGGGACACTGCAATAATGTGAGGGTGGTGAGGTGGCACCCTGCAGGGGTGCCCTCTGCAACAGTAGGCAGACAATTGGCCTGGGTATGGGTGTATGGCAGGAAGGGACAAGGACCTGGCCTCAGGTGCTTGTAACCCTGGCACCTGCCCCATATGTGCCACTGCCCCCAACAACATAGATGGCCAGCAACCTGCCTCCTGGTGGGGGGACTGGTCCAGGGGACTGATGCAGTTCCCAGGGACCATTCCCAGCCACCACCTGCAGCCCACAACCTGCCACCACTGCTGCCCACCGACAGTGTTGGGTTCAGTGGCACATATGGGGCAGATGCCAGGACTTTATAATTCTAAGGCTGAGTCCTGGTCCCTTTCTGCAAGTTCCCTGTACCTGGTCCAATCAGCTTTATGTAGTAGCATAGAGCACCCCCACAGGGTGCTACCTCATGCCCTGCATATTACCACTATGCCCCTGTTGCCCCCAAGAGCTTCCCCATGCTTCTTCTGCCCCTTGGTTCCCTTCTTGCAGCTCCCCCAATTGCCACCCTGCCCAGCAGTGGCACATGGCCCTTAGACAACCTCCTGACTGATCTAACAGCAGCCCCCTGTTACGGTCATGGTGGGGCTTGTGGAATAGCAAATACAGGGATGGTGCAGCCCTTCCATGGTGCAAGCCACCTTACAACCAGGAGCATGAGCCCTCTTACCACAAGAGTGGAGCTGGTGGAATTTGTTACACAGCATCCTGATTTCACAGCAACCAGCATTTGAAAATCTGGATTACCACAAACTATGACGCAAGGTGCCACTTGCATCATCCCCATGCAGGCTGACTTCACTAGGGTTCAGGAGTGGTTCACCAAGTCACAATTGACAATGAACGTAAATAAGACAAAATTAATGTGTTTCAGTACTAGAAAACAGGGTGTCTCGGATGTACAGATCACATCATTGAATCAAACCTTAATAGAACAAGTCACAAATTATTGTTATCTAGGAGTTAATATTGACTCCTCATTGACCTTACGAGTCATATAGAGTCTGTTATTACAAAACACACAAAAATTGGGAGCTTTAAAGAGAACATATCTAAGTCCTTAAAACTGCAGGATAGGAAACTGATTGCTGAACAGCTTTTACTTCCAGTAATAAAATATGGAGAGGTTATCTATAGGACTGCATCTAAACAACTCTTGATTAAGCTGGATAAATTGCAGTATAGGTGGCAAGATATGTCTTACGTTGTAGTTTTAGGACTCATCACTGTGAATTGTTGACCAAGTTAAATTGGCTACCTCTCGATTTAGAATATAAGTATAGTTGGTCCGCATTTATATACAAATATAGGACAATTTATTTGAATCATAATATATCAAAAATATTGGCAGATAAAGATTCTGCTCTCAGAAAACATTCAGTTAGGGTTTTGTATCAAAATAGAATAGATCCAGATAGTTAAAAATAAATTTGGGATAGAACATTGGCATCACAAGCATCAATGTGCTGGAATATACTCCTCCTTTATTACGATTAGAGAAAATTGAAAAAAAAAATTTTAAAGGGTTAAAGATGCATCTTGTATATTCATGTGAATGTTTTTGATTTAATCTGGTTATATTGTTTATTGTATGTGTTTCTGTGATTTTGTGTTTATAATTTGTATTGACTGTCTGAACTTGATGTGTTTATGTGAAACTTGGAAAACTTGCACAGGACTGTCTTGAAAACTGGATTAGTTTATCCAAATGACATGTATTATTCCTGTATAAAAATAAAAAAAAAAAAATTCTACTTCTACTCTACCATTTGGTGCAGGCACCTTGAGTCATAGTTTGCCTTTTGGAAATCGGGCCCCAGGTGTTAAATTCTGTAAAGACTGAGAGACAGAAGAAACCATGGTGGCCTGGGATTGGCCCAAGACTTGTGAAAGACAGGTTTGGACTACTTGTTTGCTAGAGACTGCTCACCCAGACTCCTCCTAGGGTAGAGGACTCAGACTGGTTAAATACTGATGGTCTGAGTATGTGGATACTCAGACTGAAGGGGACCCTGTAAACCCCAGGGAGCATTGGCAGGGGTGGCCATACCACGTGTCGATTCAGTTCCTGGTCTCTAGAGGGTCTCATGAGGTTCTTCCATAAGTTCCAAAACAACACAAGGTCATTTATATTAGATCGTTAGTAAATTATTGCCATTCTGCTCATTTGTTGTATAATACAAAAAAAGTTGCAGGTACAGTGTATTAGTCTAGCACCTTTTATGTTTTTTTTTTTTCAAGTTCTTTGGTTTGGATAGCAACTTAGCTATGACAAAAGATAAATGCAAACAAAAAAAAGAGAAGATATTGGTGTTCATTACCTTAAAATGATTTGTACTTAAGTGGGCTGTGGTCTTGCCCTATCACCATGAGGAATTGCCCAGAAGGCAGAAAGCACCAGAGTTTTGATGCTGTAATGTGGTGCCTCGTGAGTGCAAATCATTTTTAGCACATTTAAAATCTGTGGTTTTAGTGCTGTGCCAGAACAAAAGATTGGAATTTCATGCTCAATGTAGCTTTTTTACTAGAATTAAAGCTCAACTTAAACAGCTTAAATTTCTCTGATTAACGGCTCATGATTTTTAATCATTTTTTTGTTTAAAAAGGTTGAAATAATTTTAAAAAGGACACTGCATATGTCACCAAGATGTGATAGAAATAGATATTTTTGTAACATAAGACAGAGTCTATTAAAAATGATTGTGCATTAAACAGTTGCACACAAAAAGTGCATTAATATATTTTTGAGGTAGAGAGAGAGAAACATATGGAAATAGTTAAGAATAAAAATACAAAATGCGTCAGTTTATTTTATAATAAGAGAGGAATGGTGCTATTCACGTATGACATTTGAGACAAGACACACTTTACACCCACTCTTGCTCTGACCAGAAAAAAAATCTCCATATATTTTGTTTACTAGTAAATTCAACCTTTAGAAACAATTGTACAGAAAGCCCTTCAGTATTTTTACAAGGCGATGGAGAACATTTTGACAAATGCTGCGGAGAGTTAGCCAAGGGAAATGGAAAGAACTCCAAGAAATTGGCACCTGGCAAGGGATCAGAGGTAGGAGTAATCCGGGAGATCTTGAAGGAGACGATGACCATTGCCATCAGCCCTATGATCTCAGACTGAATCCTGATGGTGATTGCCATGAAAATCAATGACCTGGCTTCTAAGATGGTTCAGCAAGAAGTGACGAATGGAAAGTGACTTGATGGTGCAGAGGAATGCATTTTGGCGCTTCAGGATACAAAAGCAGGACGACCTTTGATGATCCCTGGGTTGAAGAAAGAAATCAGTTTGCTAACGGAGCTGATCACCCATCAGAAGAACAACCAGTGACGGAACAATCTCCAGATTTGGAGTCTTCCAGAGGGCATGGAGAGCAGGGACATGGTGGCCTTCCTGTAAGACTGAATCCCCTGGCTGATAGAGACGGACTGTAAAAATAATAAAATAAAGAGTAATAGGGAGCATATGGCCCTAGCACCCAAGCCTCCTGCAGGCACTCCTCCCATTTTAACATAGCTTCTGCCTTCACAATTTTTGGGATATGCGAAAGATTCTGGCTATAGTCCAACAGCTCAAGCAAGTCACCTATGAAAAACATGGGGGGGGCAGGTATTTTATAAGTCAGGACTGGTATTATTTCATGTCTAAGGTTTACGTGTTTTTTTTTCTTCATAAAAACTAAGAAATGTGCTGGAGGGACGAGGAGATGATTTACTGTTTTTGTGTGTTAGGAGTGGGAGTGGGAAGAGGGCATGAAGGTGCAAGGTTAAGGTCACTTACAAGAGGAGCAGTCTGGTATTCTTTAAAAAAAAAAAAAACACAAGCCTAGTAGGTGATCCACCCAAGGGGCATGGCACTACATTCCAACTCATGGCTAATTTTCCACAGTGGCATGGAGGGGGGCAGGTCTACTTACAGATGGTTCATTCCTCTTTCTGGTCCTAGTTGTGTCACTGTTGTGTTATTTGTTTACAGTTCAGGTTCATGATTATTTATTTATTTATTTTTTGTTATGTACAGTGTGCTCTGAGTACTCACACTGTCTAGAACATGGTTGTATACTGTAGCTGACGGGGAAGAAAAATTAAACCAGAGCTCGATTTCTGTTTCAGTTTCTGAAAGTAGCAGATGGATAATTTCCAAATTTCTTCCTGGAATATCCAGGACATTGTTTCCTTTGTGACATGGGAAAAATACTTAACATTGCCATAGAAGTGTTTCTCTCCCCATGGTCAATGTGGGTGACTCTCAGCCCTGTCCCCAACCCCTCTCAGCCAGCACCTGCATCACCAGTTCACCATGCCCAAGATCTCCCATTGATTTTCCTTCCCATGGTGGGGCTTGGAAGGGGAGTGCTGTCCTCCCCCACCCAGAGACACACATTCAGATGGGCAGGTGACTGACTGTTGGCGCAGGGTGGAAGAAGGTGGGCAGGGTTACATTTGGCCTACACCAACCCATTTCCTCTTTTCTCCCTTGCCCCTAGCCACGGCGGCACATAAGGCGTGGGCAGGGAGGCACACAAACCTACAGGATCATGGCCCCTCCCTTTTTTGTCATTCAGACTGCCGGTGCTACCCCCAGGCTTCCACTTGGGGGCAGCCAAGGGCCAAGATGGTGAGCCACCCCACCCAGGGAGAGTTGAGCTCTCCTCCAGACTTTCAATTCTCTCCCTCCCTGGCTGACCTTTCAGTGGCCCAAGCTTGTTCCTGAACCCAGGTGACCAGCATGAGAAAAGTTAAGGCACAGAGTGCCTCAGCCCACTTAGCCACTGGGCCAGCAAAAGTACTTACTTTGTTAAAGAAGCATGCCCGTCAAATTGCTTTGCTGCCAGAAACACACCTAATGGTAGCCATGCATACTAAGCTCATCTGGGACTGGATGGGCCAATGTCACTTGGCCATCTGTAATTTGCTATGGAGGGGGTAGCTATATCAATCCACATGGCAGTCCCATTCATTTTTGAGAAGGTGGTGAAGGATCCACGTGATTGTAGATACAAAACTGTCCAGGGCATCCTGCATGGAGAACAACTGACAGTGGGCAATATCTAGGACTCAGCTGTATATGACCTGGGATTTTTCTTTGACATGCTGGCATTGCTGCAGAGGTGGCATTTCCTAAACCTTATATAGGGAGGTGATTATAGTTGTTCCCTGGATACAGAGTTAGGGCTTGCTCTACAGAAAAGTGTGGCTCCACCCAAAATCATACATACATAAAGTAGCTGTGACATCACATGGCCACACCACCTGCACAGGTGGCGTGTTCCATTGCAGCTATGAGAGTGGCTGACAGGTGTGCAAGACACCATAGAGGAGAATGGAAGTGACATGGCAAAGAAATGAATGGAGCAGCACACTTTCATGAAATGACTCATGACCCTACCATTAAAGAAAATGTCCCATCCTGGACTGTAATGCATAAATGTCATCTGTGGATCTGCTGGGAGTGGTGCAACCGCTCACAGAAACCAGATAGCCCAGCAATGCCATAGCAGAGCTGCAGACAGCAGGTAAGATGGCCCTACCTGTGCAGGCCATGGATACTGAACTTCTCAGTGGAGGGACCACCATCATCAACTCGGAGGTGTGCATACACTATATGACACTATACAGTTTGGGGGCACCATAGGGCATGCCAGCCTGCAAGCACCTGGTATGTGCTGGCATCCAGGACACAGTGAATGCAGTGAAGAATCTGCTACAACCCATCTCCGCCATAAAACCCAAGTGTTGTTACCTGCAGGGTAACGTCAAACAAAAACTTGGCCAGCAGAGGTGGGAAGAGCTGGCAACAGATGATGGCAGGCCAATGGAGGACCCCAAGCTGATGCCAGTGGAGAACATTGTTGTGAAGACTACCAGACAATGGGCAATTGGTGAAGAGGAGAGACTCAACACACTTGAGGGTGAATACTGCCATGGTATCTCACTGTGAGCATGCCAGAAATGTATACAGTGCTAGCAACATGTGTGTGCTCCACAGATGTAAGACCACCAATACCATTCAAGGACAGTTTCTGAACCTACAGTGTTCCAAGACATCCAGAACACCACCGATCTTGGCATGGATGACACTGAGGATGTCAGCAGCTCTGCTGGCCTCACACAGAGCATGTACCTAACAGGCACATCCCAGGTCACATAGGGCCCCCACTCACCCCCTCACTGGTAGCCACATACCCTATCCCACAGTGACCAAATTACAAAGACATGGAAGGAGACACCAACACTAACTGCGCCATGTGCACTAGACACTGCTACACTTCACCAGCCAGAGGGAACAGGACATGGTGCATGCACACAGAGCACTGAATGGGGTGCAGAGGCCACAAGAGATGCTAAACATAGACACCGTCCCCCTGACATGGCCTCAGGGGCACAACCCCCACATGCAGTAAATCCTACATGGCATTTTTGCAGTGGTGCAAGGCCTGGAGCACCGGAGCATCTGTCAGATTAGGGTAGGCCACAAACAGCTGCTGTAACTCTCACAATCCTCTAAATCATATTCAAATCCTGGATGGGGCCCAGTTTGCAACTTCCTTTCCATTCAGTGTACAGACCAACCTGACTGTGCCCTTAATGGTGTACACAGGACCCATGGTACTCACTCTGATACAGTGACTTCTAGTCACTTAACTCTTCTTTACTGAGACAGATGATATGAGCAGCACACATTTAATTCATGCTGGTCACAGAGACTTCACTCAGTTTAATGCCTATATAATTAATTACAGTATTACTTCAAGTGTTGCTTTTGTCCCAGGACTGCAGATGCATCCTAACTTGTATTTTTGTCCAGAACTCTCCCTGTCCCTACGAATCCTGAGGAAAGAATGTACCTGGTTCCACCTTAGCTACCATGGTCACTGGGAATCCCTGTTCCCCTAACTGATACCGCTAGACTAGCTATTCACAAAAGTCTTTCTGTACCTGGGGTTTCTTTCCCCACCTGCTGTTACTCTTCTGCCCATGGTGAGCCTAATAGTCAATGCACATTCATCCTGTTATGCCTACATGGTACACACAGTGCTCATGATGAATTTTTTGTCTTGTCTTAAGCCCACTAGACCAGCATCCCTATCTGTACCCTGGCAGCTTTGTACTCACAATGCCCCCACACGCATGGCAGGGCCCTTATCAGCCCATATCAACAGGACCTATGCTTACACTACAGTTTCTTGTAGCCCACCTCCCAGGGGACCTCCCTGTTTGTGGTCACCAGTGCCCAGCTTATCATTCTGGGCACTCTCCCCACATTCTCGGAGACCATCTCCTACCTTTACCCTCAGAGGCTCTCTCATTTGTTTCCCAATCATGGAGTTCCGGAGGTCAGTTCTGAATTATCCACCAGTTCCTTGGATGGTTGCTGACAAAGTCACTGAGGTCCCCCCCCCTCCAATTCCAAATACTGCAATACCTCTTCTGGGAAATTTCCTTCAGACCCAAAAACCATTAGGTGGCACCTCTTCAGGGAATACTCATCCTCCTTAGATCCTTCTAACTATTCCACTCTAGAGCCACCTGGTTTGACTCCAACCAATACTCCTTGAAATGAGGTGTGTCTGACAGCCAGCGGCCCTTCCTGGCTGAGTCAGACCTACAGCTGTAACATGTGACACCCCTGCAAGACAGGATGTCTGGATCCCCCCCCCACACACACACACACAAGGATGGGAGGCACTTTCATACACAGGATGAAGCCTGCATCAAGAATTGTGCACCCCTGGCATGTGTCCTGAGCCAGCAACCCAGCGAGTCACATTGCGTGGCCTGCCCCTCTGGGAGTATATCAGTATCCTTGTTTGGATCCAACCCCAAAGCTGGTTTTCCTGTGAAGCATCCCACAGCCCACACCAGGGTGTAGGGCACTGCAATAGTCCATCACCTGTGCCCAAGGACATGGGCCCAGTCAGGACTCCTGGGCCAAAAGGCCACTCCACTTCTGTCTATTGGTCTGCTATCCATTTACTTTCCTCTGACCTGGCTTCCTGTCAAAAACCCAAAAAATTTCCCAACAGGCCACAGGATCCCCTTGTTATACACCTAAACACCTCCCATGTCTGCTGTTCCTCAGAGGGCAAAGCACTGGTACCGTCCCTTCATTGGATATGGCTAGTAGCAACCCTGCCACCTGCTGTACAGTACAGGGTCATTACACAGACATGATGGACCTGCTGCAGAAGCCCTTCCAACCTTAAATTACTATGTTAATATGTATTTTGCTATCATACAACTTTCTTCCCAATCTGCTGGAAGTGAGTTCTGGTGAAATACTGTCCAGTGCAAGAAAAGAACAAAACTATGATACGTTTTGATGGTTGTACTGAAAAGATTATGGATCCACTATCATGCAAATCACAGCTCTTAGAATGTAATGAAAAAACATGTCACTATTCTGTAAATCACAACTATTTTAAATGTAAATCACAGCTATTTAAATGTAGTGAAATACATTTGCAGCATGCATTCAAGAGTATGCCCGATGACACCCTACTAGACACAATGTAACAATGTACTGTGAATGTCCAACTTCCCAATGAAAAACTCTTCTGTGGTGGTGGTGGTGGTGGCTGTGACTGTGGTTGAGGTGTGTGTGTGTTTTGGGGGGTTCTGAGCAGCTCCAGAATGAGTCTCAGAGGTGGGGAAGACAAAAAAAAAGAGCTGCCAGGTAGTAGAAGCTTGCACCTAAGGGCTCCTTTTAATTCCACCAACCCCCAGGTGTTAAAAATCATCAGTTGATTGCAGAAGACCAGCTGCAGCAGGAGCTCTACTCTGCAGTTTCTGGGAGTTTGAAAACCCAGAGTTAGATGTCCTTGATAGTTGTTGAACTTTCTGGGAGTTTGCTTCAAGGATTTTAGGGTAAGTTTTATTCAACAATAACAATGATGTGTGTTTTATATGAGAAAATGTGTCTTTATAGGGGCAGGCATAGTCAGTGTGATATCTGGTTAGAAAAAGAACCAAACTGAGTACAATTTACTTGACAGTGATTGGGCTATGATGCTTTAATAACACATTTGAAAGGGTTGCCCCATGTTAGTATGGAACAGGGGAGCCAAAAAAAAAATTAAGCGATACCCCCCCCCCCCATAAAATGAGCTTTACAGTTTAAACACCTCAACATGCTCTGTACTAGCCATAAGTAGTATGTTTACATAAGCTACATTAATGAATCATTCCCTTTCCGAGTTGTGTAAAGTATTTTTTGCTTCACTTGACTTATTGCGTGACTTTGTAGCACATGTACCACCGTTGCTGCTTATGTTTAAGGCTCTTGGAACCTTATTACACATTACAGTTAACTACTGCCCCTTAGTGAAGCTATCCTGGTGTGGAATGTCGAAATAACAAATTTAAAAAACGGCACTATGCTGTGGCTTGATTTGAGAAGAAAAGTATGTATTTTGTGTGCAAAATCCACTTCAGTGGCCAGCTTCCAATTCAGGGTGCTGGACTATAACTGTTTCTGTTCCAGAACAATGTCTGAATTCCACAAATTGCTGTAGGTCTTAAGATGTGCAGCACCAGCTTTATCTAAGACAGGAGTGCCTTTATGTAAGTGAAAGCCAGTTTCCTACCAGCACAGTTGGTCAAGGGTGCCGGAAGATAGTAAAAGCTGAGGGGGCTGAGAATCAGAAGGGCACTTTTTCTATACTAGCTTTTGCCATACAAAACTAAAAAGTGGAGGGGCTACCGCCCCTTTCGTGCCCCCCCCCCCGTTCCATCACCTATGCAGTTGGTAAATAAGGCACCAGATTAGTGTGTGCAGTCAGTTTGCAAGGTATACTGTAGTGATTCATCTATGGCTGAAGGAGACCTTCTTCACTAAACTTTCACCTACCTAAGTGCTCTGTAGGGATGTGCAAGTAATTTGTTGAATACTTTGCAAATGGCTATGCATGATTTGGTACTTTATAAAATCAAAGACAGTTCGGAAAAATAATTCTGTTCTCTCCCTTTTGCCCAGAGTCAGACCCTGTCCACCTTTATCCCATACTGTCAGTTATTTAATGTTGCCCCCCTTTGAACCACAATCCCATATATATATTTATTTATTTTTTGGGGGGGGGCAGTAAAAGTTATGCCGGGTTAGCCCACCTGCCCCACATCCTTCAGCATGCCCTTTCCCATATTCAGCTGTATCCGTGAATGATTCAGCATGAGAAGCAAACTGGAAGGCTCCTTTTGCATTGTGCAAGTCATCTCTGATGCAGCTGACTATAGAAGTTGACTCTCTGTGAAGGGGGGGTGCACTGGGCTAACTTTACTTTTACTGGCCCCCCCCTTAAATCGAGTAATCACTGGAGGGAGTGCAACATTAAATACAGCAGTTGGCATTCTGGGGATTGGGCCAGGGTTGCTGGTGGTGATCTGAATAACCATGACTGTTCCTAGCACGGAGCCCAGGATCCTGCAGTTTACATCTGTCTTGGGGGAGGCGGCAGTGTAAGGGTGATTAGAGCAACATAACTGGGGAAGGAGGGAGGAATGGCACAAATGTTTTTTTTTTGTTTTGTTTTCGCTGCTCCCCCAGTATTTGCCCACAGGTACTTAACAGGGGGCCAGATATTTGGTACTCTGCTTCAAGAACTGTACACATCAATGTTTGTGGTATACAGGAATTAATATTTGAGGCCTGCACACCCCTAGTGCCCAGGGTATTTCTGAAAGTTATCATTTGGTGCAAACTGGACGGACTCTGTGAATGGAAGATATGAATTCTGCTTGACCATGTAGCTCGGTTTCCCCCATTGTCTAACAGTTGGAGACGGCTCTTCCTGTTTGCATTGGGATTACCCCTTACCAGTGCATTCTTATGATTCTAATACTATCCCCCTCCTAGAAACATCTCTTCCTATCTTCCCCCAGCACACAACAATCTTCCCCCACTAGTCACCAGGTAGACCAGAGTAGGTAATCACAGAGGGAATAAGACTTCTTATGGCAAGTAGCAGCAATGCTAAGTGTGGTGGACCACATCAACATATCTGTTTAATGGGCACAATCTTCAAATATGGTAGTCAGCTGTTCCCTCATATACTGTAGGTATGTTGAGAGATGGTGCTAACTAACATGGTTAGGAAAATGGGGAACCCAATCATGGGGTTGCTAAGAGATATCAGATCCAGATCCAAAAGGGCCATTGCCATTTTTGCATGCAGTTGAACAAAAATGAAAGGGGAAGATGAAGGACACTGTCTGGTAGATGTCAAATGCCACGTCACTACTAGTCGTGTTTACACGGCAGCAGTGTTCCAAAATCTGCCCCGCTCCCTTCCCGCTGCCCTTGCCACATGGTTGTTTACTCAGCCCAGCCTTGCAGCTGTAAATTGACAGAGGAGTTGAGGGAGACCGCCTTTTTATCAGAGCGAGCACAGCAAAGCATCTACACCACCATTTAATGTGCTCGCTTTGATACTGATCCCTCAACTCAGTCGGATCAAAAAACTGATCCGAATGGTACATAAGGCACTGTGGAAACTGTCTACTCATCAATATTTGCAGCACATCAACCTCTGCACGTGGGTTGATGCACTGGAAATAGGACAGTGTAAACAGGGCTACTAAATGGTAGGAATTACCAACTGGGGACAGTAGCATGCCTGAGACCCTGTTGTATTATGCCCACAATGTGACCATGCAGAGAAGAGGACTAGGTTGCTGTAAAACTGATCAACAGGGCTTTGCCTAAAGCTTGGTCACCCTTGGGAAGGCTAGTTACAGAGCTTTCTAACACCTCCTGTCTTGAGAGCTATCAGTTCTCTGGAGGAATGGATGATTCAGAACATATCCTGTCCAGATGTGTACTGTTCTGTACATGGAGAGCAGGTGGGGGGAAATATCCAATGGAACCACAAGTCACAATGATCTGCCAACATGACAAAGCCCCACGTGACATGCCATCCTTAACCAAAATGTCCATGGCAGTGAAATCTGTTTGTATCCTCTAACACATGGCAACCCTATTTGCATTGCTACTGTATGTAATGGAGGCTTCGTTCCTCTTGACTATGCAATTTATTTTCAACATTTACTGAGTTGTTCTACAATATGGTCCTGCATTAATGTTAGGCTGTGAATGTAATGAGTTTAATACTGCTGTTTTTATTGTATCTGATAAGGTACCCTGAGTCTAAGGAATAAGGCTTTGACAAAATTATTACTACTACTACTAGTCTGTGTATAGTCCAAATGTGATAGCTCAGTGAGGCAGATATCCCCAGCCCTACACTTCACTGCATCTTCCAGTGTGACTTGCAAAGGAACACTTAGAGTATCTCTTGAAAAAAGATCAGAGTAGAGACAATGGGCCCAATTTTCAAACAGTGTCACTAAATGTTAGCCACACACTAATTGCTCTCTCTCTATATATATATATATATATATATTATATTTTTTTTTTTTTTGCTGCAGTCATATGGGGTAAGCGCCATAATACCATGGCCACCAGTGTGGTGTGCTAGGCAGACAGCATCTACATGCAGAATAACCTGCAGCTCTCTGTGGGATCCCTCTTGCATACAGGGTGCAGTGGTATGTTCAGAGATTTTAGAAGCACTAAACCTGCACTGTCCCAATGCTGTTTAACATTTGCAAAACCCTACTATTCTTAAAGTGCACAGGGGTGCATAACACCCCCTCCCATCTTCAGCCATGTGCTGGGTAGCAAACTTGACAGCAAGAGCTGTCTAGTCACTGCAAGTTCTCCCTCTCCCATTTGCCGTACTGATCTGTCTAGTGGACCCTTCACTCCCCTGATTGCCATGGTTAACTGTCGGATTATTAAATGACACCCCATTCTGTGGTGTCTAGTGGCCCCTTCTGATCAACATACAGAGCTGTATTATATTTAAATCACACCCCATTGCCTGGTAGTCTAGTGGTTTTCCCACCCCCAATCCCTGTACCAATCTGTTCATGTTTAAATCACACCTTATTCTCTGGTAGTCTGTTGGATCCCTCTATGACCCATTTACTTGGCACCCACCACTCCCCTGTTGGCACATGACTCTCCCATCTGTAATGTCTCAATTAATGTTATGTTTTCAGACAATGACTGGCACGGTGACTCTTCTCACCACCTGATCCAGCCACCATCTGAGTGACCGAGCACGAGTGCACATGTGCTATAGAAACTGTTTCTACAGGATGTGTGCACTCTCTCTTCCTCTCACTCAGAAGGGGGCCAAGCAAGGTGGTGAGTGGTGCGATTGTGACAGTGGCCATCTGAGGACAAGACAGCAATTTGGACATTAAAGATGGGTGAGTCATTGCTGACAGGGGGTCGATGCTAAGTGTGTGGGCCAGGGGTCCACTAGATTATCCAGAAATGACTTCTGTTTTAAAAAGCTGACAGCTCAGTAGGTTGATGGTGAGGTGGGAGGCCAACTAGACTGCCAGGATAGGAGTGTCATTTTACTCTCTTGCAGCTTGGCATGGCAGTTGGGAGAAGTGGTGGTCCACTAGGCTAGCAGAGATTGTGGTGTAATTTAAACATCAGACACCTTTATACAGCAGTAGGAAGATGGGCAGCCAAGGCTCTGCATTATGTAAATGGCCCCTTAGTGCCTTACATGCCATACTGTATGTGCTCATTAGCATGTCAGCCATTGAATATGGCTGACAGCTGCAAAGGCACTATCCATTTTGTGATATCTCACTTTGCTTCTGTGAGAAACTTTTCTGCAAGGGGTTGTGTTTCCACCGTGCATAGTCGCTGTGCATGGCATCAACGCAACCCTATATTCAGATGGGTTGCACTCACCAGACGGATCATACTGCCAGTCTGAATATGACCTCCAGGTAAACCGTTTGCTATCCCACACATACTGCCAATGGGTTCCTGGCACAAATGGCTGGCTTTCAAATTGGGGCCCTACATAATACGCTTAAAACTGAGACATTGTAGCCTAGTGGATAGAGCAAAGGCTTGTGAAGTAGGAAACCCAGATTCTAATCCCAAATGAGCCATTTACTTATTGCTCGACATTGAGCAAGCCAAAATCCAATAAATACTCTGAAACAGGGGTGTAGCCAGGGATTTCAGATCTGCACACCAAGTGGAGTCACTGCTAACCCACAACCCCTGTTAAGTGATCTCTTCCCCCGCCTCCCCCCGGTGTAGCCAGACAATATACAAATATACGCCAGGACCGTGTTTGTTGCCTCATTTGGCACAATAAATACAACTTTTGTATCTAATGACAATGGTTGTTGCCATGCATGGGTAAATACAAATGCCATGCATTGTTTCCTAAGACACCCACATACCAGCCCAGATCCTGTAAAGTTGTATTGTCCTCGGGATGCAAAGAGAGTATTAGTGACCAGTCCTTCTAGTTTTGACTCCTATGAATACAATTACAGAAAGGTTCAGCATTTTGTTAGTTTTCAAGGAAAAAGGAAGGAGTTCAGAGCCTATTTGCTACCTCCCTTAAATAAAATTGCACACCATGGAGTGCTTGGAGTATGCCTGTCTACACCCATGCTCTGAAATTATAGTGTTCTTAAATATTTTCAGATTTGATGCTGAGGGTTTAATTGTATATCCTAGAAATGTAGAAATGCAGTATTTGTCAGCAGAAAAGGACTGCTTGGCCCACCCAGTCTGCCCAGATGGTCCTTGCCTATTATGTCTCTGCAGACCTTAACTGATCTCTGGAAACCCTCCTCCTCCCTGCCAGTTCATAATATTCTTCTGTGTCTATCCCACATATGCTAGAACTCTACTGCTCTTTTCAACTCCAACACTTCACTGCTAGTCTTCTGCAGGCATCCCCCACTTTTTCACTGAAGTAGTACTTCCTCACATCCCTCCTGTACTCTTTCCCACCCCCACAGCTTCATTGCATGCCTTTTGGTTCTGGTGCTCTTCCTTATTTAAAACAGACTTCCTTTTTGCATCCTGTTCACCACCGTGAGGTACCTGTAGGTGTCTATCATGTCTCCTCTAGTTCTCCTGTCTTCCAGGGTATGTATGTTGAGATCCCTCAAGTCACTCCCCATACGACTTTTGGTGCAACCCCTGCACCATTTTAGTTGCCCTCCTCTGGACTGCCTTCACCCTGTCTATATATCCTTTCTGAAGTGTGGCTTCAAGAACTGGGCACAGTACTCCAGGTGGGGTCTTGCCAGCGAGCAATATAGTGGCAACATCACCACCTTCCCTTTTGCTGGAGATACCTCTCCCTATATATCCCACTGGCACCACCCACTACATTGTCACGCTGCCCTGCCACTTTGAGGTCACCAGATATGATTGCCCCAGGGTTGCTTTCCTACTTGGTGACTGAAAGTACCTCCCGCCCATCCTATACCCAGTTCTTGGGTTCCAATGCCCTAAGGGCATTATATTGCAGTTTTAGCATTAAACCCAACTGCCATGCTCTTGACTACTCCAAGTTTCCAAAGATCCCTATGCATTCTTTCTATCCCTTTCTTACTTTTCACCCTATTAGAAATTGTGGCATCTGTACCAATGATTTTAAGGGCTGGATTCTGAGTCCTAGTTGGGTAATGCAACATTTTTTGGTTTGGGCTCACAGATGTCTCTTCCCCCTTTGTAAAACTGCAATACACAATCATTGTCACACTCTGCAGGGGGAAGATGCCCCCTCCCATGACTGTGGAGCAGTGTAAATTGCCATTCTATATGTTATCTGGCACAAATGGGATTTGTTTCCATCTGCTAACAGCCCCTCCATATGTGCCCACAAATGCGGTATAGCATAGCACTGCAGCATAAGCATGCCACTGTGACCCAAGCTCTGCCACCTTGTGTCAGTTAGTAACTGGCTGAGGTCAACCTACTGAGCAAGAAGGCCCAAGAGGGCTACCATGTGACAGAGAAGGTGCTGGCCATGTGTGTGTGGCAGGCCTCTTTTCACTAGTGCTAGCAAGATGAATTTGGGCATGGCTAGCTATGGATTCCAAAAATTGTGCCCACACTAAAGTGGTATTTGCAAACAGTTGGCAGTAACAATAGCCTCTTAAAATGTTGGCCCCAACAGATAACCAGTGAAGAGCTGCATGTTCTTGTGTGTTTTGTTTGTCCTCTTGGGGGGACCCCAGCTCAGTCATAAACAGCTGTACAGACTGAGACAGTCATAGAAGCACGTGCATGGTCAGAGGTGCATTTATACACTCTTGCAAAGTGAGGCATGTTGCACACAATGCACACCTAATGCTTAAGATCTGCCAGGCCCAAGTATTTGTATGCAATAATATCTTAGATTTTAATGGACCAAAGCAATTCGTCACAATCTTCAATGATCCAGTTTTCCAAGGAGCACCACAAATACTACCCTTCACCTCCATTTAACTAAATTTCCTCCTGGCTGCAGGATTCTGTCTCCTGGAGACTTGAGTTGCAACCTGACAACACTCTTTGGTTTGCATGCAGAGCGGTGTGCAGGAGGTCAGCAACCTCCACCCCTTACCCAGAGCAAAAGGGCACTTTCTCTGTAGACTCCCACAGCCTCTCCTGCCTAGTGCTCTGACTCCAGATTATGATGTGATGTAATGTAAACTTTATTTTTTAAGCACCTTTCAAAAATTAAGGCGCTGTACAAGAAAAATTAGACCTTTCAATTAAATACCAGACATAAACATTCTTAAAAAGCTTTAGAAAAACGATGGGTTTTGAGCTCAGATTTAAAAATCGAGCTGTGAACCCAGAGCTGGATATTCAAACTGTGCCAGACAGGGGAGCAAGCCCAGGCGCAGCACAAGTGGGCGGCGCCAGGGCATGGACCAGACAATATTCAATGGTGCTACACCATGGCACAGCACCGTTGAATATGGCACTGAGGATGCATGCACTGTACACGGCACAGTGGCACTGCACCAGTGCAAGTGGCAGAACGGGAGCAGGGGGATGCGCCAGCACAAGTGTAGTTGTGCTAGGTGCATCAAGCATGATATTTAGCACTGGGCATGCAAATGGGGCCATTTGCATGCAAGGTGCAAATGATACCATTTGCATGTGGTGCACCGATCCCTGGCTACTTGGCACCCTGCCAGGCTGCAGCCGTTGGGGACCAATGCCCTGTGGTCTTGTGGTGGTTCCCTCTCTCCCATATGCCCAATCATGGGCATAATTAATAATTGCCCTTGTGGTCCAGTGGAACCCCATTGCCCAATCATGAGCATTAGTATTCCAAAGTTCCCTGGTGGTCCATTGGAACCCCCAATCACCCGATCATGGGCATTAGCATTATTGAATCCCTGGTGGTCCAGTGGTACCCACCCACTGAAGTGCCCGCACCCAGCACCCCCATCATCTACTGGCAGCAGCACCGCCCACATGCTGCGCCTGCCACCGCCAAGTGACTGCGATATGGCAGCGTATACTCGAGTTCACTGCATGGACCAATGGGCGTGCAGAAACATATTGTGGTTACACAGGCCTGATATGTGAATGAGTTCATTCACATATCGGGCCTGTGTAGTACAGTATGGTCTGCACACCCATTGGTCCATGCAGTGAACCAATGGGTGTACAGACCGTACCGTATGCTGTTATTTGGCGGGTGGCATGCGGGCAGGGTGTTGCTGCCCGTCGATGACGGGGGGGGTGCTGGGTGATGGGGGACATCAGTGGGCAGGTGGGATGGAGGATACCACTGGACCACCAGGGATTTAATGATGCTAATGCATGTGATCAGGCGATGGAGGGAAGATTTCCACTGGACTACCATGAAATCTAACAATATTAATGCCCACGATTGGGCGAAAGGGACCTTAAGGATACTGATGCCCGTGATGGGTATTTAGGAATGCTAATGCCTGTGATCGGGTGATTGGGGGTGTATCCACTGGACCACCAGGGAAATAATATTACTGCTGCCTGCAATTGGGCGACAGGGGGGGCACAACGCTCCCAGGGCAGGGGGCTCGCGGACCATGTTGTGTGTGGGTGGCCATCCACAGCTGGCGGCTGCTGTATTGAGCCCTGTAATTGGCAGCTCACCTGTGGGTGGCCAGGATTTGTTCCTGGTTTTACCAGGCACATCTTTGCACCCCCCCCCGAGCAGTGCAAGGTGGAGTTGTGGCAGCATATGCGCCGCACATCCCAGGCTGAAAATTGGGATGTGCCACATATGCATGGGCACGCCCCCCACACTTGCGCTGCATACATTACCGATGCGCCCCAGTGCATCAGGAGTTGCGCATCGCAACTTGCCCCTTTTGACTGTCGTGCTGGGGTGCATTGGTGGGTTGTGCATGGTGCATCCCTGTTGCACCATGTGCAACCCTTTTGAATAGCCAGGCCTCAGAGTCTCCTTCATGGTAGCACAACATGGCACCAATAGGGTGTCACTGTGCCAGATTGCCAGGATTTTTAAATCTGTTGTATACAGCACTGATCATTTAAACAACACATAAACAGGTGATAGTAGTAGTGCCATGAATACACATCCTTGGTCAGTAAGGCATGAGGCATAGTGCCTTCAGCCCCTGGAAGTTTATTTAGGGCACAAGTAACAACAGCAAAGAAAAGTGCAGGACTCTTAACAGGAAAGTTAGAGTGCAACATGAAAAAAGGCAACTCAATAATTGGCAAAGCAAAAACCAGTGCACAACCAAGACTGCAAAAGTACCAGGTAAATTTTATGCACAGAATGGTCTAATACAAAAAGAAAATCAGCCAGATGCCCTGGTGCATTGAGGCGTGCTGGGGGCATGGATACAAGTTGTTAAAGATACAGACATTTTATTTGAATGCCTAGCTAACATATGATTGGCTCCGTATAATATTGACAGCTGTCGTTGAGCTATCTAATCAAGCACTTTGAAGGGATCTGCCATAAAGGTAATCGGCTTATCATGAACATATCAATTTATAATTCACATTGCTCAGCATAACAAATTGTTATTGGGGAAGCATACAGAAAACGCCTGACATAATCACAGACTCCCCACTTTGGAGAATATAATGCATAGTGAAATGTCTGACTAGCACCAAAATGTTTACAGCATAATATTAAGAGTGACAAACATGAAAATGAGTATATTGCACAGTGAAATAGGTATGATACCTTCTGAAATGGGTATGACGTATGCCAAACTGGATATGATCTACTGTACACCAAGACAGAAATAACACTTATTAAAATGGTTGGGACACTTACTGTAACGGGTAGGATGCATATCAAAATAGATATGACACATACCGAAATGGGCATGACACAAACTGAAATGTATATGCTATAACAAAATTGGGATGATGCATAAAGAAATAATTGACACACATTGACATGGATATGACCTACACTGAAATGGTTATGACATACAGCAAAATGGGAATGACATATCAAAATGTGTTTGACACAAACTGATATCAATAAAATGGTATAACACAAGCTGAATTAACACATACCAAAATTGATATAACTATATACTGAAATAGATATGACGCAAAATGGGTATGACATAAACTGAAATGGTTATGATGCACCCTGAAATCAGTATGACACATCGATATGACCCATGGTGAAATGGATATGACCCATACTGAAATGGATATGACCCATAGTGAAATGGTGCGACAAAAACTGAATGCATATGACACAAACTGAAATAATTACAACTCAAACCAAAATGGGTATGGCACATACTAAAATGGATATGGCAAATACCAAAATGGGTGTGACACACGTTGAAATCGGCATGACGCATACTGAAATGGGTATGACGTGCACTGAAATGTTTGACACCCATTGAACATACTGAAATAATTAACACACGCCAAAGTATGCATGACATACACCAAAATGGATAAGACCCACACTAAATGAGTATGACACATACTGGAAATAATTGACATATATACTAAAATAGATGACATACACTTATATAGGAACAGACTTTGATTGCAGATAAGGACCGCTTGGCCCACCCAGTCTGCCCATTTCCCTACCTTTCTGATAAGCTGCAGATCCTAGTTAACCATCAGCCTACTTCCTCCCCCCCTCACTAATATTACCTTATGTCTGTCCCATGCATTCTTGAATTTCCCCACTGTTTTTGACCCCTCTGCTTCCTCTGGAAGGCTGTTCCATGCATCCACAACCCTCTCTGTAGAAAAAATACTTCCTAATGTTGCCCCCGAGCCATTCCCACCTGAGCCGTCCCTTCTCTATCTTCAAATTATGCCCCCTTGTTCTTGCACATCTCTTTCTGAATGATGTTGCCTTCTTGTACTTTGTTGATTCCCTTGAGGAACTTGACTATCATGCCCCCACCCCCTTACTTTCCCCTAGGGTGTACATGTTAAGCTCCTTTAGTCTCTCTTCATATGGCTTCCGGTGCAGACTCTGCACCATTTTAGTTGCCCTCCTCTGGACTGCCTCCATTCTGTCTATGTCCATGTGGAGATGGGGTCTAAAGAACTGAATGCAGTACTCCAGATGGGGTCTAAACCAACCATCTGCACAGAGGGATAATAACTTCTTGTTTTTCTACTGGTGATGCCTCTCCCTATGCATCCCAGAATTGTTCCCCCCCCCTTCCCCCAGCCCTCCTTACTGACTTCTCATATTGCTTGCCTAACTTTAGGTCATCTGATATGACTATCCCCAGGTACCTTTCCATTTTTGTTGTTAGTACCCCCATGTGTACTCTTCCACTGGGTTTTTGTTTCCCAGATGCATTACTTTGCACTCTACGCATTGAATCTAAGCTGCCATACTTTTGACCTTTCCTCCAACCTTGTCAAGTCCCTTCTCATCCTTTCCACCCCGCCTTGTGTATCGACCCTGTTGCAGATTTTTGTGCCATCTGCAAAGAGGCTTACTTTTCCTTCCAGTCCCTTAACAATGCCACTTTTTAAAGACATTAAAGAGGACTGGCTCCAGTACTGAACCCTGCGATTACCGACCCCCCCAGTAACCACCCTTTATTCGAAGTGGACTGTTTTTACTATTACCCTCTGTGTTCTGTGGTCCAGCCAATTATAATTTTTTTTTTTTTTTTACCCAGGCTACCACCCTGGTACCCACTCCCAGGCTGGCTAACTTGTTAATCTTTTGTGTGGAACTGTGTCAAATGCCTTGCTAAAGTCTAGGTAGGCCATGTCCATAGCCCCTCCTTGGTCTACTACTTTGGTCACCCAGTCAAAGAAATCTATTACATTCATATGACATGACCTTCCCGCTGTGAATTAATGCTGCCTTGGGTCCTGTGCCCCGCTGGCCTCTAGGTACTCAACAATTCTTTCTTTCATCATTTTCCATCCCACTGAGGTCAAACTAACAGGTCTGTAGTTTCCTGCCTCTGCCTTGCTCCCACTTTTCTGAAGAGGAATCGCATCCGCCTTCCTCTGGCACCACACCATCCTCCCATGATTTGTTAAAAAGGGTAGTCAGTGGTGTCACTAGTTCTTCCCTTAGTTCTTTTAGAATTCTGAGGTGAATTCCATTAGGCCCCATTGCCTTGTCCACCTTGAGTTTTAGGAGTTCTTTCAGGACCCTTTCTGAAAAGATTGGTATCAACCTCCCTACCATCTGTTTGGTTCAGATACACCCTCCTCCTGTTCTTTTGTGAATACTAAACAAAAATATTTGTTCAGTATCTCTGCCTTTTCACTCTATCCCTCCCCTTTATTAAGCCTCACTATCCCTCCCTTGGTCTTTATTCACACCCTAATATACCTATAAAAGGTTTTATCCCCCTTCTTAACTGAGTTGGCTATCTTTTTCTAGCCAGCTTAGTTAACATAAATTAGAACAAAGTCAAAGGTCCTTAGAAGGTCATGTATTTGATAGGCTGGTTTGACCAGGAAAGTAAAAATCTTAAATCACATATTCGACAGTTTTTTTTTTTTTTTTTTAATTAAATTAAAAAAAAAAAAATCAAATCAGACAAGTATTAATGGATTTCAACCTTGTGTGCACACACAAAGTTATAAAATGCTACTTAAGGATATCTTTTGTTCGGGAGGGACAGAAGAGTGGGGAAAGATGGGGGTGTGGCCCTTTACATGAAGGATGGAATTGAAGTGGCATAAGATGTTGGTACCAAGAATGACTCTGAGGATATTGAATTATTATGAATATAGTTAAATGACAAATCGGGAAAGAAATTGAGAATGGAGGCCATATACAGACCCCCCGGGACAAGGGGAGGAAGAAGATAAACAAATGTTGGAGGAAATATGGAGGGTGGTCAGAAAGGGTGAGATGGTAATCGTCAAGGATATAAACCTGCTGGACAAGAACTGGTGGGGTTCCAGTTGCCAAGAGCTTCAGAAGCCAGGCAATATTGGATACCTTAAAGGACTGCCTGCTGACACAACATGTGAACAGTCCCACTGGACTAGATGCTGTTCTCGATTTGATCCTCACTAATTCTGAGAGCATCAAATCGGGCATGGTCTGGGAGACGCCTGCAAACAGTGACCACAATACTATCTGGTCCAGAATTAACATGAGCAATACCAGAACCAGTTCTAAGATGGAGGTACTGTGTTTCAAATGGGTGGACTTCAGCAAATTATGGCAGGAGGTAAGAAAAAGGCTAGAGTGCATCAAAGGGAGGTCAGAGGTGGAAGATACATGGGAAGATATTAAAGGGGCAATCCTGGCGGCAAGAGTCAAGAAAGGTCATTTGGGCATTAAACCTGACAAAGCACTGGGCCCAAATGGAATACATCCCAGGGTTTTGAGGGAGCTGGAAGATGAGCTGGCAACCGCCTGGCATACCTTTTCAGTAGGTCACTTCCAACTGGGGTGGTGCCGCGGGACAGGAGTTTGGTGGATGTGGAGCCACTTTATAAGGGAGACAATAGGGAGGAGACAAGAAACTATAGACCAGTTAGCCATACGTCATCATGGGAAAACTAATGGAATCCTTAGTAAAACAGGATCTGGTAGAATACCTTGAAGCAAACGACCTAAACAGCAAGGTGTACAGATTTACAGAAGGCAGATCATGTCGGACTAACAATTTTATTTTTCAATCAAGTTATCAAGGAGCTTGACAAGGGCCATGCAGTAGACTTTCTTTGCTTTGATTTCAGTAAGGTGTTTGAAACAGTCCCACATAGATGCCTTCAAAAAAAAAAAAAAACTAATGGAGGACCTGGGGGTGGCGGGTTGGATGGTTAGGAAGTTGGCTTGAGGGCAGAAAGCAAAGGGTGGTAGTAAAGCGGGGTGAAATCTGCAGAGAATGATGTAACTAGTGCCTCTGGGTTCAGTTCTGGGACCACTCCATTTTAACATGTTCATCTGTGATATTGGTATGGGCATCAAAGGTAATATCACCCTGTTCGCCAATGACCCGAAACTTGGTGGAAGGGTGAATAATCCAGAGGGTGTCAGAGACCTACAGGAAGAGTGTGTGGGGGTGTGGGTGTGGGTGGGGGATACATGATGGGCAGCAGTGAGCTATGGGAAATCTCACTCCTGCAGAGTGAGATATGCTAACCTCATGATGCAGGAGTGAGATTATTTTCCATATCTCACTGCTGCCCATCATGTGTTCGATTTATGCAATAGGGGAAACATTTATGTTAGTTTTATTTGTGTTTGTATTCAGTTTAGCATGTTTTTTTCTGTGGGATTTTGCTTTGTGTTGTTAATGGGGGTGATTGCTGGTATGTGGTTGGTTGTAGGTATGAATGGGAAGTAGTTCTATTTTGTTATTGGTTGGTATTTTAGGTTGTTCTTTGTGATTGGTTAAGTTTTGTTTGTGTAATGCTTTGATTTGGTTTAGTATGTTGAGTGGGTGGGAGTTTGATTGCTGTCTTCCTGGAGGGTGTTTTTTGTTATTTCTTTTTCTTTCATGGTTTATTGTTAATTTGGTGTGCATTTTTGCCCTTTAATGCTTATTTGGCATCCACTGTGCTGTGCAGTCTGGTGGGTATGTAGTTTATTTATGAGTTCTTGCACATTTTGTTACCAGTGGTGCAGCTGCAGGACTTTCGTTTTCACGGAGAGGGTTTTTTTTTTTTTTTTTTTTTTTTTTTTTTTACATTTCAATCTCCGATGAGGACTGAAGAAGTGAGGTACTGAAGAATTTGTGAACATTCTGGGAAAACCTGCAATGGGGTATAGTACATAGTGTGGAGATGTGTTACATTCTTTCAGCATTTGTTTTCTGGCACGGCTTCAGTTTCGGGTTCAGGTCACGTATGATTTGTGGAGATCTGCACTTCGGTTGAATGCAATGAGCGTGTGTTTCGAATATGTTGAAATTTAGTGTTTTGTGTTTCTTGCAGTGATGTCAAGGTTTTCTGTGGATCCATTTTTTTACTGGGTCACGTTTAAAAAGTTTGTAGAAATTTACTGTGATAAGCATACTGCTTGTAGTGACATAGCTAGAGTGAGTATCACTTTGTGACATAGCATGTGTGTGTGTGTGTGTGTGTGTGTGTGTGTGTGTGTGTGTGTGTAAGTAAATGTAAATAATCTCGTTGCTACGTCACAAGGATTTATCTCACTGCAGTGAGAATGTGTTTTTATTTAGAATGTTTATCAGCCACCCCATTGTATAAATTTTTTCATATATATATCTCTCTCTCTGTATGTATATGTGTATGTGTCACCACCAGCCCCCCACTGGAGAAAAACACACAAATCTGGCAACTGAGATTCAATGCAAATAAGAGTAAGGTGAAGCACATGGATAAATCTAATCCAAGAAGGAGTTACTGTCTAAACTAGGTCCAACTCTGCTCCTCCATAAAGGAACAGGATTTGGGGGTCATCAGAGATGACCTCATACAGCAGAATCGATACAACAAGGCCAGCAGAATGTTGGGAAGCATAGGAAGGGGCATAGAGAGCAGAGATAGGGAGGTGATACTTCCTCTGTATCGATCCTTGGTGAGACTTCATTTGGAGTATTGTGACCAGTTCTGAAGACCTTACCTCACCTTTCGCCTAGCTGTTCCTGCCATGTCCCTCCCCAGTTCTCTCCTATAAGACATGGATAAACCCTACCCCTCTGCCGTCACCTTCATTTTACCCTATGCACCCCCCACCAAATTTCTAGCTCTCCTCCCCTTCCCTCAAATTGATTCCTCTTACTGGCTTCCCTTGACCTCTCAAAGAATGTAAAGGATGCCAAATGCACTCTATTTGTCCCCCTCCCTGGGGGCTTGTATCCCTCCTCTACTCCCCTACCCCTACATCCCTCCACCTCACCCCTCTGTCTCCTTTCATCTATTTCTTTGATGTAAGCACTTGTTTACTTACTAACCCGGTACTTATTATTGTTCACTTTTTCAACATATTATGCACAACTCTGTTTAAACACTGTTTGCAACACCTGCATTGCAACTGTATGTTAATGTTGATCTTGTAACTTGAATGTTTAATGTTTCACTCCTATTGTACCCCCCCCCCCAGGTCGCACCGGGAGATGAGTGACTTGTTGCTCAGTGTGCCATCCTGGTGAAACATTTAAATAAATAAATAAAATAAATCGGAAAGGACATTGATAGGCTGGAGGTGGTTCACAAGAGGGCTGCAAAGATGACCCATTGCCTTCATGGGTTATTCTATAAGGACAGACTTAAGGTACTGGGCATGTACTCCACTGGAGGCCAGGAGAGAGAGTGGGACATGATCGAAACCTTTGAGTTCCTTAAGGGTATCAACACAGTGCCTCACTCAGAGATTTTCACCAGGGACACCAACTGCTTTAAGCATGTGCATGAATGGAAATTAAAGGGGGGGGTCATGGGAGACATCCATAATTCTGAAAGGGTGGTGGAGCCCTGGAACAGACTGCCCCCAGACATGGAGGAGGCCAGAATGGTGACAAGCTTCAAACACTGGTGGGATTAGGTATGGGCAGAGGTGTGTGTGTGTGTGTGTGTGTTTTCTAGGTAAATGCTAGGAGGGGACAGGATCCTGGACTGACAGAGGGGCACGGGACTTTATATGGGCAGACTAGATGGACCCTGTGTCTCATTCTGTTGGCACCACCTATGTTTCTGTGTGTAATCAATTTCAGAATGCTCAGATTCATATTAGTATCCATTATACCCATTTTTTATGTATTATCCATTTTGGCATCGGTCATGTCAATTTCAACATGTCGTCATTTCAGTATGCATCATTACAATTTCAGTGTGTTATAGCCATTTTAGTATATATCATAATTTCAGTATGTGTCATGCTCATTTAGTGTGGATCACAACCATTTTGGTATGTGTACTGTAGTACTTTGGCATGTGTCATTGTTTTGCTATGTGCCATACCCATTTTGGTGTGTCACAAACATTTTGTGTGTCATGCCAATTTCAGTATGTGCCATACCCATTCTAGTGTGTGTAATTATTTCAGTATGTGTAATATTAATTTCAGTTTTTGTCACACTATAGTATGGGTCATATAATTTAGCTATGTGTCATAATTTTCGAATGCGTCATACCAGTTTCAGTGTGTGTCATACCCATTTTGCTACGTGTCCAAACAATTTCAGTATAGGCCACATCCATTTCGGTACAAGTCATAATTTATTTCTTTATGTATCATACCTATTTTGGTATAGCATACCTATTTCGGTGTGTGTGTCGTACCCATTTCAGTGTGTGTCATATCTATTTTGGTATGCATCTTGCATGTTTCAGTATGTGTCCTAGCCATTCTGGTATATGCCATACCCATTTCAGAAGATAGCCTACCTATTTTGATGTGTGATACTCATCGTCATGTTTGTCATTCTATTAATATTATGCTGTAAATATTTTGTTGCTAGTCATAAGACATTTCACTATGCATTATATTCTGAAAATTGGTAATTTTGAATGGCTTTCCATAACTGTGCGTGAAGATGAAATAAGTGTAAGTGGGGAGCAGCACATATAGGAGAACTCTAACTAAAAATGCAAATGGCAAAATGCATATTGACTAACTTTGAAATGTCATATTTCTATGCTAATTTGTGTTTGTGTCTACTAACCATCTTAAAGACCTGCACATAAAGAGGTAATTGCATAACAAAATTTATATCAAGTAAACAGTAAATTCTTAGAATTAAAGAAATGATGATGTCCCAAAGCTGCTAGCTGAAGGAAAAATCTTCATAAAGTCCACCTGTTGGGCATTATTAAATTCTGAAATAGATTAATCCAAGTTTTAGCTTCACAATTAAATCACATCAATCGGTGCACAATACAATTCATCACATAATTGCAGTGTAACCCAACTCTTCATTCAGCCCCTATGGTTATAAAGAATTTAAATTAAAACCAAAAAAAAACTGGTCTATTTGTAGCAATATCTGAGTTCTGTGTCTCCGGTACAACTTCAATTATGCTGAACATAACCAATGTGGAGTTTCCTTCATGATTTTCTAAGAAATCTTTCTCCACCGAGGTGTTGCATTTACCTGAAGAGCTGTAACAGTGATGTTTGAGTATACTTTCCTTAGCTGGTTTGATAGTACGGCCCATGATATACGTTGGCACTGATGAAGGATAATGTCAATCACAAAGCTGATGGTACAAGTTGCAGACCCATTGATGGTGACTTTGATGTTAAGCTTGGGAAATACAAAATCTTAGCCATTTACTCTATGCAGACATATCATGCAGTTGCCACTGGTGTAAAAACCTCTTTTGAGCAGAAGCCAGTTCCTCTGTGTAGTGTTAGAGGACCACAAATGGCTGAGGGGCAAGATCTTTCAAGTTTTTACCTGTGCTAAAAGTGACCCAGGGGGAAGAGAGTTGGAAAATAAATGCTGGGAGCTACAGTGATGTGGTGCAGGCCAGTTTTTCAACACAATGCCCTTAATTTTGGGTGCAAAAGCATTATACTTTCATACTTGCATCACTGGGTTCCAAGAGGCTTTTTTTGTCTTTGTTCCTACAGTAACTTTGGCCAGTACTTATTATAGTGCAGTTCTTATAGTGCAGTGGTGGAATAGCCCCTTTCCAGGAACCTTGCATACATTTCTCTAAATTGTGTTTCAAAACCACCTCTGATGTAAGAACTGATCAAAGGAGCTATTCCACCACTACACTAGATGAAGCTCTGACTAAAGCTAGGAACAAAGATTGAAACAGCCCCTTGGGACACCATGATACAAGTAAAATGAACATAATCCAGTCATTTGTCTTATCAAATGTACTGCTACTTGTAGATATTTATCGCCCACTAACTCCACACGACCAAACTGGCTTCAGCCAAAACCAAAGCAGTTTTATACCTGTGGCAATTATATGGCATGCCCTCTTGGACTAAATGGTAAAGAGTTTGTATGCCCTGAATTTGACATCAAGGTCACAATCGATGGCTTTACAACTTGTGCCACCAACTTTGTGATTCATGTTATGTTCTGTTTGTGCCAACGTAGTACAAACCACGTACTGTATATTTCAGACTAGCTAAGGAACATATAGTCGAACATCTTTAAGATGAACATTTGGGTAATTGCAACACCTCAGTGGGGAAATGCTTCATAGAAAACCATGAAGGAAACCCCAAATTGGCTAGCTTTTAGCATGGTGTGGGTGAGGGGAACAGACCTCATACTGCTACAGAAAGAGGCTAGATGGATGTTTGATATAAAGGTGTTTCAACCATAGAATTTAAATGAGGAGCTGGATTACACAGTGTTTCTGTGATGGTTTGTACGTTGACTTATTTGGGATTTTGAATCTAAAACTTACATTTTGATCTATTTCAGAATTTAACTATACCAAACAGGTGGGCTTTAAAGCAAATTTTCCTCCAGTTATCAGCTTTGGGACATTATCATTTCCTTTAAATCTAGGAATTTACTGTTTTACTTATGAATTTTGTTACCAAATTGTGTCTTTTATACACGTCTTTGAAAAAGGTTAGCAAACTCAAACAATGTTTAGCTTAGAAATATAATAATATTTTGCAGTTAGTTACTTAGGCCCCCATATTCGAAAGTCTCCTGGAAAATCGTGCAAGTGCCTGCATGGCACAACTGATATTCGGCACCCGGGAAAATTGTAATATTCAGTATATGCACCATAAGATGCACTGGAGCATCCCTGGCTGAATATACCAGAAATGCACTATAGTGCACATACGCTGTGCATTTGGGCAGGGCTGAATATTGCAAATAAAGCAACCCAGCCTGGAACAGTGGAGCAACAGGGCAGGACTGGAAATGGGTGAATGAGAATTGTGCAACAGCGCAAACTGGAGGAAGCAGCAGCCCAAGGCAGTGGGGAAGAGAGTGGTACTGCAATAGTGCAAGATGGGCATAGCACAGTCTCTCTCTTCCCCCCCCCCATGGGTACAGTACAAAGCACCACACACACACACACACACACACACACACACACACACACACACACACACACACACACACACACACCACCAGCCAAGGGGATGGAACAGGCATAGTGGGCATGGCACACAGGTGGGCACGGATGAAGTGACGCAGCACTGGAGGTGCCAATGGACAGCATGGCCTGACCAGGCATGAAGATGACAGTGCTGAGGGGACGAGCAGTGCTGATGTGGTAGCCAGACCACAACACAGTGGGATACAAGCATAATGATATACAGGCTGGCATCTGACAGCCACACTGGATGCACATGCCCACAGATACAGAAGCATGCAAACAGTGCTGCACAGTAGCGTGGGCACCAGGACAACAGTGGAGGGATGAACAGCACAGGACCAGGAGCACAGTGCAAGGGACAACATGGGCATCAGTGAGAAGCAGCCCAGGGGACACCAGGAGAAACACTGTAGGGGAATAACAAGGTGGACAAGGTGTATGGGTGCATAATGGCATGCACACACAAGTGATCAGTGATAACCAAGGGGCAATGGGACAACCACGCAACACAACAGGTGATGGCAATGGCAACAACAGCCAAGTAAGGACCACAGACGCAGGATATTGCAAACCCAACAATAGCTTGTATAAAACATGGCAAAAGGATCAACAACAACAGCAGTACTATAGAAACAAGTAAAACAGTAAAAAAGGCAAAATTACGAACTACCAATGATAAATACAAAAGTGGGTGATGGGCAGGGTGGAATGGGGAACACAAAATGCAGGGTGAGTAACTATGTACCGGGGAAGGTGAGGGCCTGGGTGTGTGTGTGTGTGTGTGTGTGTGTGTGTGTGTGTGTGTGTGTGTGTGTGTGTGTGTGTGTGTATCTATGTGTGATAAAGAGATAGGGAGGGAGGGGGAGAGGGATAAAATAATATATTACAAGGGTATCCTGCCACACAGTCCTATTGGTGCCCATGCAGCTGCATCCTATGTCGTCTTGGTGGCTGGGCACACAGCAGCTCCTGCACTATAGCAAGCACAACACTCTAGATCACCCTCTGCTGCCACATCATTATCCGTTGTTGAAGGAACATGCCACGAGGACCTCCTGTGAGGTGACCAGCCATCCACCCATCCCCTCGGCCTCTGTGGAACCATCCTGGGAGCCTGACTACCTATGTGGGGATACAGAGAAGATGAACACGGTGCCACAGCTCAACCAGGTACCCCCTCACCCTTGATGGAGTGGACATGTATGCCTGATGTTACCAGGTCACTGCGTAGACCTGGCAACACACCACACATATGACAGGCCAGCAGCATGCCATGCAACTGAGTCATACAGTGCTTGGGAGGTGTCACAGGGAAGAGGTATTGTTAGCATGTGCATGCATTGACTGTTGCCGTGGGACATGTGGCCATGCCCCCCCTCCACACCATGTGTACCCGATATCTGTGTGCACCAGGTGTGCAGGCCCCATGGCAACCCCATGTGGGCACCAGTGAGCACCCACTGTCCCAATGGGACACACAATATGGGGAAAACACACAGGGGCAAGGCACACAGCAGGTCCTCCACATGGTGCCAAGATGACCCACGTGTGTGGCCATCACAACTGGAGCATACACAGCATGCAGGCAATGTGCTGCAGTGGGCAACACAAACCCCCACCCCCACCCCCACCCAAAGATCGGAACACAAACACGCTGCACAACGGCACACTTACCTGACACCGGATGGGAAACGCATGGAGTGTCCCTCTGGCAGCCACCCTGGCACTCCCTCAGTGTGTCTCCTGGTGGCACACTCCTGTGCCTATGGGCACTCTGTCCAACCTCCAAGGGTAACACAATGGAAAGGCACTGTGAGCAGCATGCAGGCACAACAACCCCCCAGCAACACCCAGCCCCCCCACACTGGGGCAGAACAGTGTCATGATGCAGCACTGCACAGTATGATGTGTGCTCAGGAGACAGGCACCACACAAAGGGGCCCAACACTGACATGGCAGCAGCACTGTCGGTCCACATTGCACCCATGGCACAACAGTGGCATGAACAGTGCTAGCAGACTGGCCCTGTGTCCATGGGTATGACAACTTTGTGTATTTTGGCAAATGCCCCCATACCTGCAAACCCGCAAGTAGGCAAGGACAGCATGAGCACAGCAGCTACGTACCTGCGTGTGGCACAGCTCCCCAGCGGGCCTGGTCCTGCATGCTGCATAGCCTCCCGGGGTTCCTCTGTCACAGGTCACCTTAATGGTGCCTGCACTGCTCCCCTGTGCACTGGATTCCCATCCACACAAGGTGCTCTGCTGCCCTGGCCCAGATCTGCACTCTGGCCTTCAGGATGGCCTCTGCCAAAACAGCTGGTCTTCCAGAGGTAACACCAGTGCCATGAGGTTGATGAGCCTCACCTCTGTCCAGTTGAGAGACCATGACTCGGCAGCCTGTGCACATGCCATCACTCTACCCATTAATCCAGAAGCTGGTGTTGCTGTGGCCAGGCCATGCCAAATGCGCGATAGGCCCAAACGCATTGCTCCATGCATCCTGCTGATGCACCATAGGGATGCGCGAGTGCCGTACAATGGCACATCACTGTATGGTAGTGCATGACTAGGTGGGAGAATGGGGTCATGGACCCGTGATATAGGCATGTGTGGCTACATGGCCATCTTGCTGAGATTGTCCAATGCCACACCTACAGCCAACAGCATTGTACAAAGATATGTAAATGCACTGTGCATGGCAATGGCACAGGTGCGCATGGCCATGACTGCCTGGCATATTGAGCATGGGCAGTAATACATCATGCAGAGATAAGTTGTCCAAATATATGTGCTGTGCTCATTCAGATGGTCCAGATGCAAATCTGCAATATTCAACCAGGATATGGAAACTGTCTCATTGCCTAATCATGGCCCAAGTCCCCACATTTGCATCTCATTACAGGCTGCACTCCACCTCCTTGGCATGTGCTGAGCCATTAATAGGCTGCTCTGCACCACCCCACACCAATGGTTACCAACAGGTACTTCATCCTTGGAGGTGGGTTTCTTTACATTCTGCCTGCTACAGAGTTTGGTACAATGCTTCCAGTTTGACCTGCAACACCTGCCAAATGTGTTGAATCTGTGCTGATGCTTATTTCTCCTCCCCACAAGCGCTGGAATGGTGGCTGAGGAGGGAAGGAAGAGAAGGTCAGATTTTACGGAGGATGAACTGCAGGCCCTAGTGCCAGCCTATGTCCGCTATGAGGACCTGCTGACAGGCAAAACTGGCACACTGCAGGAGTATGACAAGGGATGGAATGAGGTGGCCCAGGCCAATAATGCCAACGGGGTGTTCTACCGCACTCCGCAGGAATGTATTAAGATAATGAACAGTGATCGCACCAGAGCCAGGGAGTGGCTGTCCACCAGGAGGAAAGCCATGCAGGTCACTGGGGGTGGGCCATGCAAAGTGCCACCACTGATGGCATAGGATGAGCTACTCACTGCCACCATAGCCCATGCCTCTGTGGAGGGTGTCCCTGGTGGTGGGCTCCAGACAGGAGGCAGCCCTTAGCAGCACTGTGAGTATGTATGTCATGTTGTGTTGAGGGCTGCATATGTCAGTCATGAGTGTGCATGTTATGCCACACATGGCCAGTCACTGTGTCCCCATGGTGCTGGGCAGGGCTGCCAACAGTGTATGGCCCTCTCATGGGCATACACTGTCCCTGGGGTAGTCTATGGATGGCAGTGTTGGGTCATGCAACCAGGGATGTAGGCCTGTCAACTACTTGGGGCATCAGTGGTCTACCATCCATGGCCATGGGTGCTAGTGTGTGCATGTGTGCGTATACATATACACTCACACCACTGGCAATGGTGAGAAATTGCAATGGGCAGCCACTGTGGACAGTTTGACCACATGCCGACTGCCAGGGGGTGGGCTTTTCCAGGACCCTGCCTGGACCCTGAGGCCGTGAACCCCATCCTGCCCTGTGTGCACAGCCCAGTAGGCATGGAGTGCACACACTGCCATTGGGTGTGTGCAGCACAGGCCAAAGTGATGGTCCCTGGCCTGTGTGGCTGCACCAGCACATCTGTGCTGCACATGCGCACCCACCCATGTCCACCTGTCAGCCAGCATTATGGCCATGTGTCACTGACCATGCTCTCCATTTTGCCTTTCATCTCCATCATGCCACAGAAGTGCTGCAGGGTCCAGGTCACATCTGAAGGGGCCTGAGAAGGTCGAACCCAGACCATTCACATCCGCCGTAACCATGGCTAATGCTGATGGTGCACATCTGTTGTGAGAACTCCTGGGGCTTGCTGATATGGATGCCCTGCCAGACCTTGAGCTGCTGGAGGAGCTCACCATGCTCACATCTGCCATGGAGGAAGAGGAGGAGGATGACGTAGATGATGCCACCCAGCTGGGGGACACATGTGTACACACACCAGTGTCGCAGCCACAGTGCCCATTGCCAAATGGACAACATTGGACCATGTGGCATCCTGTCCCCCACTCATGACCCTCCCCAAACTGCATACACACTGTCCGCTGCAGGTGTGGGTGGCCAGGAGCAGGGTGCTGCTGTGGGGTCTGGGGCTGTGCAGCCGCATCATCCTGCATGTGCCCATGCCATGTGTACCAGGTCCCACTGTGCCTACCGGCACCCAGTGCATGCCCGAATGACCCATGGATTCTGCACAGCAGGCTGGTACCCCCTACCCATTGGAGACCCCCCCCCTCCACTGGACATGTCCCCTGCTCACAGGCTGGATGAGTACACCCGACTCCTGCGGGTATACATGGAGCACCAGACAGTGCTCAGGGAGGGTGCATCAGGGACTGCAAGGTGCAGGTAGGCAATATTGATGAGCATACGACTGTGGAGCGCACCCTGATTGGCAAGGTACACCATCTGTGGGTGGACATGACAGTGGGGCTTGAGAGGATTGCACAAGCCATTGAAGTTGGCTATGCAACTCTGGCACCCTGTGGCCACATGAGTGCATGCCACGCCACATGTAGTAACACCAGCACTCCCACAACATGGCGTTACATGGCCCCATTGTTGCTGATGCCATCCCCTGTTGCTCGTATCCCCAACACCCCTGGTTCCGATCTGGATTTCGGGACCAAGACAACCACGAGCACCCGGTCATAGTCCTGTGGATCTACCCAAGTTAGGGTGGCTGAGTCGCCCTCTATGGTGGGTGACACTCCAGAGGGAATTGCCCCAGCTGAGGCATGTCTGCTCATGTGTCCGTGGTGGAACACAGTGATACCACCTGTGTGCAGTTGACATGGCCGTTGCACTCTGCATACATTGCCCACACACCCACCTGTCCATGCCTGGGTCTATGATGTGGCACACACCTGCCCCAGTGGCATGCATGTCTATACTGTCTCTCTGGTGTACTGGGCATGGGTCAGGGCACTGGTATTGTGCTGTGTGATGTGGGCATGATTAGTGCAGCCTTGTGTGTCGGCAGTGCATGTGCGCAGCTGGGGTTCTTCTGATCCATGCCATTCCCCGCAGTGCTTCTGTGTACCTCCTGTACATTTTAGGCACTGCAGTGGCCCCATGTGCATAGGTGTGTGCACACTCCATTGCAGTCCTTGTCTACCTTGCTGTGTACCTGCGTATGTGTGCCTCTTTCTCTCTCCCCCCCCCTCCAAAATGTGTGTGTGACTGCCCACTTTGGTCCTGCACTGTTACTCACCTGTGGTCTCCAAAGTGCTTCTCCATGATTGTGTCCCTGTGCCATTATTACCTATCAGCCAGGCATGGGTCCCTCCAGCCAAGGGTTGCCTCCCCAACCCCTGCCAGTGGTTCCTCATCCTCTGAGCTGTCACCCTCCTGTGCCTGGACAAGTATTCCATGGTCCATGGCCATGTTGTGTATCATGCAACAGGCCAGGAATATGCCACAGGATTTCTCTGGGCTGTGTTGTAAGGAGTCACCTGACCTGTACAAGTATCTGAATTGCATTTTTAGCATGTCATACACATACTCAATTATATTGCGTGCCACGGTGTGTGCCTCATTGTACCTTTCCGCTGCCTCAGATGACTGTGAGCATATAGGCATGAGCATCCATGGCCAGAGGGGGTATGCACTGTCACTTGGGGGGGAAAACACAGTGCCTTAGTGTCCATTAGGCATCCCCAGGGTGTCCCACATGCCCCTGCCTGGCTTTGCTGGCTCTGTATGACCCCCTTGTTGGCATTTCCCCCCCCCCACCCGTGCATGCCCTGTCATGCTGGGTGGGTGCCCCAAATGTCTGTTGCATGTTCACTGCTTGCTGGGCATAGCTTGGCTTCCTTCTATCCTGTTCTGCAGTACACATGCCCTACTCCTGCAGTCACCCTGCCACTTTCCTGTCCACCTGTGGTACTCTGCCCTGCCATAGCCATTGTGTGCAACTCAGACCCTGTGCTGCCATGTGTCTGGCCACCTGTGCATTTCCTCTGGCCCCCCCCCACACAGCTGACTGTGGGTCCCACTACAGTGATCTCCCATGTTCCATGGCTCACCATGATTGTTGGCTAGTGCAGTTTCCCTGTCACTGTCCCCCACTGGCACTGCCACTGTGTGTGTTGTGTGGGCACATTGTCCTGCCCCACTCATCCACTAGATGGCCACTAGGTATTTCCCCATTCTTGAACCGGTGGCACAGGGCCGACCGATGGCAGATGTTACCATCATGTGCACTTGCAGGGTGCATGGCACTGACACTGGTGATGT